>JAYKKI010000055.1:7002500-7602500 GCA_039881145.1 Druceiella hillmani
TTAAACATGCAAGTTCACGGTCGAATGTAGCCTTTGGTTCATCACCTCTGGATGAGGAAGGAGATTGTCAGGAACGGCTCTCGGCATTAGGTTTCGAGAATCGTTTGGCAATTGCTTGGTTTCTTGCGGACGATGGTTGAAGAAAAGTGAAGTAACTTTGTCGGTAAGTTTCTTACGATTCGTTTATTGTCATAATATTTATGTGATACAAAGAAGAGTTATTAATTGGTATTAAAATGAAGTACTGATAGTTGCCTTCTTTATGAAATGAAGTATGCTTTGCAGTACCCCTGCGGGGGGTACAAAAGTAGGAAATTTGAATCTTTCTCTAGTTGAAGCAATGAGGACTTGTACTTAATATGTTTTTGACGGCCTCTAAGATTGTACTACTAATTACGAAATATGTAATGGGAACTACACAATGCGCAAGGGATATAATGCAATTTATATCATGTAAATTGTATTATATGTGGCTGAGAAAACCAATTGTAGATGCAGTTTTCGCCCTAGAGCCGATCTTGTGCCATTATCTGTAATGTCTGCAAATTGTAAATATGCTGTTGTTTCCCATTTCAGAATTTCCAAATGTATTTGGGAATGGGGCAATACAAGGATCGATAAAAATGTCACGTTAAAAGGATAGTGGTTGAGTGTGTGCATTCAATTAGAATAGCTATCTATTCTGACTGGATATGTTAATAAATACCGCATTTTTTTTATAAATTCATGCTACGCTGAAATATACTTTTAAGTCTATTTCAGTCTCAGCACTTCAGAAATGGATAATGTCCATCTTCTACAACAAATCCAATTTATTTTTATTTTATTATAAAAACTTGTTCTCTAATATTAAATATTATAAGTATTTAATAAAAGTTTAATGTAATCTGAGTAGCGAGCGAAGGTGATTTTGTGATTAGACCACCTTTTAAGTTGTGGCTTTGAAACGTTGGAATTATTTTCATGTTATTTTCATACTCGAAACTGCTTTGTATAAGTTATAAATTTTATTATTAATTCTTAAATAACATGTTTGAACCCTGGGCTGACATTAGATTTTTGTCTTTCATTATTACATTTTAACCAACCATGTCTTATTTACTATAAAATAAAAACACATTAAATTAGAGGTCAATCTCTCAGGTAGACATTTGTATGTTGTGCTCACAGTTATCAGTGTCAAACGAAACGTACCAAGTCATTTATGGTGCTGTCCCTATAACTCAAATGGGTAACATCTGCTTTATTTCTCGGCATTCAACACTTGAATGTTGTAAATGAATGTAAAAAGTTGTTTGATTTCTTTGTATATTTTATGCTTTTAGCTTGTATTTACCAATGCTGGTATAAATATTAATTTGTCGAAATTCCAATCAGCTATTTCCATATTATCCAAAAGTGGAATTATAATTACATCTACGAATATTCATTTAATGATGCTCCCAATAAAATACCTTCGCGTCGATAGTCTCCATTATACTATTATTGATGGAGTCTTGACTAAAACTATTTGTAAGATGTACTTTATGTTTTCAGATGATCTGCTACAGAGGCCGTGTTTGAAGAGCAAAATTTATATTCGATTGGATATTTAAATCTATACGAATACACTTAAAGAATATTCGACGCTCGGAGGCGATGTTGTGAGCACAAAACTGCACAAGGTATAATTTTAATTTTCTTATTTAACAGAATTATATTGTTTTTACAATCAAGGAAAATTCAGTGTTTATTACTAACACACCGGTTTAATATAGTAAAGAATTGAACGTGTACATTAAAATATATATTTACTGCAGTACTGTGTTAATTATGATAATTGAATAAGTATACTTAACGTTTTAGACTTATTGTAACATATCATCATTTTCATTTATTCTTCCATAGACATTACCCATCAACAAAGTGGCGCGCAAGCATCATTTGTCATTAATGGATAATCACTTTCGTTTTTTGAAATACATTTGAAAGAAATGTCTTGATAAGTAAATTAATACACATTTACTATCTTTTTCTACTATTGATGAAAGTTTGTTTTAAAGTTCCTATCTGGCACATACATACACATTTACCATCTTTTTCTACTATTGATGGAAGATTGTTTTAAAGTGCCTATCTGGCACATACTCGTACACATTTACCATCTTTTTCTACTATTGATGGAAGTTTGTTTTAAAGTGCCTATCTGGCACATACTCGTACACATTTACCATCTTTTTCTACCATTGATGGAAGTTTGTTTTAAAGTGCCTATCTGGCACATACTCGTACACATTTACCATCTTTTTCTACTATTGATGGAAGAGTGTTTTAAAGTGCCTATCTGGCACATACTCTTACACATTTACCATCTTTTTCTACTATTGATGGAAGTTTGTTTTAAAGTGCCTAACTGGCACATACTCGTACACATTTACCATCTTTTTCTACTATTGATGGAAGATTGTTTTAAAGTGCCTATCTGGCACATACTCTTCCACATTTACCATCTTTTTCTACTATTGATGGAAGTTCGTTTTAAAGTGCCTATCTGGCACATACTCGTACACATTTACCATCTTTTTCTACTATTGATGGAAGTTTGTTTTTAAGTGCCTATCTGGCACATACTCGTACACATTTACCATATTTTCTTACAATTGATGGAAGTTTGTTTTAAAGTGCCTATCTGGCACATACTCGTACACATTTACCATCGTTTTCTACTATTGATGGAAGTTTGTTTTAAAGTGCCTATCTGGCACATACTCGTACACATTTACCATCTTTTTCTACTATTGATGGAAGTTTGTTTTAAAGTGCCTATCTGGCACATACTCGTACACATTTACCATCTTTTTCTACTATTGATGAAAGTTTGTTTTAAAGTTCCTATCTGGCACATACACATTTACAATCTTTTTCTACTATTGATGGAAGTTTGTTTTAAAGTGGCTATCTGGCACATACTCGTACACATTTACCGTCTTTTTCTACTATTGATGGAAGATTGTTTTAAAGTGCCTATCTGGCACATACTCGTACACATTTACCATCTTTTTCTACTATTGATGGAAGTTTGTTTTAAAATGCCTATCTGGCACATAATCGTACACATTTACCATCTTTTTCTACTATTGATGAAAGTTTGTTTTAAAATGCCTATCTGGCACAATGATGTGAAATAATACATTGCTTCTTATTACAGTATAAATATAGTCAATAATTTCTTATTATTTGTAATAGTGATTTAAATTTTAATGCGAATTTGCTAAAATGCAAACATTCTTTAGTTAAAATCTGCGAGATAGCTTGCTTAGAAACAGCTGTTTTTATAGCTTGCAATAATTTTTTTTCTCTATAATAATGTAGAACAAATGGTGTATGGTAGTCGCACAAATGAATCTGATTTTAGGAACAAACTAACTCCACACTTTTTTGCTAATATGTACCATGCGGGCATATGGAAAGGATCACCTCTAAATTAAAAGATGTTTGTGTGTCTGTATGTATAGTGTTCTCTCCTCAATTACTGTTATTTAACATTTTTACTATCTTCTAATTTCAACAGAACTGCTGGTCTACAACGTTTTGAAGTCTCACAATTATGGTAAACGTGGGATGAATATACACAATTGACTATAAGATACCAATGAAGCGAGACCATTCTGAGTGGAAACAGCAGAGGACGAAATGTATACACAATTGACTAGAAGACACCAATGAAGCGAGACCATTCTGAGTGGAAACATCAGATGACGAAATTGTGATTAGGACACTAGTATATTGTCAGTTTTTACAATGCAGCTTTCATGACAGAAAATTTGTTTAACACTAAACATAGAATCTATTAAACTTGTTCATGAATTTGCTGTGTGTGTATTTTTATTTGTCCTATATTTGCTGTTGTATATTATTATCCCAACAATGAAAATTTGAGTAAAGGAGAGGATATAAAATATTTTATTATCATTTCAATTTTTATTATATAAATGTGTAATAAAATTGTAGTATTGAGCAAAAAATATTAGGCATCTTATAAAATTCTAAGCGGCAAGTGTGTAAATGAAATATAACTACTGACTGTTTTAACGTTTAGTCCTAATCAGCATTTTGGGGATCCCCTTGATTTTTATTACAATTTTGGACAAGTTTTTTGCACTCTGAAGCCATTATCACCTCCCAGCCTGGTTGTAGAACATTTTTTATTTCTTTTTTATGTAATTCTTACTCCCATATCTTGTGCATTCCAAAAATGTTCTATGTGGTTGAGGTCTGAGGAACTAAGCTGGCTAATCAAACAACATACTAGTCATGAAACCAACACCTGAGGTAGCTGATTTGTGACAAGGAGCAATGTGTTAGAATTGACATTTTTAAGATTATTATCATCGAAGATGCAAATCAACAAAGATGACACAGTGGTCTTTTATATGTTAATTGATTTTAAACTATCCATACGATCTGTGTAAAAGAATATTTTGCCAATACCATCAGAAGCCATATAGACTGTTAATTATGCCACGCTTAAAACTCAGACCTGGCATCCTAAATACCTGGAAAATAAAAGAAATTTATAAATTTTCCGCTATATTGTATAAATTGCTATTTCAAATAATTATGAATTTTTTTATATAGAATGATTAATGAGCTTACCTGAAAGTTACATTCAAGGGACTACAGGATGGTTCTCCTCTGTCCAATATCTACATTTTAGAGTGTAAGCAAACTTTTTGTTGGTTTTTGAAAGTTACGACTTCAGTTTACTTCGATAGCACCACGGAAATTTTTTCCAAAAATTTAAATGTCTTTCAACTAGGTGTTTTATGATCTTTATAGTAACTGTTTCTTTTGTTTAAAATTATCATTTGATGGCGCTGACCAAGCTGTAAACAATACGAAAAGCCTTTTTTACAAATAAAACTTCAACAGATAAGTTTTTATTGTAGTACTTCTGGTTAAGATGTTTAAAAAAAAGTGAAACCTGTATAAAAATTTGATAAGTAGCAGGAACAAAATTGATATGAATACAAAACTCATTAATGTGTAGATTTTTTAGACTCCTAACATTTTTAACTGATATTTTCCACACTAACCTTTGCCAAAAAATCTTTGATATCCATCCTGTCTCTGTCCATTACTCTTGTAAAATTCAGCAACAGTGGATACTTTGCTACTAGTCTCGGGTTCTTTTTGTGTTGCCAATTGCCAAATGGATGTCAGTAAGATTGATTACATTATTATGTAGCTATAAAAATTGGGACATTAATCTAAATTTGGAATAAAATTTAATGTCAAGGGGTAACCCACTAAATTTAAAAAAAATCACATTTTGAGATTTTTGTTCAATGATAGTTCTGTTAAAAATAATGTACCATGAACCCAACACTTAAAAACAAGCCATGACTAACTTATACCTATTTTTTATCTATGTATTTATAATTTTAAATACATTTTGTACATAAGTAACATTTTTCTAAGAGACTTGTAGTACAATAGATCTGTTTGGGGATTTTTACAAATGGAGAACTTTGTTATAATTTGTCACGAAAAGGTAACTTTTTCTTTTGTGTACTGTTTTTTTTAACTATATGTATTGCTGTAGTTATTACTATGCTGACAGTCAACAAATTTAGTTTTTGTTCAGGGTCGAAATTTACGACAATATGGCCAGCCCGATGAGATGAAATCAAAGTATTTCATTGTTCTTTCACTATCTCTAGCCATTAAACGGCGGTTATTATTGTATAACGAACTGTTCTAAACGTAGTTCTTTAAAAAAAAATATATATTTTGTAATATCAAAATTTGAACAGCCCATATTTTTTACGAATTCATAAACGGCGGTTTTTTGACCCGCCACATGCGACCGATGACGTGCAAAGACACGCCTCAAGCGTGTCGCCCGTCATTGGTCGCGGGGGCATGCTTTCTCTGAACTCGAGATTTTCGAGAATTTTCCTTGGGCAGCAGTGTTAGTAATTGACTCAAAGTGAATAAAAACATGCTACTTTTGGAGGAGGGGAAATCATAAACTATTATTTTCCCACATGAAAAGCAAAAAACATGTCACACCTCATCTTATAAATAAATGACCATTTCCGATCAGAATTGAAGTGCTGATTGGCCAGTCAAAATACACAAATATACAAAAATTAATAAAATTGTTATAACCGTGACGCACACACGTAGGGTTTTGTAAACGTTTTAAGGATATTATATGTTCTAGTATATTAAACTTGTATTATAAATTTCATAAAAATAATTAAGCCATATAAAAGATTAAAAAAGAACCATAAAAGGTTACTCACTATAATTATTAGGTCAGTGATAGAAACAATTTTATTAACGGGTCAACTTTTCAAGGCCATTCAAAGAGTTGAGCACTTTATCTTTAATAAAAATAAGAAAAAAAATAAAAGCTATACTCGATAGAAAATCACCATGATAATTGGTCAACCAAATGGAGAAATTGGTCAGTATAATTTCATTAAAAAAATAATCAATTAATTTGTATTGACCACAACGCGCATACTTCGGACTCATAAAAAATATAAAGGGTAATGAGTGCGTAAATTCACACCCTGTGGGAATAATTATTATAGTGACGGGATGGGCATAATATTTTTAACCATTCTTATTTTAAATAATGAATAAGATCAAGGTGCATGACTTCATAAATAACAAAACAAACTAATGCAAGGGCATGGTGTAGGACTTCAGGAGAGCAAGATAAAGAGGTTATCTACAGTATCTTTATCAAAACGAATTCATCTAGTTAATAAACAGTTAATTATAAAAAAAAGCAGTGAGCCGTCACGGGACGCCTGGCAGATGTGAGCCATCGTGTTCGTACAAGTAATATGCATAAAAGACAAGATTATTACAGGAACTAAATATAGCATAATGAAAAAATAAAGTATTACGAGTTTCTTACAGAAAATGGTGACTTTATTTAATAAACATTTATTTACAATTAATACAAAAATAATAAAGCACAGGTTATGTGTACCGTAGTAAACAACAGCGTCGAACTGAGTGTGGAGGAAATCGCGTAGTCGGTTGCGCATAGCGACACGTCGCCATACCGTACACTCTACTACATATAGACTATATATATATATATATATATATATATATATATATATATATATATATATACCTTAGTATAGCGTGGCGACCCGTCGCCATGACAAGCGATCCGGTTTATACCTGGGCCTATAGATGTTTCACATCAACGATTTTTTTTATTATACATATTTCTAAAATTTGAATACATTGTTAGTTCCTTACAAACGTTACCTTTCCTCACAAAAATAGCAGCAGTCGGAGTGATTCGCAATTCTTTAGGTGATAGATCATTATGAATTTCCCATTGGTTGTTATTTCTTCTGTAGTAAATCACAAAATGACCTGAGATATATTCAACTAGTCCTCTCAATTTGTAGATATTAAATTTGTATATCGACATAATACAATAATATCACATATACACTTATACTGTCGATATTATTTGAAGAAGATTGAAAGTTACTTACCTAAATGTATTATTATTGGCCGAAAATTCAATGCCTTCCTCGAAGTTTGACAGTTTGCTGATTGTCAATAGAATATTAAATTTTTTTCTTAATTCAAGTTCAATATACCTAAAAGTAACGATTATAGATCGGTTGACATGGCAAATTCTCTCGAGCGGTAGCATGTTGATTGAGATGTTGTTGACATTTGATGCAAACATTTTTTTTGTTTCCTTAACCGTATAGTGGGAACGTTGCTAATATAATTGCCCCAATGATCACAATTATAGTTATCAAATCGTGAAAGCATTTTGACTAAATTTCAGCTGACGTCGTAAACATATTCACTAATCTTGGAAATAATGAACATTTCCCTTCTGCTGAATCCTTTATTATTCTTTCTGGGAATGTGTTGCCTAATAATTGCGCTCTATCTTTATATATTAAACCCTTTAATTTATTTATATTAATAATGAATTTCATGACTTACTCGACTGAGCTGTGTAAAGGCGTAGTAAGGTGGGTCATCGAGAACCGTGGTTGGTAAAATTGTGCAATTGAGGCAAATAGACAAATATTTTGATTCTAATAATAAATATTTTTAAGACGGATTGAAGAGAATTTCCATTTTCAAAAACATTTTTTTTTAAATGTCATTTTCGATTCAGCCTTTTCATTAATAAACAAATCTTGATCTTGAAAATGGAATCCTAGTTTTTTCTGTGTATTTTTCTTCGACATTTCGTCTGTTGTAGCCTTTTCAATTGGCTTTGAGAAGTCATTAATTACTTTTTCCTTTATTTCGTCAATTGTCTGTGAATTAGCGTCTTCATTAATACGACAGATTTATAATATCAAGAAGATTAATACACACATCTTTTGGCATCGTTGGAGAAACTTCTAAACTCTCATGTGTTGAGTTTTGTTGTGCATTCTGAAAATCGTTCAATAAATTGGAGTTCAGCAGTGCAGTCCACTTTGGAGATCTTTATATTCTCTTTTTAAAAATTTGTCTATACCAATTGAATTTTTATAATTTGCTAACACACAATGTTTTTTGTCGCTAAAATAGCTTTCAATATGACTTGTTATAGCATGTTCCACTTTAACAGGGGAACGTGCTGTAGATTATAATGGAAATTCATGTGCAATTAATTTCACAAAATCTTCTATAAAACGTTTATTGAAAGAAGCATTTGGCTCATGTCTATATCCTCAGTAGAAATTTAATATTATTTATCCATTTTTGAATGATAGTTCTGTATAATTTCTAACATTCTTTCACAAATTGTTGATTGTTCATTATTGTTCGCGTAATTTGCATTCTTACTAATCATTAACTCAAATTTCTTCCGTACTCCAATAACACTCTTTCCGTCTTGTAAAACTGAATCTTGATATTCATAATTGAAAAGTATAAAAATCTTTTACAATCACTTCAACTTCTTTTATTTCTTGGGCATCAATTAACAATACAAAGCAAAATACATCAAACTTCCTTAATGTATTATTTTTGACCTACTTCACTGATTGCCAATTAGTTATCGTTATGATAAAATGTGCAACATCTAATCTGATCAACGTTAAAAAGTGTTTAAAAATATATTTTGATACTTTGCTCATTGAATACCAATGAGAGAGCATTAATGAAGGCCCTTGAGAAGAAGAAGAAGAATTGGAAGAAGTGGCATGCGAGTAGCATGCCTCTTCTTCCAATTCTTGATCCAAAACTCTAGTAATATTGTACAATGATCGCAATTTATCACTATTGCATATAAGACGATATGACGGTTGTTACGACCATCAATTGCAATTTTTTTTTGCATATCCATCAACAGCTATAGTTGATAAAATATATAAAATTGTAACTGTAAAATGTATAAAATTTATGCCTTATTTATATCTCGGATGAAATTGTTGAAGTCGTTGTTCTATTTCATTTGTATCTCTATTTTGTTTTCTTTCTTCACACCGAGATCGTTATCGTGGAACTCATTGACGTATATACGAACGACGATTGCGGATGGTATAGTTGAAGAATGCTTCGAGTTCCTAACCCACATAATTTATTTTTTAATCAATTATACTCCATCCTACTGCAGCAGCTTCTTGGCCAATTCTGGCACGATTGTTTTTTCGCACAGCTCTCCTCGCGTCTTCATAAATTACGTCAAACACTATGTCTTTTGTTTTAATGCGGACAATTCTGGAAATTGCCCCAGTTTAAAATACCGGAATCCGTAAAATGGATTTTTGTATTTTCCATTTTCACATCGCCCCTGGGTTATCATGTGGTAATTGGTATCCACCAAAAAAGGCTATTGTAAATGTTAATATTCTTGAAAATCTTTTAACTCGCTTTAAAAAATTCTTCAGCTATATAATCAGTCCATTTCCATCGTTTTAAGACACTTTAATTGCGATCTTTATAATTAACCATATCTTCGGATAAATTTATTTCAAATTCATTCAATTGAAGTTATATCATCATCATCATTCATCGTCGAATTTAATGTCAAATTAACTTAAGATGATAATCCAACTATTTAATTTGCACTCTACTCTTACTCATTTGCATTCATTTATACTCTGGATGCAGGGTTTAAAGAAACATTCTCTGGATGTTGGGTCGACCTACTTTTCATTCACGGTTAACATATGGAGCACTACATTTCTTTGAGCAAGAGTTATTTATTTCTACCCAAATAGCTTGTGATGGTCCAGGAAAATATTTTCGCCCAAAATAAATATCCTTTTACAATAGACAGACACTCATCAAATGGTACTTTAGAGACCCGTATAAGTTTTCTTGTGTTATGAAAAGCCATTTTGTCTTTTATAGTTTGCGTTCACTAAAATAGCCCTTATAGTCCCAGAAAGAATAAAATATATAATACATACAATATATTTTCATTTTAGGCAAACATTTTATTAAGGTGGCAACACTGATTTTTTGTTTGTGACAATCAGTTTTTCCATGTATTTGTTAGTTTTGTAATAAATTGTGTTTAGGAAACGTCCAGGTAATAAATTACATTATTACTAAGTTAAAATGGTGTTTTTAAAATAATAAAGATTTTTACACTTAACGCATTTTTACACATTTCAAATTATGGAGAATGTTGAATTTCTAACCTCACTTAATATTTGTAAATAAATCAGTCAGCTGCTGGAAAAAAAATTATATTCGTTCTAGTCTCATCACTTTTTTTGTTGCTTTCTATACACTATTTCACTAACATTATGGTTTTCTTTTCTAGACTAGTTTGGCACTGTCCAACCAGCAGCTGACAAACTATGCCAGCTATTGGTATATTATGTGTCAGCTATGGGTGGTGATGGTTTTTTTCTTTGCAGAGATGGAAGTAGTAAAAAAAAGATTTTAAATTATACCCATGAAAGTATGTTGGCTGCTTTAGATGCTATGAAGAATGATATGCCATGTAGTACTGCAGCTAAGAAATTTCAAGTGCCTCGAGTAACTTTATTGTATAAATTTAAGGGTAAATATCCACAAGATAGAAAAATGGGACCAACTTCCCGTATATCATTATGTGAAGAAGAGACTCTTGTTGTATGAATCATCGAACTCTTGTGTTATGGGGCAAATAGAGGTTTTCCTATTACAAAAAATTGTTTTATGGCTAGTGTCGCCCGTCTTGTCAAAGAACTTGGCAAGGACGAAATGTTTAACTACAAACCACCTGGCAGAAAATGGTACGAAAGTTTGTCATCCTGAAATTAGTGTTTGAATGGCACAAAACCTGATAAAAAGCAGAGCATCTGTCACTAAAGAATGAATTGATGACTGGTTTATGGAAGTTGTGTCTTATTTGAAAGAACAGAATCAATTGAGCATTATAGAAAATGATGACCATGTATTTAGTGCAGATGAAATTGCATTTTTTCTAAACCGAAGGGATCCAAAGTTTTGGCTCGGAGAGGTGATAAATCTAGATAAATCTATATAAGAGTAATAATGGTGACAAACAAAGTTTAACAGTAGTGTTAATTACAAATGGTAAAATGGCACCACCTATGATTGTTTTAAATATGTACATAACCCGTCATATTTAGCCGAATCTGTCCCAAATGACTGGGCGATGGGGAATTCTGAGAATGGTCGGATGACGGGATGACGAAACTTTTGATGTGTACATCACAATTTCATCCTTGGTTGCTAGAAAGCAAAATTGAACTGCCAACTTTTTTGTGGATGGTCATGTATCACGCGTGTCTTTCCACCTGAGTAATGTCTGTTCAGCAAATGGTATTATTTTAATTGCACTACCCCCTAATGCTACTCATTTGCTTCAAGCCATGGATGTAGCTGTTTTTAGTACTCTGAAACAAGGTTGGTCCACAGCAGTACATGAATGGAGAATCAGTCACCAGTGTGAGGAATTTAAAAAAAAATGTTCCTCTCTTACAGAATGAAGTAACTAAGAAACGTTTGACACCTGAAATATTGATTAATGGCTTTAGAAAATGTGGCCTTGTACCAGGGCCGCGCCGCCCCTGTGCGCGAAGTGTGCGGCGCACACAGGCGCCAAGACAATAGGGGCGCCGCTATCAAAATTACTAAAATACACTTACACAACAACATATTTCTTTGTAGTGGAGTATCGATAAGTAAGTAGATATAATAGACGCAACAAATGCCTCGTAAACAACAAAACATAATATTGCGTTTATTGTACAAGTGTCCCAAGATAATATTCACGTTTGTGGTTTAATTTTACGCTTTGGGTTTTAGTTTACAATAATTACGAGCTCAGCGTTAAAATCAAAAGAGCCGCCATGAGTTTGTTTGAATGAGTTTATGACAACCCGGCCGATGCGATGCCTGCGACGCGAGCGGGGTGGGGTCACAGGGATTCCCCGACAACCCGACTTTAAGGAACGAGAGAGCCAAAACAATTGATTGAACAGTCATTCAATCGAAAGTGTGGGCAAGGTGCGCATTATTTTTTCGTAATAAGGAGAAGTTCTAGCACTAAAAACAATAAAATAGTTTGTGTGTTACTGATTGTTTTAACGTGTTTCCACAATGAGTGATAGTAATCAAGATAAAAAAAAGAAATTATCTGGTTACCAGAATTTAATAAGGAAAAGAAAACAAGAAGAAGAACGTGATAAAAATACAACTAAAATAAGTAAATATTTTACGGCTCTACCATCCACTTCCAAAGAATCATTGGAGACAGAAACCAGTCATTTTATCGATGAAGGTGTTGTAGAATCTGATTCAAAAAACGCTTCATGAAGTGGTATGTGCTTTATGTAATTTCCATACAAATAAATATAACTTTAGTCTGTTTGTGATGTCAAGATAAAAAAAAACACTTTTTCTTAATCGTCGAAACGCCTCACCGATTTTGATGTGGCGGATAGATGCCGTGACTGTTTTATTTTATACGACTAATCGCTGCCGGAAATCATGGGTTCGATTCCCACAAGGTGCTTTAAAAAAACTTTGTGTTTGTGTGTATGTCACATGTATTTATTTGCATAAATAAGTATATTAGTAGTATTTCAAATTCAAATTTAAAATGCCATAAATCACATTTGCACGTCAGTTGTCTAGTACCCATAATTACAAGCCCAATTAGCTTGGGACTAAACGGCGGAGTTTAATTGTCGAGAAATAATCATTTATTTATTTATTTAATTTATATTTATTATACATAATTATTCATAGATAGACAAATCAGTTTATTCAGACAAGTAGATTAGATATGTACGAGCAATATTATGTTTTTGTTTGTCTGTCTTTAATTTAAGATGATGCCGCCAAAGTTACGTCCGTGCCTCTGCCTGATACTGCTGATACACCATTGTCACCGCCGAGACAATTATCATCACTGATACCAACTTTTTCCAAAGATGACCCTGGACTCTGGCTAGAAGTTTTAAATGCTACTTTGATCCAGTATCTAACAGAAAATCCGATTAAACAAATTAAACAGTATAATTTTCCGCGTGACCCTTCGGGGCGAAAATTTTCCGAGTATTATTATGAAAGGCATTTAGGAAACGGTGAAAAGTATCACAGAGAGTGGCTGCTGTACTCAGCGTCCAAAAATGCCGTTTATTGCTTCCGTTGCAAGCTATTTAAATCAAAACATAAAAATAAATTTTGCGAGGGAGTTAGTGATTGGCAACATCTAGCTTTGTATTGCAGCAGACATGAGAAAAGTTATGCTCATTTCAATAATTATAAAAAATGGACAGATTTGTGTCACGCTCTTAAAAATAAAAACACTATTGATAGTATACAACAAAAACTTTTAGAGGTTGAAAAGCAGCGCTGGTACGATGTAATCAAAAGACTAATATACGTGGTCCAGTTTCTAAGTACACAAAATATGGCTTTTCGTGGCCAAAGCAACAAATTATACAATCGTAACAATGGTAATTTTTTTAAATGTATTGAAATGTTAGGAAAGTTCGATCTTTCAATGACTGAACATATACGACGCGTAACGAATGATTCGAATTTCAAAAATATGTCAACTTATCTTGGAGATAAGATCCAAAATGAAATCATTTACATACTCGGTAACCAAATTCAACAATTTATTTTAAATTTATGTAAAATTAATAAATATTTTTCAATAATACTGGATTGTACTCCTGACGTTTCACACGTAGAGCAAATTAGTATTATAATAAGATTTGTCAATTTTAACACAGAAATTAGAAAGTTGGAAATAAAGGAGCATTTCCTAGCCTTCTGTCCAATTATCGATACAACTGGCGCTGGATTAACGTCATTCATAATAGAAAAACTAGACAAAATTAATTTGGACATAAACAACTTAAGGGGACAGGGCTATGATAATGGATCAAATATGCGCGGTAAAAATAATGATCTTCAAAGAAGATTGCTGGATCTAAATCCCCGCGCTTTCTATGCCAATCTCAATCATCATACGACTGTATTTTTTAGTATTGTGCAAAAATTATATAAATATTTTTCGTCTTCTACCAAAAAATGGGACTTATTAAAAAAATATGTCATAAATCTGACCTTAAAAGCATTGTCTGAAACAAGATGGTCAAGCAGATTAGATGCTATCAAACCATTGTTTACAAATTTACCACAAATTTATGATGCATTATATGAAATATCAAATGGTGTATCATATGATCAGAACGCAAAATATGACGCTAAATGTCTAGCAGAAAAAATATGCTCCTTTTTATTCATTTGTTCACTAAATATATGGCATATAATATTGACAAAAGTAAATTTTGTGAGCAAAATGCTGCAGTCCATCGATATGAATATGCAAGTTGCTTTAGATGCTTTAACGGAATTAAAGAAGTTTTTGATAAAAATTAGAACCGACGCAAATTTTGAAGAAATTGTAAATGATGCCATGAAAATTGCCGAAAAATTAGATGTCGAGGCTGAATTTGAAACTTCCTGATCCAGACCCCTAAGACGTCGTAAGACTTGAAAGAGTTTTGATTATGAACACGAAGACCACACTATAAATGATCCGAAAATAGCTTTTAAAATTAATTACAGCAAATGATTCATTGGACATTAACGCCGATGATTTGTGTGAAGAAATTATATCATGTCAATCTTTTTTCAAAAAATTAAATAATGATGTGACGAAAATTCTCGAATTTATATATTTAAACAATTTGACAGCTGTATGCCCTAACATCACAATAGCATTACGAATTTTGCTAACTATGCCAGTTACCGTAGCAAGCGCGGAAAAGTCCTTTTCTAAATTAAAACTATTAAAAAATTACCTGCGCTCAATAATGAGCCAGGAAAGATTAACAAATTTAGCAACAATATCCATAGAGGAGGCCATATTAGACATACACGAAACTATTAAAGATTTCGCAAAGAAAAAAGCTAGAAGAGTGGAAATAATATAATTTGAATATGTTTTTTTATATTATTACACATTTTAGACTCTTGTTGTTTTTTTAACATAGCATACGTAATAGTTAAATTAGTATTATAAGAAAAAAGTCAGTTATTTTGTTATTAATATATAATTATACGATTAGATGGAACATCATAAATAAAATATGTAAACATTTAATTCGCGTTTTATTTTTCGTAATAATTGGCAAGCGAAAACTAACTGGTTTTACCTATTTAGGAAAATATTGTCTAATTATATAAAACTAGAGAACATTTATTTCAGTCAAAATTAGCAAATAAGAAATAAAAATAAATTGAAACATTAAGATTCATGAAAAAAAGAGGCGGTTCATAGGTTTCGCACACAGGCGCTGTGGGGTGTCGGCGCGGCCCTGCCTTGTACCTTGGGATAAAAATGCTACACGCTTAAATAAATTAATGTCTTCCGTAAAAACAGAGAAAACAATTATACAAAAGATGGATATTATAAAAGTTGAAGAACATTTGTCATCTTTAGAAAATAATATCTTGGATGATTAATTAAACTCATTTAATGCAAATAAAAATAAAGACTGGGATGGTAAAATATAAGAAACAGCACTTTTCAATATTTGGTACAAAATTAAAGAATATTTATTCTTTAATTTTGTACCAAATATTGAAAAGTGCTGTATCTTATATTTTAGAAATTTATAAAGAGATAAGAAATGTTTCCATAAATGAGTCTAATATCGGTACTATAAATAACTTAAGTATCGAAGTAATTAAGAGGATAAGATGAACGATAATATAAACGAAGAAACCCCTGACGTATTCAATAATGTTATTAATAATGAAATAGCTGATGACAACTTTAATGAGGCAATCAGTGATGAATGCAATAATATGATTAATAGTGGTTAGATTATTTTAACGTAAACAAAGACCAAGATCCAGCAAACGACAATCCTTGTGAACACACTCCACCGCATCCTTCCACTTCAACTATAGTTAATAATTCTTACAGAAATAAAACTGAATTTCTACCCTCGATATTTAAGCGTTCATTAATATGACAAGATGAAAGAAAAAATACTGTCAAAACGACAAAAATTAAGAAAAAAATCCATCAGTGGTTACCTGCATGCAGAGACAACAATATATCAAAAATAAACAAGAAGAAAAAGATAAAATGGAAACCAACAAAGTTTTGAGAAAAATTAAACGAGATGGGAAAAGAAAGAAAAATGATTAATTAATAGAATTAAATAATATAAAGAAAAGTAAAAAGAACAGGATAATTTAAGAATCGGAAACTGAAACCAGTGATGATCACTCAGTACAAGAATCAAATGTTTCATTTGAAGAAGTTGATGAAAGTATGAAATTGAGTGTTGAACACCAAACTCTCTTAAAAAAGGAGATTTTATAATGGTACAATTTAAAGGGGGCAAAAGATATACTACCATCTTCCTTTACACTTGCATTATTCAGGACATTTAAGTTATGGCATTAAAAAACATCGACAGGATTAACATGGTTTTCATACCAAAAGATGATATTTCTAAAATTAATGAAGGCCAAATAGTCGGATTTATAACACCACCAAAACTACAAGTTGTTGGAGAACCTTTAAGATATGTATTTGATAAGTCATTGCCAGTGAAAGAGTTGTAATTTTCATTAATAACGAAATAATTTAAAATAAACATAGATAACCAATGTTTTTTACAGTCAGGTATTCATCATGTCCCGATACATCTTAGTCTCAAATAATATCGTTTCACGAGCTTAGTAGAAGTTGTCAGGCATTGGATATTTCAATGTCAGGTACTAGCAAATTTTAACTTTTCCATGTCAGGTTTAGGAACATTTAAGCACAAATTTATTTCATTTTAAATTATGACTGCCAGAACTTTAATAAAAATAGAAGTTATTAGGCTGTTTATTGTAAAAGCAGTTTGAAATTACATTTCCAATAGTTTAATGAAAGAAGTTTAATAAAAATAGACCAATTTGACTCTAATATTTTATTGATTGTCTCAAATACTGGTGCAGTTACGTTATAGCTAGACATATATCGTAATATTGTAAAGTATGTATATATTGTGTGGTTTAGTGTTAATATTATAAGTATGCTTAATAAAAAAAATTTCTCACAGTATTTAGTTCAGAATAAGAGTGTGAAGTTAACGCACTCGCTACCCTGATACCTTTAATGGGCTCAATGTATGGATGTTGCTGTCATCACAAAGTAACGTATTATTTTTGAGATAAAATTATACCGACCAATTGTTCATTTTAGTTGAATAATTATGAGTGAATGATTTCCTATCGAGCATAACTTTCATTTTTTTTAAAGATAAGGTGCTCAACTTTTTGAATGACCTCGAAAAAGTTTACCCCTTAATAAAAAATATTCATCATTGATTTAATAATCAGAGTAAATAACCTCTTATTGTTCTTTATTGATTTTTAGATGGCTTAATTATTTTTATGAAATTCGTAACACAAGTCTAATATACTAATACATATACTATCGAATATATTTGGCATTAATTTTGTAGAAATTCATTATTCACAATTAAATGAAACTACGTGATGTAGTATTATTTCTAAAATATGGTGGGCTATTAGCAAAGATATCTTTGCTAACAGCCCGCCTGAAGATGTTGTAATACAGCGGAACCTAGGTCGTGGTAAAGAACTTAAAGACAGTAGAAATAATACTACATCACGTAGTTTCATTTAATTGTGACATACACTATCCTTAAAATGTTCACAAAGCCCTATGCGTGTGCGCCACGGTTATGATAATTTTATTAATTTTGTTTAATGAAAATATTCCGACATTTTGTTTATTTTGACTAATCAAGTATCAGCATTTCAATTTCGATCGGATCTAGTAATTTATTTTTTATTTGCAACATGAGCTGCTAACATTTTCCAATAATCTTCAAAAAAATTACCCGTTGATATAAATTTTTCTATCGCTGATGAACTAATGCGACCAATTGATTTTTTATGACCATTTTCCGACCTTTCATATGGCATGGTTGTTTTTAACAAATTCGAACTATGAGATAGAGCAATAGAGCGCGCGCGCCGCGTGCCTTTTAAATTTGAATGATGTAATTAAAGAAAGTAATGAAATTTTGCTTGAATTAGTTATATACGACATTTTCTTGTATGATGCTTCAAATAAAAATCAAAATGTAGTTTTAAAGCGTAGAGCGAAGGGGATTATAAGCGAACATTAAACAATTCCAGGTATATATTTATTATTTTTGTAAGCTAAATAAATTCCATTTTTTAATGTTTCTACAAAATTATGTAATGTTATTTTGCTAAAAAACCCGCATTTGTCACAAGCATGATAAATATGGTATACGAATGCCAGTTTATCTTAAATTTTTGCTGTCGCCATAATCTATAAAAAAAATTGTAAGTATAGCTAATTAAAATTCATTTTAGTCTTTATTCTGGTGGAAAGAAATGCTGGGGATATTTTACAGATTACTACGTGAAGAAAAATAAAGCTATTTCAGACCCAGGATTCTACTGATAAAAATTATACTCAAATTTATAGTCAATAAATTGCATTAATGAAAAATTTAATATTTATAATTATCTCATTAGGACTACAAATTTTTGAGCTGGTGAAATTGGGCCGAAATGTTTCTTCTCCTCTGAGTTTAAATGTTAAATTCAATTAAATTTAATAATATTGCAAACTGTTCTTGGAATGTCAAAGGTATACTATAAAACTCTCTTTACCGCATTTAAAACGCTCGAGATTTAAGTTGCTAAATACTCCTTGCGCCACCGCACCATACGGACTTATCCTCTCAACTGTCAGATGTCAAAATTATTTTAATTTATATCGTATTTTTTCCATAAAATATAGTGAGTGTAATGTTTTCCCTAAATTTTCATTGCATACCCGTTGTTACAGATTACTATTTGATTAATATAAAATAAAATTTAAAAGAAATTTTCATTGCATACCCGTTGTTACAGATTACTATTTGATTAATAGAAAATAAAATTTAAAAGAAATTTTCGATATTCCCTAATACGAGAATAAGTGGTTGCATAATATGAGATAAAGCAGAGACGCATTTTTGCAAATAAATTATATTCCTTTCTACTCATTGAAGTGGGGTTTTACTTTATCCGACGCCCTCTCCATAAAATAATAATTGTATGGGTTGACTGTGTTTAATTATTTATTTGATAAATGTAATCAAACAAAAATGCAGATATGAACACGAGAATCTTTAAGTGCTACTATAAGAGCTGTATTAGAATTGGTCTATCAAAAGCATCTAAAGTTCAAATAAAGGCAACAGAGCGATATGCGAAGATCAAAATAATTTCTACTCCAATAACTAAATTAGGCATGGGGACGAGGCCAGCACTTCCTGAAAATATAGAAAAAAACTTGTATAGCATAGAAAAAAGCTGGATAAAAGGTGCTACAGGTTAAGATTGAAGGATATTTGCAAAATAATTTCCCAGTTGACAATTGTCGTCCCCTTGCTATGTTGGGTTGATCACAAGGCCGTCTTTGACGACTTGGCACATCGCGGAGCTCAGGGTTTGATTCTCGACCGCTCATCGAGTGGCGAAGAACTGGTGCTCTGGTTAGCTGTAAGAAATTGCTTTCATGGAAATAAGTCCGCCATATGTTTTAATTGTATACATTAAAGCAAGTAAATAATAGTTAATAATTCAAACCACACTTTTATTCAATCTAAGCAAATTTGAGTAATGGGGCATACTCTATGGAAAACGTGTATAAATTATTTGACATTTATGAACCAGAGCTAAACAACATAAACAGTGTTGCCAGTAGAGTGTATTATGTAGATGAAATTGGAATTACTGTAGTCCAACATAAGTACTCGACAATATTAAGATTGAAGGGCAATAACAAGTCTACGACATCAAATGTTTCAAAAGAAGAAAACTGATTACTGTAGTAAGTTGTACGAATACTAGTAAGTATTACGTCACATTTCTCGTCATTTTTCCGAGGAAGAACATATCACCTAAGTTGAAGATGAAACTGGTTAATAGGTAAGAAACCCTGAAATATCTACTAGTTCTTAATGGACAGCCACACTAGAAACATTGATATACATAACTGATATTGCTCGAGATAATTATGTTACCATCGCTTTCCTGTCATCACATTGTACGCCTAAAATGCAACCGTATAGAATAGGTTAAACCTACGTCTATACGGTTGCATTTTTGGTGTACAACGTGATGGGACCGTGTCCCTTTTAAACATAGTGTGCTAAACCCGTTGAAACCTCCAAAACCATACACGAAAAAGTTATAACAAATAGTAAAATTGGCATATTATTTGAAGAAGCATACAAGAAAGCTGTTTCAATGGAAACCAAAATAAATGAATTTAAAAAGATGGACCTATTCCCTTGTTTCACACTTGCGTGCAAACACACTGAAAAACAAGCGTAGAAGCATCTTTTGTCTAGATTATTGGATATAATTTATTTCTGCTGAATAAAACTTGCTATTTCGTGCATATATTAAAGACAATATTCTACAAATAAAGGCCATTTCTTAGAACTGGTCCAAGCACTATCAAAGTATGATGTAACATTGAAAGAATACATATTGAATTTTAAGCATGGTATATCATCAAAAGTATCATATTTGTCACCAGATATACGAAATGAATTCATAAATATTTTACCGAACCACGTGAATTTAAGCTTGTTAACTAAATTAAAATGGCCAAATATTTTGGTATGTTTTCTGGCACACTCGACATTTTATATATTGATCAACCTTGAATTCAAAATAAAGTCTGATGTGATGTGTTATGAAAAATTGATAATAGAAAAATAGATGCCAAGAAATATTTCATCGATTTTTCCTTTAAAAGGAAAATAAGCCGCAGATATAGGTGATGAAATAGTTAAGAAACTTGAACATTACGATTTAAATGTTACCATGTATGGTTCCCTAGGTTATGCCAACGCAGCTGTTATGAACGGTGTATATGCAGAAGAGCTATAATTAAAGCTAAAAACAATAAACCAATTTCTGTTAGACGTTTTGACCATTCACTTCATTTATTTGGCCAACATGTAACACTTTTCGGAAACTTTAGAATATTTTTGCAACACTTTACAGAAGAATATTGACAATTTTTAAATTTTTTCTCGTTCCAGTAGTCGATGGGAAGTGCTTATTAAAGACAGTAAGGCATCTATTAAATTGTTTAAACAACGCGTTGGTACGTTGCACAACAAAATTTGGACACTGAAGATGCTGCACAGGACCTTACACCTACTGTGTGTGAATTGTGTTATTTGCTACTTTTTTCTTTTGGAATTATGTCCTAAGAGAAACATATTTTATTCAGATTGCATTGTAAAGTGAAGACTTGATCAATTAGCTATAAAAATAGAGGCACTTCATCTCCATATTAAAGATAAAAATGAGATTATAATGTAAAAGAGTAAAAAATAGGAGAACTGGGACATTCCAATATAAACTGACTGTACATATTTTTGAAGTTCATTTGTCAGACATGTTGCTGAAGTTCAGTTGTCATCGGTTGTTCACCGATGCAGGGCCCACACTGACAACTAAACTTCAAAAATATGTGTTGGAAGTGGAATTAGTCTTGACCGATTTAGTATTGAACTCCGAACTAGATAAATGTCCGTTCAAAACCTAGCTTCATTGTTCGACGTTGTGCAGACAAGTACTTTGCGTTTGGCCAACAATGAATAGTTGAAATTAGCTGTATCAAAATTTATGATTTTTTATCATATATCTAATTTATTATTATCATATATCTAATTTATTATTATCATATATCTAATTTATTATTATCATATAATTTATTATTGAATCATATAAAGTATCAGAAGTAGGACTCTACTTAGAGATACCCAGGTTGAGAAGGTATTTAAAAGAGGCTAATGTTACAGTTTCTGACTGGGTATCCCTAGACTCTTTGAAATTCATCGTGGTATGGGATTTTACAGAACCTCTTCCAAATCTTATGGCCGCACTATTGTTATTTATGACAATTTGCGTGTCAGTTGCTTCATGTGAGAAGGGTTTCGATAAATTAAAATTAATAAAAAAAATGCTTGCAGGCAACACTAACCCAAATGAGCCTTAACGATCTTTGCATATTATAATGTAAAATAGAACACGAGGCGACACAAAATATAAATTTCGAAGATCTGATTGCCGAGTTTGCAACTATTAAAGCTAGAAAGTAGATTTTAAGTGTTTGTACTTACGTACATTAGCTCATGTCTGTCTCCCAGATGGGTAAATGGAGACTACAGATTTGCTACGATTCTGCAAGACCTCACTCGATACTTTAACTTTCATCACCCTTTTCATACATGCTCTACGGTATTGGGTGCTTTTCCGTCTGACCTTTTTCAGTATTTTGTCAATTTAATCGAGATACTTCTTCCTGGGATGGCGCCCCCTTCCGACCTGATCATTCGATCTCCACACAATCATAAGCACATCCTTTCTACATGATTAAACTGCCGAAATATTCTCTTCCCAATTTTTGTTACTACACCTTCTTTCAATCCTACTCGTTCCTTATCACACTATTCTTTATCCTATAATTACATTTTAAAACACACATACTTTTCAGAATTCTTTTGCGCCATACAATTTTTCCTTGCATACATCAATAAGAAATAATATATGCATAATAAAACAATACTATATTTATGTTACAATATTCCAATTTGATCATTAATGACATTTGTATTATTTAAATAAAATCGTACTTGACGTTTATCGAATTTTTATCGAGTTAAACGGTTTTCATTCTTGGGCGACACCGGCTACCAGCCATATTAGCTACGCCAATGGCCGCGCGACACATTGCTGTATCATAATACTCTATGAAGCTAGTGGCTTTGTGCTACGCAACGGTGGTGTAGTGCTTTTCGAGCCATTCAAATTGGTACAAATATATTTCGTGGCGTTCGCTTCGTACATTGTCGTACAGCAGTAATGCGTTTGACCTTTAAATTCAGTTCGGTAGTTACGTCTATGGTGAGCGGATCAAAATAAACGACGATTGATTACTAATAATGCATAAATTTTATATGGTTGTAGATTATTTCATCGTTTATTGCATAACTAGTTGGGGTACCCGACTTCACTCAGGGAGTTGATATGAGATTATGTGGTAGTTGGAATAAAAGGATAAACTTTACAATATAAGAGGTAAAACAATTTTATTGAAAACATATTCTATTTACAATACTTGTTTATAAACAACATTTTTCATTTTGTTATCCGGGGTATATATGTACAAATTTTTCGAATTTCATACTCGAGAGCCAGCTACGTATAGTTAACCGTGAGCAAAGCAAGATTCTTTGAGGTCAATGTCGCAATGTTTTAAAATTTGTTCTTGAGCTTTGTTAATTGTGAAACTAGATATTTGATTGGAAATTGCAGTATTTTAAACTGGAACGGCAGTTCAGTAGAGATCAGTAGAATTTTGGGTATAAATGCCGTGTGTCCTTTTTCCTTTCCAGTCATAAGTTCGGCTTCGATGATGTTATTTGATAGCTGTTTGACGATCATCCTTGTTCCATTACATAGTTTTGGCGAGTTGAGATTTCTGCATAGTATGATCGGAGATTTTTTGACATTTCAATTTTCAGTTGAAGGCAGTCTAATGGCCTTCCTTTCTTCCCATACTTGCAAAGAGTTTAAAAATTCTGTAAAGAAGTTGACGCTTCCTTCAACGTTTACTATCGTGTCGATGGATTTGTATATTTTCTCTTCACCGGGAATATTCTTTTGAATATTAAAGTTGATATCGTCGACAATATTATTTTTAGTTGTCACTGTCAGTTACTTCGGGTCGGTATAGTTGTACAGATTGGTACAGAAATCACAGTTGAGTTCAATGAGGCCGGTCGGCCCGGTCAGTTGGATATGTGTCTTCGCTATTTGTAAAAGTTTTTGAGCAAAACGTGCTATTGTTTCGTCATTCGATAGTTCAACTTTCATATATTTGGTTAGTCGCAGTATGTATATGTGTGGCTAGAGATGCGACTTTTTTAAGCATGCATGGATTTCGTCTGTTGGTTTTGATTTGGGGATAACTGGAAGTGTTTATCGAAAATCTCGTAAGAATATGAGTAGAGCTCCTCCCATTATTTCAGAGTTTCCCCGCAAGTCTTGTAATGTTCTGTCCATGCCTTCGGGTGATATTTATGTGCCATTCGTCCTAGAAGATAATTTTAGCTTGTTTTAGAAGTTCACCCCGTCCAGATGCTTGAGATTTTACATACTGGGACTGTACTTCGGCTATATTCAACGATAGTTGTAGGGCGGAATATGCAGTTCATCCTCCTTCCATAAGTGTGGCGAATGATGCCAGTGCAAGTGCGATATGTTGTTTAACACATATTTCTGCCAGCAATAGATTTATTAGACTTAGCAATAGCAATAGATTATTTTTCCAGTGCCGCCTGGTGCGTCCAAGTAAATAATTCCGCCAGTGTTGATGATCGGGACCACGATAATTTTATAAATTTTTTTTCATTGTCATTGAGAAGTGGTTTGTTGTGAGTAATGTATTAAAGTTGTTCCTTGATGTTGTAGCTTTTTTTCTTTGTAATTTCAAAGTTTAACTCACTGAAAGCATTTTGTCGTGGTGCTGGCATCCCAAGTTTTAGTAAGGTCTGTTTTTTTATTGCTAAATATTTATCTTCTAGGCGAATGAGTGTTTCATTGAAAACGTCGTCGTTGAATTCGATGACCAGTTCTGGATGAGCTTGTTGGATTTGGTACAGTATGTCATCCCTCATACTCTTTTTGAAGAAGTCCCATAGCTGTTTTGGTTACATGTTGTTAGTATTATGGCAAATAAGTCTCTGATTTGTTTAGCTGAGGCTGTGAGTGAGGCTTATTGTAGTGTTAATTCCCAGTGGTTGTCGTTTTCCAGTAGTCCTAAGCGTTCACATGCTTTTCTGCATACGTCTGGCATAGGTAACAGTCAACAGTCTTAAGTTCTGTGAAACTTGTTGGTCCCCGTATTTCGTGTAGCAACATCCGGAGATATAAACATTCGGCGTTGTTCGATGTACGGTGTATACTCGGCCTAGTGCGTTAGTTTTCGTGATTCCTGGATGATCCTCTATTGGAATTCCTTGTTTTCGTCGTTGAAAGATTTTTCTTATTGTGTTGTTGTTAATAGGTAGGGACGTCGACATATAGTAATGTTTTCGCGAATGGATCCGTTTGGCATAGTTGGAGAAAAACTGTTACTGTTGTTTAACTAGGTGGTTTGCTTTTTTTGGCGGTATCTTTTGTGAAGTAAACTCTCTGTTCATTCTCCAAATGTACTACTAGATGTTGCACAGTTGGTTCGTGTTCGTGTATTGGAAAACCAAAAATCCGCCACGCCGCTTCGTTACTGTTGATATATCTTCCCATTTGGTACGTGCGGATCTCGTCGTTTCTGTTTTGTTGTTCTCTGTCTTTGATTATTTGAGATACTTGCCATGTCACTGCCTTTGTTCACATACTAACCGACATATTTAATGGATTTCACTGAATTGCAGTATTCTACGTTTATGTGTGCTTTGAACATTTTGGAAAGTAGTGGGTTATATAGTACCATTAATTATCTATTTGCAGTTCGTCTCTACTTCGTATTAGTATTTTTGCTGTGAAGCCACATTTTTTGGATGACCTTCTTCTGTATTTGGGATAGCCATCATTTCCGGTTTGTGTATCGTCCAAGTATGGTTTTGGGTATTTTTTTATATGTTTTATCATTCAGAACGGATAGAGGTTTAATGACCCGCATGGTCCATGAATCATATTTTTCACAACTATGTCGTATAACCCCGGATCCTCTTGCGGATTGGGAAATTCAGCTTGGATGATTTCGTGGGATGAATTCTGTCGTATAGCCATATGAGATTGTGTGAGTGAGGCAGTCCTCGTTTTCGCCATTCAATTGTGTACATCCAGCACAAATAACGGTTCCAAAGATGTGGTATTTTGTAATGACTTCAATAAATCTCATTTGTTTTTGTCGGAAAACTCGGGCTATTATGTTGTGTCGATCCATGGGGACTTGTCCGTACCTTAGTTGTTCTTTGATTTCTGTCCACAATGAGTTGCGTGTAAATGTTACGAAGAGGTCAGATCGTCCATATTTTCTTACGTAGGTCGTGGCATCTTGAGTGTATTCGTGTATGTGTCTTGAACTTCCTATGTAAGATGAGGGCAAGAGTACCACTGTTCCAGTGTCGTTAATGTTTTCGTCAGTTATGATCGCGTCTCGAAGGTGGATGTATTCTTCAATGCGTAGTTTTTTGTGTTTCAGTCGTATATAAAGCATCCGTTCCGCTTTTATTTTTGCATGCATATCTACCAGGAATTGTTGGAATAAACGGCGAGTGTTGAGAATGTGATTGTATGTTTCATTGTCTCTGATTATTAAGCGGTAAGCATAGAACTCCTTGGAAGTGATTTTTTTGTTTGTGTCTACGCCTGTTTCAGATCAGATTTGTTTCACATTAAAATTATATCTGTCCTCTCCGTGCAGAAATATTAATGGATATTGTAGATCATCATATGAATGGTGTGTCTTATATTCTTTCGTCAGGTCGTAGTGGAATGCTTCTTTTGTTAGGTTGTACTGTTTACTTTTTCTCGTCCACGCTTCTCGTGGGGTGATATTTTCACGGGTGGCTTGGGTTCGCAGTCTTTTATTATAAGATTGTGTCACGATTCTTGATTCTTCAATTCGTTCATGTCGTTGTTCTTCGGGTTCTCTGCTTCCCACGGTGCGCGTTATGGTTCGTTAGGAACGTAAACGTGGTTCATGCTCTTTTACTGTTTCGTTTCTTTGCTGTTCTTTTTGTTTTCGTCGTTTTTCTTCAGGACTGGCAAGATTTCCTCCTCTTTTACGTTTGTATATTGTATAAAATGTAAATCAAATCAACTTCAAGTATACTTTAAACACTTTTCACTCTTTATTGTCGATTTATATTCATTCACTGTATCACTTTGGTTACTCACACGTAACTGTTTGTTTTTATTCACTTACTGCACTTCACTGATAATAAACTGACGTTCAAATCCACGACGGATCTTGCTTTATATACCTCTTCCAATTGATATTACCCATACAGAAAAGGCTTTGAATAGTCCATAATGTTCCAGAACATTCTACAACATTCGAGAGTGTTCTGGAATATTCCACAATAATCGGGGATGTTCCGGGATGTTCTCGAACGTTCCAGATTATTCCAAAACATTCCACAACATTTCGAAATGTTGCGGGATGTTCTGGAATGTTGTGGGACGCTCTCGAATGCTTTCGAATGTTTTGGACTGTACTAGAAATTTCTAGAGGGCGAAACTTCCAGCCCTTAAGCACGCACTTCAGGTAAAAACAGGAACCTTTTTCATGGATGGGGATAGAGGGCTACCACACCATATAATTCCTTTGATCGTACTGGAGCTCGTTTCTGAGTTTTAGCGGTACGCACATTGTACACTTACTTTCATAATATATATTGATTACATTTTATTTTCATTTATGCATAGTTATTAAATATTATCCTTTATTAAATTTATGACTATATAGTTACCATGTTGACTAAAATATGATTACAAAATAATTGTGCTTTATAAATGTACATTTTATACTTCTCTAAGAACGGATAGGAAACTAGCAATTTTAGGCTACTAAACGCTATCAAAAGAACACAAAAAAGTGATTTGACTGAAACTTAATAAACTTCACTGAACATAAATAACATTACAAATAAATTAATAAAATATAGTCATGTGTTTAAAAGATTATAGGCTATGTTTACTGCTCTCTACTTATGAGTATATTTATACTTAAAAATGTACATAGTATATGACTGTAACTCATGTATTAAAACAATTACTTCACAACGTTTAGATACAATATCCGGTTAATAAATAATTGAAAAATAATATTTCAACCAAATTTAAATTATATGCATATTTCCTATTGTAACATCATCTAAGCAAATACTATTATTACAATATGATGGATTTTATCAAACATTGAAAAAATAATCGACTCCAGACACAATGTATGTTTAACGGCTCGGAAAACATTTGTCGCTTCCGCTGCATGCACGCATCCATGTCTTCATGCAGTAGCTGACGTTATAATAAAGTCATTAATTTTTTATGACGGTATCTTCATAAACTGCTGATCTTCTTGCTATATTTGTCTGTAGCCAAGTGTTTTTCCAAATTTACTTTCCCTTTGCTAGCTATGAATATAAGTTGTTCACAAATTTCTCATTTTACCTCCTATGGTTGTTGAGTTTTTCTCATTTTAAAACTTTTTTGTAATTCTTGTGTTAATAAACATATTCTTTTAATTCTTTTGGTTAGATTAAACGAGAAAAAAACTTAGTCACGATTTATTTATTAATGATTAATAAGAAAATAAATCTGATGATAAGCATACACACGACCAGATTCGAAGTTAATACAATATTTTTGTTGTTAGAATTATGTAAAAATGCTACAAATCAATGCATCAAACAAAGCCCGAGTTCTTATTTTTAAATATGATTGCCGCCCACAGGTTTACCATGCCATCAATAAAACAAAATTTTGCATCACTTTATATAATGTCCTACGTGCAGAGGGTTGGATAGCACGTAAATATCCAGTAATACCAGAACACAACTGTACCTTACAGAAGTCATTTCAGTCTCAATCAGCCAAATTCCTAAACGAAACGTAAGGAATTGTAAAAATTAATAAAACCAGTGGTCACAAGAATATTTGATTAACGCGCGAGAAGTGGTACAACAAAACAGTGTTCGAGCTTTTCGAAAGGCGAAATTCCATTTGCACATTACTGACGCTACGTAGTGAATTTTATTATTCACGTATTTATAAAGGTGTCGACCTGTATCCGAAAAAAAAATCTTGAGTTGTGCTCCAACAGGAGATTGCAAAAGAACATATATTTCAGAAAAATATTGTCATGCTGGATTTTTAATAAATAATAAAAAGCCTATTGTGAACATAGCCTAAGCTTTTAACGCACGCGCCGCTTCGCATTGCGGAGCGCTCGCCATTCGCCACGTGACTCGCCTCGTCACTCGCGACGCTCACGTCAATGGCGGTTTTTTGAATACGATGAAAAGAGTGGCGAGGCGAACGCCTAAATAGGGTATTATGCATGTATGAGTTTTGACATTTGTGTATCGTTGTGTGCAGTATGTATTGGTTACTCTTGCAACCATGATTTCGTAATTAAGGGCGCTTGGTGATTTTAAATACTGCAGTATATATCCCATTATATTTAATAGTAGTATTTTGTAATATAATAGTATTATATTAGTAAGTCTGCCATATGTATCGATTAGATACATTAAAGTAGATAAATAAATATTAATCTATTTGCAGCGGTAATCTGTGTATGAGTGCTCACCACTTATAGGTATGTACATATTTTTTAGTTACCTAAGAATATAATCAGTAATCACTCACCTATTATTGCCACGGGCGGGCACGGATGATAGATCAAAATATGATTGCACTGATTTTTTACTCGATTGAAGTAAAATAAGTTGTAAAATATTATATATATATTTAATTTTATTTAGTAGCAAACCATTTTATAGGAATATTATATGTGAATTCAGAGTTTCCACTAACGCAGTGTACCTGTACCACTAGCACCATCTAATACCTGTATAGAGTATAATCCCATTTAAATTACATGTAAATTTGTGCCCTGTGCCCTGCAAGGGTTTTTCTAAGATTATAAGTTTTTAATTTCCCAATAGTTTTCTCATAAAATGGATGAAAAAACGTCAGGCCATTAGGTACAACAGAGTACTCAAATATTTTGATCAGTCAATTAAGCTACACCCATGAGTATGAAAGTAGTAGTCACAGTTTTAGAGTGGTTTAAAATGAAGAGTTTTGTGAGTTTTTTCCAAATATCCAAAATTGAGCAGTCAAATGCATTTCCATGGTGTATGTCGAGAAACCTAAACCTAAACCAAAAATTCAAACCATTGTAACCATTGGCAATATTAATGGCAATGCTCACTTTAGAATCTATTGCCTTATTGAAAAAGTTTTTGAGCGACCACCGTTTAAAATAAGAAAAATAACAACACGATTTGGGTTTTCAAAAAGCACGAACACGAGTCAATCAATTGAGACATAGTCATGAAGAAACGGAATCCCTTTTTTCTTCCTCTGCATTTCTCCTTCAAATGCAACAATTTGTGGAGAAGTAAGAGAAGCGTACTATTCGTTGTTTATAATGGAATAATGTTCCTTACAATCCACAATCTTAAAGAATCATACATGTTACATTTTTGGTGAACTATTGTTATTTTTGGGTGGATTTTTATCCGTAGAAGATCCAGGGCAGAGATATAACGACTCGACTTCGCAAACCAATTCAATCCAAGTTAAGGTTAAACTGAGTTAAATTACGTCTATGACAGACTGAGTTAGCGGCTGCTTCGTCGATTCACTATATCTTTGTATCACTCGCATACTCGAACTGAATGCATAGCTCGTATGTTCGAACCAAACTGAATATACTCGGTTACCACGTATTATCTAATAGCTCTTCGGACATATTTTATAGTTTTAGTCTACGAGTACATTCTTTAGTCGTAGGTTTTAGTAAATTATTTTCGTTAGTTTGTTCAAGTTGTTTTTTTTTTATTAGAAAAGTTTTATTTTAAGTCTGTTAATTATTTAATTTACGTATTTTAAATTACAATGTCGGTCCGAGAAAGAAGTCTATAGTCGGGAATATGAGTACGTTGATGGCACACATTAGAAAGAACCATCCGGATTACTCGATTGCTTATTTATATAAGTCCGTGGTACAGGTGAATTTTCTAACTGAGTGGAGGTTCAAAATTCTTATCAATTCTTTATTGTTTTGATTATTTAACGGCCTTCATTTGTCAACATACCAATTAAATGACTCAAAAATGAATGAGTTCTTAAATAATCGAAATTGATTTACAACATTATCGTAATGATAATCGTTGTTTGTTAAATCGATTGATCAAATCGGTTTGCAACTCGGTTTACACAAATTTTCAAACCAACTACCTCAGTTTGATAAATTTCCGAGTTAGCCGGGGTTGCCAGATAGGAAAATACATATTCCAAATAATAGTTATATTGAAAAATAATAATTTACTTTAATTTCTGTTTTTATTTCTTTGTCAGACTAATTCATTAAGGCTATTATGACACAATAAAACTAAAATAAGAAAATAAAACCAGCTTGTACACAATCGGTATTCATTTTTATTTATCATAAAATATTTTCTAATCACGTAGGATCATAATCACTATTAATTCAATATACATATATATTTATTATGAGAAAAAAATACACTATTTTATTTTCATAAATGTTATTCTTTCTCGAACATTTAAATTTTTTCATTAAACGTAACTACATCTAGATATATTGTAATTTATCACATCACTGCTAAAATATTCATCATTTGCCAACATACAACAATAAAATTTTGTATCCTTTCACATAACAAATTTCTAAAACACTTATGAAATTTATATTTCTGCATATTTTGTACATATTTACAAATTATGCATCCCGCAACTATGACTTAAGACAGCAAGAACTTGAATATTACTAGCAAGAGTAGTATATATGTGTCATAATAAATCTGAATTATTAAAAAAAAATTTTGATTTTTATAAATCATCTAATTTTGAATAAAATAAAAATTATTTTAAAATGGTGAATGTGTGCTTATGTCACCCAAATTATGTATATATATTATAAGCATAACAAGAGTGACGAACCGATTTTTGGTTTAATTGATGTATTGCAACTTTTGCAATATATATATTAAGCAATTCTATAACTGAAAACGCTGTGTTATCAATTATACAAATACAAATTTTCCCAATCTGATTAACGACAGACTAGCAGAATGATCATATTACAATAAAGGGAAATCTATATTGAAGTCAATTAATCGAATCAAAACAATGCCGACGATCTGAACGTTACGTAAATTGACTAACATTAATTACTATTAAATGCAACGTATGCATAGTATAGACACATCTTAATGGCGACTATTACGGCTAGCTTTAAAAATAAATTATTCATAAATCAGTCTGCTTGCTTGTCAACCAACATTTAAATTAGACCTCCCCCAAATGTTTTCTACATTAACAAAAGCCATTGAAAACAATTAACGAACCGTCTGCGTAGATTAACACATTTAAACATTGGATATAAAACCATTAGTTGACCGAGATCACTGGCGGCATAAAAGTTTGCGCCGACATTCATGCCTGATTCAATACAACACAGAATCAGTGAAATCTAAGCAAACATTAAATTCAGATCGCCGACATGCAAAATCATTATCAATATATGCTTTGGATCATCAGGTAATTGATTATATATAAAAAAAAGTATATCACCAATAAAAAAACATATCTCCAAAATAGCACATGAATAAAAACCAAAATGATACATAAAAAAGTAATGGATATGTCACATTAACAACTATTATTATGGCTCTTTTAACTATAGAAGGATACATCTTTTAAATTCAGTTAAAACGCTTTTCTATCTAAGGGACTTGCACCAACTCACGTGAGCGCGCAGGTCTTATAATTTAGTAACTCGATTAATTAATAATTACTTTAGGCTGATATCGTACATAACGTGGCAGAGCAAAGAGGTATTGATTGTGAAGCTATGAAAACCAATCACCTGCACCTTTATACGCCCAGAGTGTATAAATATAAAAACGGCAACGCTCGTTCCCTAAGAAACGAAGCAAAAATGATTGTCCGCTGCATTCTTCACACAAAATAACTACAATTGACTATGATCGGCACCTTGCAGGAATTATATGAGAAAAAAGCAATCATAAACGCACTCTGCATCGACACACACAGCCGCGATAGCCCAAAACAATTTCCTATAAGCAAACATTCCTCAGAGTGCCTGACCGATCAAACGGAACCACAAAATATCTCAAAACGGACTCTGCCTGAAGCGTCGCACGCCTTGCTACGTGATCATCTTCACCCGGGTCCCGCTAAACTCAGCACGTGAAACAGATGTCTGATTCTTCAGTGAGTGATGACTGTGTGGTGTAGGCAGCGGGGAACAGTATTCTTGTACGGTAAACGATAATTCTTGACGGTGCGAGCAGCAAGGCACTTGAGCGAGGTGAACTTGAGCGGATTTACGATGGTCCACACGTTCTGGCCGCTCTGCTTGAGTACATCTGCAAAGGTGGCTCCGTCGTAGTTAACTGTATCAATGTGTGCATCCTTCTGAAGAAGCTCCATCACAACATCGGCAGGACAAGGTTTTATCTGGAACCATTTTCAGTCATTATTACTCTTATTAAACAAAAAGCTATAATCTATGATGAGTACCGATATTTTAGGTACTTGAATTTGTAGAGTTATAAAATTCATGATGATATTCTGTTTTGACTAATAAAAGTTATAAGATAAATAAGTGGAATATGAAACATGAAAGATGACGTAATGCATGAATTATATTAACAATGTCAATCCTCAGCTGTCAAACAATGTATACATAATCACTTCACTAATATGGCAGTCATCTTATTCCACGCATGTCGCCTGCCAGTAATTTCTTGCCTGTCAATTTTTTGCCTTTATTTCCAGAAATACTTTTCGGATTATAATTTTAATTGCGCATTTTTATTGCGCATTTTCACTATTGCACAAATTAGTGTAAATTAAAAACAAGTCATTTTAGTTAAGCGAATTGAACAATCTTGTCCCTGTATACTTTTATTCACCGACTACTTTATTCTGATAAATTTCATACCTCTACAATATACAGTGCCAATTTTTATAAGTTTTTCTAGTTCATCAAATCATTCCAATTAATCAAATCATTATCACGTGTTAATTGACTTTTTTGTCATTGTATTTTTTCAATTTTAAATTTTTTCGCAAAAAGTTGAGAAATGTTTATTAAAAAACCATTTATAACTTTAAAAAAGGCAGGAAAGCTGAACAGCTTTTAATTACAATATTTTCCCTGTATAATTTTATTCACCGATAACTTTATTCTGAGCAATTTCATGCCCCTACAATGTCCAGTGCCAATTTTTATGTTTTTCTAGTTCATCAAATTATTATCATTTAAGATTTCAGTCACATGTGGATTTACCAATTATTGACTTTTTTGTCATTCTATTTTATATTTTAAATGTTTTCACAAAAAATTGAAAAATGTTTACTAAAAACCATTTACAACTTTAAAAAAGACAAAACTTAAGCTATACATAATATTAAATACAATATTTGGTTTTGGGGTGAAAGCTCTACATATGATGTGTAAGTTTAGAGTCTATAACTAATTCTGTTTTCAAGGTAAAGAAAGATGAAAGGACGGACAGATAGACAGCGTTATTACATCAACAGGGTCCCATTTGCATGCTTGGGGTATAGATACATATAACTTTTATTTCAATATTCGTTTCTAGCTAAATAAATGAAATAAACAATACTGGTACATTTTATTTATATCCGAGACACAATCACACTCTTCATGTGAATGTGCATGTTGTAAAATATCGACATATATATGAAAAAAATAACAATTCACCTTAGCAACAAGATGCAAAGGAGTATTCCCTTCAGCGTCACGCACGTTGGGGTCGGCGCCCACGCGCAACATGAGGCCCACGAGTGATGCAGATGCAGGGGGAGCTTCAGTGGGTCCAGGCAGCATGCCGGGCCTGCCTCGTGAAGCTTCTTCGGAGCAGGCCAAATGCAGTGCCGTGCGACCATTCTTCACCTGAAGGTGCATATTATGTATAAAGAGAAATGTTAAATTAAGAAGTAATAGGAGTGAAAAAACCATTTTCATAAAAAATTTATTATATGAGTAATTCTTTCATATAATTTTTTAAATTAAAGGCATACGAAAGCTACAAATGGAAGTTTTACAAGAGAAAACCATGTAGAATTTTTCAACTTATACCAAGTATCATTATTTTCATCATCAACAACCTGTCTCAACCACTATTTTCGTTGAGCTAATGGCCATTATTGCCACACTGAGCAGTGGTGTTGGCGGTGGCAGTGCATAGCTTTTCACACCACTGATACTGCTGCCCATTACTGGACTGCCACATTTAGCTATGCGATTCCAGCCCTGTTCGACGAGCAGTCGGGAATCGGACCCGAGACCCTATGGTTTGCCACAACATCAAAGTCATGTAATCAACGTAACATACCACAATGTTGACGTTGTTATTTTATGCACGTATATTATTATGCAAATAAATATATCATATGCTTCAAGTTTCATTCTTTACAAAACAAAATTTCTGACATTGTCCAACCCCTCAACATTGCATCGAGATGAAACATACACCATTCCAGCCCTGTTCAATGAGCAGTCGGGAATCGGACCCGAGACCCTATGGTTTGCCACAACATCAAGGTCATAAGCCTTGTAATCAACGTAACATACCACAATGTCAACATTATTTTACGCACGTATATTATTATGCAAATAAATATATCATATGCTTCAAGTTTCATTCTTTACATAACAAAATTTCTGACATTGTCAGAAACATATCTTAAAACTCTTCAAGCACCTCTAACTATGATTCTACGAACACTCGTCAATATTCCGTTTTACATGAAGTGCAGTCAAACAGACAAAAATTTCAAAAATAACAGTGGTCTATTCTATACATCATTTACAGTCCTTGAAATCATTATCTTCAAAAATATCTAATTTGTGGATATTTTTTTTTGTCTACTATATAAAATACTCATCACTCTTCTGATGAAACATCGATGCAGCTGCCAAAGTCGCAGAAAATTGTTAAAAGAGTAAAGTTTGCTAAGTATAGCCCATATGCCATTCTAATTGTTCAATTATACTCTATTTAGTAAATTGAAAAAAATTATTCTTTTATCAATATTAATTTTTTTGCTGTCTGTAAAATTTCAATTTTAGAAGTTTTGTCACTAATGGTCTTTCGGTATAGCTAGTATGTATAAATTGGTTGATAGCACATATCTGATTCATAATCACTAATAATTATATGATGTAAAATATCTTGTAGTAACAATTATCAAAATACTCTAAAAGTTCCTACTGTGAGCGGTTATAACTGCGACTAATTAATTTTATAATCAAACTTAATGAGGATATGATCTCATTGCTGTTGAGTTAAATAACTTCCATCCACACGAATCTTGATAAAAACGTTAATTATATTTACAATGTTGACCCAGAATTTTTTTTAAATTTTTGTCCATCAAGTTACACCACAATGCTTGTACTAAATTTAAAATTTCTAACACTGTGAGGTCCAAAAGTTTGTAAAAGGAAGGAACTTTGTAACGCTCTCTTAATATGGTACTAATTAGGAATTCATTGGTGTCATGATGAAATTTCTTACGAAACAAAAAAAAACTCAAACTAAAATGAGTGAGTTGGAACCTGTTTATGGTTGTTAAAGCCTTAGTAAAATCATAATTTACAAGTGGTACGTTCTTTTCAACATGACTCCCACCCAGTATGTTTAGTTGGGATACAACATCAGATATTATCGATAAAGTAAAAATTCAATGTCTAAACTTTCCCTTTAAAGAATTAACAGTTTTCTGCATAAGTAGGAGTATGAGATACCATCATTTTCAAGATCCTACAGAATCATCTAGGCATAACAAAAGTCTATGTAAGGTGGATGTCGAGAATGCTCACGGCGCCTTAGAAGCGAGTATGAAACAGAGGCTTAAAACACTTTTTTCTTTTTTCACTGTGTACCGAGCATCCTAGCCCTATTCTCGTAAGAAATTGTAACTTGGGATGAAACTTTAGTTCATCGATTTCAACTTGTGTACAAACAGGAGTCGAGGCAATGATATAAGGAAAGTACATCACCATAAGAAGTTGAGGTGCCAGATTCAGCCAGAAAGTCGAAGACTACCATTTTTTGGGATTCAGAAGGAAATGAATTAATGATAGACCAAAAAGCTTTTATAAGCTGAGAGTATTACACGATATTTAAAGAGACTAAAAAAAGCCATTAAACCAAAAAACCTCTTCAGTACGAGTAACACTATGAGGGTTCCGTACAATATTAATTTTTTGCAAAGAATACTGCGTGTTATATTTTTCACAGGTATAGAAACATGGTGTATATTTAAAAAATTATAAGATCTAGGATAATCCAATGGCGTGCAGTGCATTTTGGAAAGGGCAAGCTATGGAGGGACGGACATATAAAAAATCATATAGATACACACAAACACGCGCAAGCGTCTGTGCCGCCCCTGATAGCCCTGAAAACGGCATTAAACGTGTAATAGATTGAAATTGCGTCTTAACAATTAAATCGTAGGCTGAGTGCCTACGATTTAATTAAAACCATAAACTCTTGACGTAATGATGACTTATCGAACTATAATTTTAATAGTACCCATGAAAGCTAATTGCTTGCTTATCTGAAAATACAATAGTCTCTATTAACCTGTTTAAATTATTTGTATTTCTATGTCATTTTGTTCCCGATTCGATATAGCTAGTTGCCCCTCGATCAAATTTCTATATGCAATGAGCTAAAATTTTGTAGTTTTACTGTGCACGATTAATGTTTATTTTGTCAAATTACCTGGATTAGCAAAACCACCTTTATTACATTTACAAATAAACAAGGTCCGTAAAACACATTTATTTAAAATGCAACTTCTGATTAGCCACAAACACTAACCATAAAAATTGCTATGGAAATACCATACACTAGATTTGTTACGAATTTATAATTTCAAAATAGGCTTTAATCTACCATTCTCAATTACACAATTTTTTTTACTATGAAAAATTCTACCTATGAAAAATCACATAATAAACAGAACAACATTATAGTCGCAATTGTTTCTTTGCTTTTACAATAACTATTAAAATTAAGAGTATTTGGAACGAAAATGTTAAACTGACAGCGTTATGCGAATGTCATAAATACAGAATTGTTTCAGTGTGAATATAGCTGAAGATAGTCTAGCAAACTTCAGTGTGCCTTGAGACTATGAACTGACGCACTGAAGTGAGGTAATAAATTTTAATTTCATATGGACCATTTCTGAAGAGAAGTTTTTGTAATTTACTACAATATAGGAATTAAATTTTTATATGTTTTATCTATAATTTCACAATATATTTCACAATTGACGAATTTTTTCAGAAAATTGAAAATAATACTCATAATTATTTGTTATCTTTTTCATACACACAATACTTGGCGCATTATTTAGAGCCGCTCGGGGTAATAACCTGCGAACAACACAATGGGCCATTATATTTATTCCTAAATTTATAAAAAGAAATTTCACAATGACTAAGAGGTGAAACAAGCAATTTCGGCTCAATTACAGTTCAAAAAGAAACAATATTTGTTTATTTTATTTCAATTATGACCATTTAACTTCACAGACTTTTGGACCTCCTCTCCTAACAACAGGTACCGTATGCTAAGAAAATAACTGGCAACCCTTACCTTAATATCCAACTTGACCAGCAAGTACACCACCTCGTGAATCGACCTCGATGTTTCCTCCCCACATTCGGGCTCATCCAGGAGTCGCGCCATTAGTGCAGCAAGGTGCAGTGCGATCACCAGAACACGCTGCAACGTCGCAAGCGTGCTCTCGCGGTCAATCGTCGCTTTTGACTCCAGAAGAAGGCAACCTCGATGTATTTCAGAGAGGGCCTTCGTGAACACAGGGCTGATGTCATCGAAGGTTACGGGTGGCACAATTCGGCCTAACAGTTAAAAAACACTTAGTTATAGAACAGTACATGAATTTCTGACGCAAAACATAACAATTTAAGTTCAAATCCGGTTCACACCACAAGGCTAGCATAACTAAAGGTTTAAAGTCATATATACTTTCATGCAATGAACATATATTTTTAATTTTAATGAGCATGATGGGGGCGGTGTACAAGGTTACTTAATTACCCTGAATCTATAAATGATATCATAACTTAAAAAAAATTATTTTAATATTTTGTTCCTTAAATACAGGACATTTGCAACATTGAACAAAAATTTACTCCTAAGTATCGGTGTTATCAACATAGGACCTGGTAACACAATAGAACTGGAAACGGTTCCTCCCATTGTTATTTATCAATGACAAAATATTTTAAAAATAAATTTATACTCTAAAAATGTTTCTTTTTTGGCAACCCTTTAGAAAAAACGTTCCCTTGATTTGAAATTAAATATAATTTTTTTGGCTCAAAAGATCACCTAAGTAACAATTGTAAAATTTCGGTCTAAAGAGACTACACATAAAACATAGGGGTCGCTTGAAAATAATGGGAATAAAACATTTTGGTTGCAAGTTTGTCAATAGAGAAAATCTTTTGCAAACCTAATTGTAAATGGCGCCACCGAGTAAGACGTAAATAAAACCACAGATCATACATAAAACTAGCTGTCAAATAAGCAGTAGATTTTTGTGGCGTGTAAATTTGAAAACTTTTATGGGAAGAGAAAATTTAATAAAAACTACGGATATTTAAAAATATTAGAATTAAAAAAACCAAATGAAATGAATGCTCTGAACAAAGCCGATACTTTGTTTTGTTGTCTTAAAGTTTTTGCTATGTACAGCTGTTTTCCACAGCTTCCGTTTTTTGTCCTTAGCGAATAAATGAACAACTATATTGTCAACTGCTCCAACTACACACCATTGATGCATATTTATTATAAATCGAGATGTAATCTTGGAAAAACCAATGAAATTCAATACTCCTCAAGATAGACGTATATAAATTACAAAACGTCACATCATGTTTACCTATGATGTTTATGTTATAGCACAAGTAACCCTCTAGCGGGAGCAATTGGTAGTAAGGTTCCCAATTGTTGCGGTATTTTATAGTTGGAGAATAGTAAATATCATTGAATGTAAAGTTACATTACGAGTGGATATGAGATTCAACATTTAAAACAGCATATTGTTTTTACGAATTATTAAAATGCTGATAATTCCTACCCTATTCCGGGGGAATCCGCATCAAAAAATGACAGCACTGTAACCACATGTTCATGAATTTATCACCATATGACATCAATAGCACCTTGCTTAATCCATATATCTTTAGCTTATCCCCTTTAGGAGTTAGTGGCCATTGACAGATGGATATACAGGATATGGACAATATTGAATATATTTGGCGTTAATTTTGTAGAAAGTCATTATTCATAATTAAATTAAACTACGTGATGTAGTATTATTTCTACTTTCTTTAATTTCTTTACCACCACCTAGGTTTCGTTGTATTACAACATGTTCAGGTGGGCTATTAGCAAAGATCTTTTCTAATAGCCCAGATCTTTGCTAATAGCCCACCTTAAGATGTTGTAATACAATGAAACCTAGGTCGTGGTAAAGAAATTAAAGAAAGTAGAAATAATACTACATCACGTAGTTTCATTTAGTTGTGAATAATGAATTTCTACAAAATTAACGCCAAATATATTCAATAAATTTACATTACAATACTAAAATTGACAAGTATTCTATGAAAAAGTTTTTATAAAACTTTACCACCTTTTGCTGTCCAGACTTTTTTCGTCCCATACAATGAAATAATACACTATCATGAAACTGGGCCCATTCACATAAAAAAAATGTCATTTTTTAAATTTTTATGGAAAACTCATCCTTGACACACAAGTTTTCTTGTACCTGCTATTGTTTCGGATTCCCCCATACTGTCCCAGTGAAAAAAAACACACACCGTATAAATTTGAATAAAAATATATAATATTGAATATATACACACCCCTGGTGGGAGGGCGCGTCCTCTCGCTGAGCATGTAGGAGAATAGTTCGGCGAAGGAATACAGCGAGGAGTGCGTCATGGGAGAGAGTGGGCCGAGCGTGGCGCGCTGCATGTCAAGCGCATGGTGCCAGAGCTGGCGGCAGCGCGCGTAACGGCCCGCATCGGCGTACACCGCACCCCGGTACCGCACGTAGTACGACGTGTCCGGGTGCGCCGGTCCTGCCAATCAAAGAACGACACCTCTAAGATATTTGAAAATCCAATCGTAGACGAAGCCTTAAAAACTTGTGTCATACGGCATATCACAGACTCTACATCCCAGTGAAAATCATGTGTATATTCTAACGCTAAAACACTACATAAATACATGGCATGAGAACAATAAGTATCTGTTGGATGAGCCACTGGAACGTAGACAATGTTGTAACGTCACAAGTAGAGAAACTACGAGAAACCAAGAGACTAACCGAGTATCCTCTCGCGTATAACGAGTGCCTGCATGCGCATGGCGTCTGGGTCGGCGAGCAACTCGTCCAGCTGCGCAGCGTTCGTCGCTTCCGCCGTGTAGTCATACGCTTCTACGCGCGGCACGTCCGTCCGCTTCGGGATCGGCTCGCTGCCGTCAGCCGGGAATCTGCAACGACAAAAGTGACATATAAACTACCATATTTCATCTCATATAGATACCATATTTCATCTCATATATTCAACTCACACAAGCCTGCTTTTAATCTCAATTTAGACTCGTTTATTTTTCTCAAATTTTCTTGCTATGCGTACTGCAGTTCTAAATATACAACAAGGTGCCGCTATTTTATTAATAAAACCTCCATCGTTGAGCAAAAATTATTTCTGACTAATAAGTCAATGATTACAGTATTTGTTTGTAAAAAAGACATTCAAAATATTACCAATACTGATGTGTTAATAGGTTTAGAACTAAATTCTATTATTTTCTCTAACATCATTTATTAACAGTCTAAATACCAAGACTCAGTTGCTTGATCGCTAGACTTTCTGCAGCCCACGATGCAAGACAGTCACCGCGAGTGATTACTTGATAATCAAGAAACTCGAGCAACAAGCAGTTGACAAATTCCTGATAAAACTGGGGAAAAGTTAGGTAACTAAAAAATGAGCTCTATTTACATAGAATCTTCTCTTTCATTATCTATTATACCAAGATGGATAAGCGATTTTAAAAGCGACAGAAAAATCATCAAAAGTGGTTTCCGGCTGACAGGTAAGGACCCGTTGACGAACGACCTGTGACCAACGGAGCAACTTCTAAAGAAAATATCACCAAGTCGGGAAAATTATATTGGAAGATACTCGAGTAAACATTTATAGAATAACAGACTTTATCAATCTTTCAGCTGGCTCCATACACAATACTACTCACGGACTTCAAAACTATGTTAACAGCTAGTTCAAAATATGTTTCACACAAGCTGAAAATACTTCAGAAACAAATGCTGACTGATTATTCTGAACAGTTTGTTTAAACTCTGTGGTAAAGATAGCACAAAGAGTATGGGTTCTCACCTATCATCCATAGCCTTCTTCCAGAGCTGCAGCGCGCCAACCATGTCGCGACGCTTGTCTACGTAAGTAGCGCCGAGCAGCTCGAGCGCGTCGATTCGCGCCTGCCTCGACACGGCGCCCGACTCCAGGCCGATGAGGTGCTCCACTATGTGGTTGTGGCCCGTCACGGACGCAGCAAGTAGGGGCGTCATGCCTACGAATTGCAAACATACAAACGAGATCGAACTTAGTACCGAAATTGTAAAGGATTACGTCCGTTTATTACAATCGCTATCCACGTTCGCCTCAGTGCTTTGTTTTGCAAGATTATAAAAGTTGATATTTGTATTCATTTTGGTTGCAGCATGTACATCAGTATTCAGAATCGACATTAACGAAGGCTTTTTAAATTTCATATATATTGTTTTTTTTTTTATCTTTGTACTGCCTAGAGACATTATCAATTTCCAATCCAATGAACACCGCGCGAAACTGGAGAGTTTCGATATAGTTCAGTTCAAGAGGGTGATATAGCAAACAGGTGATTATTGCGTAAACGTAGGAAATTGTCAGGTACGAAGAATGAAAGTTTACTCAATAATACAGGGCACAGAATTTTTCCTTTTATTAGCTGGAAGATACATTTCATCACTGCAACTTCTCTTCTGAGATGCAAGGAGTGGAAATCTAGCATATCCAAGAGGAAATTGGTAGGAAATAGAAAGGAGAAGTAACCACACGTCTTTTCCACACTTTGAATCATCAAGCTGTATGGAATGGAACAAATAAAAAGATATTTTGTATTCTTTGCTTACTCTTTATTTCCTAAGCCTTTCTGTTAAAAAATACGATATCGATTAGTTTAGTAATTTTAAAGTCATGAAATAACAAACAGATTTTTCTCATTTATATAATATCCTTACACAACAAATAACGCAAATGATATAAACATATATCTCTACTAAAACCATTGTACACGATGAAAACAAGCCAGTGATAATATCGAAACAAGTAAACAAATTTATAAGAAGTGCTTATAAGACTATTATCTAATTTTGATCGGATTAAATAAGATCCAAACCAGTAGTTCTTTTTCCATTCTCTTTTTTTCCATTTCTACCCCGTAATTCTAATAAATATAATTTTAAATACATCTATGGCACTTTCATTGAGATCTTTATAAAAAAAATAACGAAATAGTGCGTAAACTGTCCTCGAAGTGAAAAAAATCCAATCATGAAAACAAAATAATTTTATGTTCCCGTGATCTGACGTATATTTCGAAATACTAAAAAATAATGTTATGATAACTGTGTATAATACTGGACATAATTTTGAATGACTATCTATCGATAAGTAGGCGGTACAGTTCTTTATGCCATAGTAAACTTTGCCTAATTCAGTAGCGATAATTTTATCATCGTCAAATTTTAAAAAGCCGCATTGACGTACATAACTGAAAAAAAGAAAAAGTTTTTGCGAAGTCGAATATATTTCTGCGACCTTTCTAAACGATGGCATCGTTTTAAATCATTCAGGCCTCCATGTGATGAGGAAATATTTTATTTTATACTAGTACTTTATAAAAAGAATCCTTATCTATATTTGAAAAAAAGACTAATTTTGCATAATCGGGACAATAACCATCCCGTAAATACATCATAAAAGAGGTATAGAAACGTGTGTCTAATGCCCTCTAAGGACGTACTTCTGCGTTATACGAAGCATTTAAAATGCAATGCTCGGGGTGCACTTTCTAGGAATATTTAAAGGAACCCAAAGCAGACCCATCATAACTCTTAAAGTATTCCACTACGGAGACTGTACTGCTACTAAAATAGGCCCAGAAAGAGGCTGTCCCGGTTAATGTGGGACGGCCGGCAAATTTATTTTATATAACCCCTATGTAAACCCTATGTCTACGTTAGAAGAAGCATTTAAAATGCAATGCTCGAGGTGCACTTACTCGAAATATTTAAAGGAACTCAAAGCAGACCCATCATAACTCTTAAAGTATTCCGCTGCGGAGACTGTACTGGTACTAAAATAGTCCCAGAAAGAGGCTGTCCCAGTTAATGTGGGACGGTCGGCAAATTTATTTGATGTAACCCCCGTCTAATAGCGGGAAAACCCTAGATCTACATTAGAAGAGCATTTAAAGTGCAATGTTTGTAAATATTTCAAGCGCGGTACTTTGAATGCGCTTACACTGAATATATAAAGGATTCAGATCCACCATAGCTGTTTTTAAAGTACACCGCTGCGAAGACTGCACTGCTGGAAAAGTGATCCGTATTCTACTCACCGTACGAGTCCACGTCCATGGTGGCGCCGTGCTCGAGCAGCAACTTGAGTATGTGGAGCGAGCCGCTCTCGGCGCAGTCGTGCAGCGCGGTGTTGCCCTTCACGCTCTTGCGGTTGACGTCGGCGCGCAGGCCGAGCAGATAGCGCGCGATGCGGATGTGGCCCTTGTAGCACGCGATCATTAGGCACGTGTGCCCGTGGCGGTTAGCTATCTCGATGTCTGCAATAGCGAGGGAAATTATCATTGACAAAGAATGGATAACGGGTGTCCTCATTACACATAATAACAAAGTCCGGTACGGAATTTAAAGTATGCATAATAAAGCTCCGTACCTTCCCACGGAACGTGAAAATATTCAATAAATAAGCGACGTGTGTGATTGTAAAAATAAAGAATGTTTAACATGACACAGAGAGAGAGATGAATAAAGAAAAAATAGAAGACCACAAATGCTTAGAAGACGATAATGCCCACGACGATAGTAGATGGTAAAGACGGCACTCAGCTTAGCATTGCGTATTGGCATATTAGTTATTTGCAATTTTGGTAAAATCACCAATAGGAAAAATCTCCAATAATCCACGCCAACTGAAAATCGTATAGTGAAAAAGGTAGCCAAGACGATACAGTTATGATCATAGGAGCTCTCCCTTCAGATGGACGGCACGAAGGTTGCATATTAGCTATTTGCAATTTTTACAAACTCGCTAATAGACAAAATCGCCAATATATAACATTAAGTTAAAATCGTGAAGCGGAAAAGGTATATCAAAATAAGACAATCAAGATCAACGCTATCCCAATTCCATCTAGCGGCAATCTATAAAAGTACTGTTAAAATACAGCAATTACATTTTTCAATATTCGCAGTTTGTGATCATAGCAATTTTCTTTACAAAAGTCGATCATTATGGTGCTAAGCACACAATGGTAAAATACATACACCCAGGCCCATATAGATTTTTTCTTTTGAAATATATAGGGTAAAAAGGATGGCCTACAGAGAATAAATGTTGGTAAAAATACAACATATCAGACTGCCTTGCTATGATAAAAGAAGCTACTGATAACTTACAGTTGCCAACAATTAAAGAATGCTAGAAAAATGATGGCCAGGAAAGGTCGTTATTACGATAGGAAGAAATTTCGGGTTTAAGAGAGAGCTTTAACAGTTGATATCTAATAAAAGAAACTCGGAAATAAATGAAGAAAAACAAAAATCGGTTTAAATTCCTATTTTTATCTTACCACAGAGAAAAATTGGAATGAATTACTTATAATTGTGTTATTAACAAAATTTATTTGTGCAACATTTGGATGTTAATTTGCGTATGCAAGATAACGTCCAAATGTTGTACAAAATACAATAAAATAAATTATTTCATGCACTAAAATCCTGTTTCTCCGTATTGTTTGAAACTGTAATGAACGTCAATTTTTTTGTTGGTTAGGAGTAGTATTGCCAGACCCATCTAAAAAAATCGGTACATGAAAAAAGTACAGTTTCCAATCGTAATCAACAGCGTCTCACTTATAAACTTGCTTCGGGAATTCCAGTTCAAAACGCACTAAATATTGCACAAAACAAATAAATACACTGTGCAATTTTGAATTGTTGGTAACAAAAAATATTAGGGCCTCTCACGTAAGACTTACGCTGGACGAGTGGTGAAAATTTAAAAAATCAGAACATTTCGCGAAAATCTGGACATCTGGCAACACTGGGAGTCTCGCTATTCGCAGTAATTTTAAGGAACATAACCATCTCGAATCGCGAGGAATCCTGTACATTCAAAAACGAATATTATCGTGCGTTACAAAATTTGGACGTTATCGTGTCGTGTGTTAGCGTTTCGTATAGCACCTTAAATGACATCAATGGTTTGCGGCATTTTTTATACATGACGCAAAAATAAAATATGCGCAATAAACAAACACTAACGTTTAAATAACTATCCATAATTAATAAACTAATTGTCTGTTGTTGTTAGAGTATAGTTATTTCAGTTTATAAATTGTATAACTTTAAATCTGATAAGTTGATATTGCAATAAAGGTCATAAAAAACATAACCATTATCAAAGTAAGTTCAACTTATATTATTATATCTAATGTGTTTATTAATGAACCACAGCCAGTTGTTTTTTGCCGAATAATAATTGTTTTGTGGTATTGTACGGTAAATTAACTCACCAGCCCCGCTATCAACCAGATACTTGACAATTTCATAGTGGCCGTCGAAGCAGGCGGCGCGCAGCGGCGTGCTGTGAGTGCGTGTCGTGGAGTTGACGCGCGCTCCGGCCCGCACCAGGAGACGCACCAGCGCCAGGTGACCGGCCGCCGCCGCGCACCACAGCGGCGGCGCTCCTTCTATAGTTTCGCCGTCGAATGTCACTGAATACCGAGTGAATGGAAACAAATAATGTAGAAATTAATAAAGTAAATTATTAAGGAAATAAAAGCACAGAACAATTTTGTCATTAACTTAAATCATAGAGATAGACCCCGAACATATAAAACGTATCAAATTATGTTATCTATGTATGTATTTACGCGTACAAAGGTATTCGTCTCTTAATGGCGACGCCATTTTGTAAATCTTAAAAAAACGCAATTATTTTTTGGATAATTATTTAATATTTTGAACTCGCGCGTTAAATTTTACATCTATGTTGCTATGTTGTGTTACTTCTGATATTTTTGCACTTCTGGAATTACCATAAAGGTTGATTCTTACGAGCTATTTTTCTCGACAAAATCCTCTACAACTGCTATTGTAAGCAACCGATGCTAAGATGTGCATTTCACACGTTATATTGCGGTCGTTTCTTTCGCGCAATATATGGATAGGGTTTTTATCTAGATACTTACGAGTAGTTAAATGGAATGATAATTAGTAACCCTTAAATGCATGATGAACTGATTTGTTACATGACTTCAAATTTCTTTCTGTCTTTCACGTCTGCAACGCGCTAAACCTTACGTACTTTTAGGGTGCCTTAACTTAAAAAGAAAGAAAACCGGAATTTTATAAAACGTGTCCGTCCCTGTTGTCTGTCTGTCACAGCCACACTTGGAAATAGTGATAAAGCATACCAACTCGCATATAGGTATTTCAATAATATAGAAATTCAATACAGAAATTTTAGAACGGTCAAATGAAATTATTCATTTTTGTAATTTCATACATCACGTGGCGTACCTATAAATTGAAAGAGTAACAGAGATTCCAAAACTATCTTTTCGCAATATTATGCGAAATTGTTAAAAAATACACCCCACCACCATCTTCGAAATTATGAAAAAAACAACATAAGTTGTAACAAAGATTTTGCTCTTAGTTTTTGGAAAATTCATTATATTTGACGCCTGTCGAAGTATACTAGACAATATATTTCCATGTCAAAAACTAATACCATTTGTATCGAAGTTTAAAAGGAATACTACGTGTCCTTAAATGTTTTTTATACCTGTGTTTACGGAACCCTTGTGGACTACAAGGGTGTACCACTCACTATACTGAATAGATTTTTACTTTCCCTCAAGGTGGTAAAATTATTTTTACTTCTTAAGAATTGTGATCCGATAGGAAATATGAGTAAAATGTTTATAATCATTTTCATAGTCTCTTAAAAAAACAAACATTAAGGGTTAAGATAACTTTACATAAAACAGTTATATTAATCACTCATACATTATATTATATATATATATATATATATATATATATATATATATATATATATATATATATATACACACTTCTGTTCATGTGTATGTGAATGAACTTCTCCATCGGGCGAAGCCGCGGGTACAACTAGTATACATATATCTCTTTCGTAATATCAGAAAAGTTGTGAAGTAAATTACGGTATAATTTTTAATAATTAGTGATTGTTTTATTAAATAATTAACTTAACATTGTTCAAATAATTTTCTCTATTACCAAAAAATTATAGAATATTGTTTAATTAGTTAAGTAAGAATTATCTCAAAAATATAAGATAATCTACAACATTTTTGATACGAACCTTTATTATGGAGAAATAATATATTATCTTCAATGAAAAAAGAAAACTTAAGAAAAACACTAAATGATCATTATTCTCGATATTACTTTCTGTGAAATAAACTCCGTATCGCTGAATATTCAAATCCCAATAAGGAATTTATTCGCAAATCGCCGCGTCGCGTCGTATTGCTTTGACTATGCCACGCAATAGTGTACACCCTACACGCAATCTTTTATTCAACTTTGAAATACGGGGTGAGATACGAGAAAATTGTATTGCTTATAATCGTAGCCACGAACCTATAGGAGACGGCTTATTTTACGATTTTTTCAACACACTGTATAACGTATTTGTCTGGGATAATCCATTTCGTCGAAAATAAAAGTGAAAATCTTCCAATGATGAATTTTTATAATCTATTACTGATCAAAATAATTTTTTCTATTTTTAGCGTTTTCTAAAAAATTATTTCTTAAGCTTTTAGTATTATAATAATTCATATGATGCATTTCCATATTACTATAATTTATTAGAATTTATTAATAAAAGGTTTTGTTTTATAAGAAAGTGTTTTATTTCCTGTGATCAACTACAAGTCCCCATATCGTAATCCCCTCCCTCTTCTCCTGCCACATAAATCCATCTGTTGTCTGATCGCGTCCCGCTGATTGAGAAACGAAACTCTTATCATTCAAATCACTTTCTACTTTAACTCAAATCTAATCATTTTTAAATTTACACCTGCAAACTTATTTTCTTACGGATGTATTTACGAATTCGATTTTTAATATTTTTAAAGGTATTTTACAATAATCCCATCACATAATAAACTTTGTCAAGTTTTTCTCATCTGTTAAAAAGATTAAAACGTTACTAAACACCTAAAGAACGAAAATCATTCGTTTTTACGATTATGCAATTGTTCAAATAAAATATATTAATTGTCTTCGCTGCATACACGAGGACCTTCATCACAATACAAATCACTTATACACAGTTGTTCATAAGTTTTATTGGATTTAAATTGATATAAGACTCATATTGTCAGTGAGGTGACCATCTTTTGCAATCTTTCAAATTTGCGTCTTTCAAATGAGCGTCGATGACGCGATTTTTTTACGGTAAACACGTTGTTTATCGAGTAACATAATACAGACTCGCACGTAATATGTAAACGTAAACACATTTAATTACATTTTAGTAATAACTTTTTAAAGCACAAATGCAAATGCGTGTATCGCTCAAGTGTGCTTTGATTATACCTCGTCGCAGACTTTCAGTTCCGCTCCCGCTCCCGCGTCGCGTTGATTGAGCAGGTGTGGATGAAGTTTTATAATAAATTGCTTCGAACGACATTACCATTATTCAAATTGAATAAAAGATCTGCATACGGTAAGATACAGTTGAAAAAGTATATAAAATATTACTTCTAGCAAGTCCAGTTTATTTTGTCTATATTTGGATACTAAAGGAGAATGCCCATTTTCGGCCTAGTCATTGACAAAGACAAAACAATAACAAATTATTCTTTGTTATTGTTTTGTCTTTATTTATTTTTCAGAATGAAAAAAATCTAATATGATAGTCACAAATGTCCATTGCCCCAAGAAAAAAAAAGTTTTCTCTATGTCATAACGTCAAAGTAAGGATGTTAGTGACAATTATATATCATATGTTATCGATACTTTTATTCAATACTCCGTATCGGAAGCAAGTATCAATAGTATATAAATACTTGCATGAAAGTGTCGAATATGTTGATATACGACACTTTCATGCAAATAGTTAAATATTTGATGAAAATGTCGAATATATTGTATTAAGTGTAAATTTAACGGATATTTTACATAAACATTTGGAACTACAAAAGTTATCGTTTGCACTAATATAACATAATTTTGGTTTTGAAAAAACTATTTGAAAAGTCTGACGAATTACTTAAAAGTTATTTAAAAAAATCACTACCAGAAATAATAATTTGTCTATTAACTTTGCAGAAAGTCTGTTTCCCTTTTGTGATACAGTATTTTTGCATTCCACAAGCATTTTTCACGAAACTGGTGAAACTATACATAGTACATGAAATCTTGGTAATTTTTAGAAAGTGGAAAATAAAGGTTTTTTTCCATGAATATCCATTAATACATATTTTGTACGATATATAAAATAAGTTTGGTCCAATTTTATTAATTATTTAGTATTAAAAATACCAAATCACGTATATTTTTTGCGTAAAGGAATACACAAGAAAGATCCTCAAATAAAATATAAAAATGTTGAAAATACATTATATAAATAATAAAAAAAAAGTTTTATTAATTGTTTTCGATTCCTATACATTTAAGATCCTTCAATACTTCAAGCCGATTTAAAAAGAAATGTTCTGAGATCATACATCGATTTTCCGATTAATCAATATCATAACCCTATCTTTGCTATATCCCTACATCGACGCCATCACAAGCACTCATAACCATAGATAAATCTATGATCTATGTAACCTAACCTAACCTAAGAAGTCTTCTATGTAACCTAACCTAACCTAAAATGTCAAACGATGCAATTCACAATTTGACACGCCCATCACATGTTATTCGTTGTTTGTCAAGAACGCTAGAGATTAAGCAATTAATCTTAAGAATATAAAATATATAACGAAGACTTTTTTGACAGGAATTTAGAAATATAACAATGAAAATCCCATTTAAGTGTTGACAATATTATTCAAATATTTTTTGTAATAACATTTAAGTATCAAATAATTATAACCTCAAAATCATACCCACTTATGCCTTTATTGAAGACCAGACCTATTCCATTGAGCTTAGTTTAGTTAGTTTGTATATATATATATATATATATATATATATATATATATATATATATATATATATATATATATATATATATGTATATATATATATACCCTAAAATATAATATATCACTTATTCATATTCATAACTAGGCCACATGCTTCGTACAAAATGGGCATTCCCATTTTTAATATAAATAATTAACCAATCGAAATCGTCAACATACCTGAACCCGGCTGCTCGATGTCGGCTTTGCATCGCTCGATGAGGTATTCAGCGACGTCATAGTGGCCGTTTCTGCAGGCGATAACGAGCGGCGTCGCTCCACCCACCTTGCCACCCACCGCCATGCTCAGCTCGTCCGCGGTTCGCCAGCTGTGCAGGTATACCTGGAGTAAGTGATAGATACACGTTAGATCTCTGTGCCTTTTCACCACCAACATAGTATGCTGACAAGTCGAAAGCTTAATAATATTAAAAACGTGAAAGATGGTACGTTAACTAATAACTCAACGAATACTAGACCAATCGTTACCAAATTTTAAACATAACTACTCATAACACGGCCTGAGAGTGAATTTATCTCTGAAAATCATAAGTTTCTTATTTGCGTCGCTATGCCTCTGAACATTTAATTATTATTTTGTTCAAAGGCTTCCTTGTAATCGATCTGTCCTAAAATCTCAATTTAAAAATTGCGATTTTAAGACGTGCACACTCGCGACAAAACTATAAAGGACACGGAGCTGAACAATATTTATAACGTAACTATACATCATTTCTTAAGAGTAAAATTTTACCAAATCCACCATTTAAAATAGGGTTCATAATATCTTTATTTAAAAGTCATAATTACGTTTTGGAATAAATTAATTAGACAGCCAAAGGTTAGTCTGTATAACATGAAGTATATTAAAAATGTTGTCTTCAGAAAAATAAAAAAAAATAATCGCCAAAGCGGTAGATAAAAATAGTTATTAAATAAAGGTTCTATCACATTTATAATGTAAAGCTATTTGAGTTTAATAGTGCTAATGTGATACTTGCGATTTTTTCATAAATTCCGGTCTAGATTCCTTAAAGAATGTACAAAGAATGTAAAATGTGTTTTTGGAGTTTACTTCTTAAGAATCGATTTTCATATATAGCGCCCAGTATGAAGTTTTATGAGTAAGATCAGAAGTTCAGAGCGTTAAAAAATACGACCGTTAGGTTTTGATCGTACTAAGTTCAGAGCGTTAAAAAAAGTATGACCGTTAGGTGACCTCTCCACGCAACATTTCTGCGCATCTTTAGAGTGAGATATCAATATGTTTATTTTGCATTTTCTTATGGCGTAATAGCAATGATAGAGTGTGACACACATAGTTTACTATCGTTCCCTTATATCAAGATGTAATCATTAAATGTCATTATGTGTGAATATTTGGTGTCTTCCATCCTACAAAATTAAAGTCTCTTTTAATTTTTATTTCTTAGTCTGACGTCGCTAAATGTTTTTAATTTTGTTGTATAAATTTGATCTTGTTCATTTGTGTTTTACTTGAAAATAATTATATTGTGAGCATTTTTAATTAAAGGATTTTTCATTTACATTTAATGATATTGATATTTATGTTTATATACAGTGTTACCTATTTTATACATTCCAAGACAATCGTACTTAAAGAGTGAGCACCAGTCGCGCGTCGGAGCTGACACGCACAATTTATTTGTTGTGCGAGATAAGCTTAGAAACGTAACTAAACGTTTATAAGCTTATCTCGCAATAATATTTCGCTTTATAACAAACATATATATCTACAGATATAAGATACAATGGGGCACAGATAGCACGTTGTTTTATCTTGATATCTCGAAAGGCTACGTGGAAAATAAAAGAAAAATCTCCGATCCGCCAATGGGGGCCTAGCAGTGAGGTGCAGAGAAATGCGAAAAAGGGCGCGCAGAAACGAGGCAACCCGCGTGGGATTTAAACCAAACTGATTTATTAATGTGTAATGTAAGAACATAAAATAAACGCGTCAAAAAACTGCACCTGCGTTTGAATCTAAGTGGTTATGGATACGTAGCTATTCATTTGGATCTAAGGCGACATAGATACCTAGATATTAATCTGGATCTAAATCGACATGGATACCTAGCTATTCATCTGGATCTAAGTCGATATGGATACCTAGCTATTGATCTGGATCTAAGTCGACATGGATACTGATCTGCATCTAAGTCGACATGGATACTTCTAATTTAGTTATATCTGTAATAAAAAATTAGTGGTATTCAACCACTGTAGTTAAAGAAAACATAAGTTTTCTGAAAAGTAATTGAATACAAATGTAGACAAAATAATGAATATAGCGTGCAGTTTTAGTAATACCATCTTGTTTTATGAACGAATGTTCGCATACCGTCAAGGCCAGAAAATATTAAGTGCTACACCCGAAGTAGATAACCCAGTAACAGTGGGTTATCTCCTTTGCTGTGCAACATAATTCAGCATAATTACTGCTATTAATGCTTCATAATTGCAATGAGAATACGATACGTGTACAGAATATCGCGTTACACATTAAAGATTAAGGGATATGTCTCTTAGATTTAGACTCTTACACAAATGCCGTTCTCCTCTTTCATGTCGACTTTGAGTAAGTTGAATATATAGATATCCATGTCGACTTAGATTGAGATAAATAGCTAAGCATTCGTGTCGACTTAGATTGAGATGAATAGCTAGATATCTGTGTCCATCTAGATTGAGATGAATATCCATGTCTACTTAGATCCAGATGAATAGCTAGGTATCCATATCGACTTGGATCTAGAAGAATAGCTAGGTATCTATGTTGCCTTAGATCCAAATTAATAGCTACGTATCCATATAAACTTAGATCCAGATGAATAGTTAGGTATCCATATCGATTAATATCCGGATGAATAGTTAGGTATCTATATCGACTTTATCCAGGTTAATAGCTAGGTATCCATATCGACTTAGATCCAGATAAATAATCAGGTATCCATATGAATTTAGATCCTGATAAATAGCTAGGTATCCATGTCAACTTAGATCCAGATGAACAGTTAGGTACAGATATATGAATTTTGAAATTACACGCTTATACAATGTAGATTACAATCACAGTTTCAGTGTGGTTTTGATTATTTTGATTTGTAACTCGAACACCTGATTATAATTACAATAAAATTTTTATACAATTATGACACAATTTTAAATGTATTTTATTTAAAAAAAACACATTGGCGTTACCGATGAAGAATTTGACTACAAATTTATAGTAATATCCCCTTGAATACTAAAAGCACCCGACCGTAAACGCATTGAGAATTTCGTGATGTGGTGAGGATCGCCATACCTATCTTTCAAGAATTAAACACTGCGTAAAGACTGCTCGCCAATTTCTTTCATTATATTCTAGAATATCTCAACCTCAATGCAAGGAAAAGCGATAATAATATGGCAAGATTAATGGTCATCAGTTCAAGCAAAAAGTAATGATTGTTCGACCAGATCCATACGACTACAGGAACCGCCACTGTAGCATCGTGTGAAAGTTTCCCGACCCTCAGCACTCAAGAATACGACTGGAGGGGGAGGAAAACGCGTAGGCGTATGGAGGACACCACTCCAATTCCGAGAAACAAAGTTCTGTTCATATCAAAGTCTTTTTTCTTGTTTAAATAATAAAAACTCAAATGTAAGTCTCAAATCAGTTATAGGCATTTCCAATTCGAATTATAAACAATGGCGGCTAGTGCAGCGATTGAACATAATAATTTTCGAGAAAACGTTAATAATTCATTCACGATTGATTTCGAAATGAACAAACGAAATAATAACAGGTATAACAAAAACATAATGATGAAACATACTTTGAAAATTACTCAGATGCACGACTGCAGATAAATATTTATGTACAATGTTGACAAAGGATTTTGTGTCAACAGGTTTTCATAACTAATTCTATAACTATAAAACTATAACTACGCTATCTATAATACAACAGGAACATTGTGTTTATTCGAAAGTTGTTATGGTTTATAAAAAATCTGATTAAAACGTATCAAATAACACAAGGAAGCTGAACGATACAAAAATAAAACCTGCTAAGTACGAATACAATTAATGCTACAAAATTTCTCATATACACTTACGCACATATGAAAGTGAATACATAGTATTTTTATGTATTTACAAAAGTGAGTACATAATATTTGTATTAAACTGTTCACTAACATAATTACTATTTTTTGCCATTTAAACATATATTTGTATAAGATACCTTTTACACGCGCAAAAACATTACAATTTTCCAATTTGGCTTAATATATTCTCAACGGAGCCTGTTTGGCTGTCTGTCAACTGTGAGGAAGGATTTTTCTACTGTATCTTATTTTTGATATGTATTATTACTTGGTAAGCAAGCACAGGGTTTTTAGTAATTGTTAAACCTAAAGTAAAATATCCAAATTTAATAAGAGAAATATTAAGTATGATTTAGTTTGAGAAGAAAACATAGATGGCGCTGAGTTCCACTGTTTTGCCGAGTTCAGCAAATGCGACATAGCGAATAATGCAAAACCGATAAATACAGCAAGTCCGCTGGAAACGTATTAAAATTATTATCATCAAATCATGCATCGACAACTAAACCGCGCGACACGGAAAATCAAACGAAAAAAGTATCCATATCATTCAGTATCGAGTACATTTTTGAAGTAAAACTTCTTTACGCACGCTTGACTTGGGGAGTAAGCTGGTGATGCGTGACGAGAGCGTTACGAAAAGTGTGATCGGGCGAGGCGAACGGAAGTTGAGAGGGAGATATAAGTTAGTGAAGACAGAAAGAGAGAGAGTTACGTTTCGTATATTACTGTAGGGACAAGAGAGAGAGGTGCGAGCACACATTTTATTTCTCTCTTTTTCTCATAGCCAGTTATGTTTCGTATATCTAAGACGCAGTGCAAGCCTATTGTCTGTATCACACTGTAGGAGCAAGAGAGAGCAGTGCGCGCGCACATTTTCTTCTTCTCATAGCCAGTGAAATATATATATGCGAGTTTGCTAGCGTTACGCGAACAGTGATTTTTTGATTATTTTGTAATTTCATTTCGTTCTTGAACAATTTTATAAATTATTATTTTGTTCAATACATTAAATATTCTACGTTTAAAGTGAATAAAATTGTAAACTCATTTTAAAGTTCATATTTTGTGAGTTTGAAGTTTTACTTCAGTCGTGTGGTCTAAAGCACACTCGTTTTTTTTTAATACTTATACTTTCGTACTCGTTACTTCTTAATTGATACTTTTACTCATACGACTATTTTGCAGCCGATAGCGTATCAAATTTGTCTCAAATTATATATAATATTCTGTTCCGAACAGAAATCCTACTAAAGTATCGTCAAATTGGGGAAACGTCATCATATTTACAAACAAACGGAGAAAATACATCTTTTCTCCTCTCGGAAATATTTCGCTGATTTTCATTTTCCCACACCGGCTCTTACTTTCATTAAAAACATTTAATTTGTATTAAAATCCTAATTTAAAAGAGTATCATTTGTGATGTAGTGTGTTAGTAATCTTTGGTGATAGAAATTGACAGAACATCATAAAGGCAGTAACAAATACGTATGGATTTGCAATTTGGAAAATAACTTTAAAAAACACACCTAACATAACTTTCATCACAAGTAGACTACCTTGAGGTATCGATATTTTTAATTTGATACCGTGACCGTACGTGTCCATAGTTTTATAACAAAAATATCTAAACTTAATTACTTTGTGTAACTTATTAACAGTGAAATTATAATTAAAAATAACGAAGTACTTAATAAAAAACTTATTAACAGTGAAATTATAATTAAAAATAACGAAGTACTTAATAAAAAACTTATTAACAGTGAAATTATAATTAAAAATAACGAAGTACTTAATAAAGGCAGTAACAAATACGCATGGATTTGCAATTTGGAAAATAACTTTAAAAAATACACCTAACATAACTTTCATCACAAGTAGACTACCTTGGGGTATCGATATTTTTAATTTGATACCGTGACCGTACGCGTGACCACAGTTTTATAACAAAAATATCTAAACTTAATTACTTTGCGTAACTTATTAACAGCGAAATTATAATTAAAAATAACGAAGTACTTAATAAAAATATCACCTCAATTTATTATCTTTATCACCAATCGTGTTTTTTTTTCATTTACATAATTTTTATGTCACCCAATCAAAACTGTTACTAGATCAACGCGATTTAAGTTGATTAATTTGAAATTTCAAGTTTAGGTTTCCTAGACAAAAGTTTACTTTTTGCGACCTATACTTTTTCCATTAAGGTAACGACAACAGAAATAAATGTAAAAAATGCATCAAAAAATTTCGACTCATTTAACAAAATTTCAACATCGCCCCCTTGCTCTCCGCCTATAAAGCTGCAATAAGTATTTTGCACAGTATTAATCCAGTCACTAATGACCTGGTATATCTAGGTCACTAATGACCTAGTATATCTAGGTCATTAAAGGTTGGTGGTGACCTGTTTTGGTAGCCATTGTGACCTGTTTAATAAATGCGAATAACAAGTGTGACAATTTTTGCGCACAAAATGTATGTTGAAATATTCACAAATATTGCAAGTCATAACCTAATTAAACACTGAACTACTCCAAATATAGCTAGCTATTAATAAAATTGTCTGAATCTCTTTCAGCCTTCTCTAACGCCCGTATCCATCCACACACGGTCAGGACTCTCAGTCAGATTTACTGACAGTTAAAAACATATTTTGTCTTAATACTTTACGGATTTCACCGTACAATAGGGCACGGTTGGTAAAGTAGATTTTTGTTCCGACAGACAGTCTTGACCGTGTGTGGTGCATATGGGCGTAAGCCTCTTCTGAACATATAATAAAGGCAAAAAAGTCGGTATTTAAATTTGTTTTTTTTAACAAATGCCATAGTTTCTTGTTGTAGTTTTTGTTGTATCTTAATCCGTCGATTTATATATATTTGTTTACGCTCGCATCACGTAAATATTATTGAGCAAATTGAAATGGAGTTTCCACTGATGAATTAACTAAAATCTAAGGAAGAAATTAGTGTACCTTGGCACAAGAACCAGAAAATCACGATATGATTAACCGTTGACTACGTACGAGTATTTCATCGGTAACTAGGTAAACAAAGTAGTCAATGCGAGGGAAACTACAGAAAAACGAATATTTTTACGATATTTTAATTATTATAATGAATATATATGTCACGGATGAAGTGATTATCAGGGATTTATAATAAGAGGCAATTTGAGAAATGACCAAAATGGACGGGTAATATAATCATTCATAATATTAAAATGCCCAGGTATTACGAATAAAGCCCACCACCAATTGGGCAAAGTAATAAAAATGTGTGTTTTATTAAATTATTTTATTATCCGAATACTATTATAAAATCAAACTTAACATAACCTAAACTAACCTAACTTAACCTTATCTATCCTTGTTCCCGCTTCTTACACTGCAACACCTAATAAATATACTTAAATTAAACAAATTTACCAATAGACTCTTAACAACATTTATAATGCCCAGACAATTTGATAAATAACGAAGTTTGAATTTTTTTTAATTACGTCCAGATTCGACTTGTCATTATTCATATTGCCCGGGAATTATTAATCACTTCATACATGACATAAACACATACATGTATACATACATATATACACACACATATACTCTTCTATCTGCTTTTCTGTCTGTTCGCTCATAACATCATTTTTATTGACCTGATTTCAATGCGATTTTGGTCATCGTGTATATTGTTTATTCTAGACGTATTTTGCGTATAAAAGATAACTTTAAGGACCGAGTTTACGAAGCTATGTTAACATTTATGAGGCGCATCACAGGGTGCGGGTCAGCAGGAAGCACTATGAACGGTGAAGGTAGCGGCGGCACTGGGTCGCGGGTGGAGAAATTATTCTATAACCTAAGTTCAACAACAGAATTTACACGCGAGCGGAACTGCGGGCAAAAGGTAGCATTGAATAAAATAACAATTGTACAGTAACTGTTACACGGCGTATTGATTACGCATTGACAAACACAGAATTATTGAGGATTTGCATAAATTATCGTTCGCAGACAAAACAATGTGCACACGTAATTCGTTTTTTACGAACAAATTTAGGGCCATGGTTTACTAAAAACAACAAAGAACCAAACAAGATATTTTAAAAATGGACTCAGTTGGACACAGTTCAACACCCTATCCAAAACCTGATCAAGCCCATTCATAGGATTCAATGTATTCTACACAAGTGTTATCACACTTAGTAGCTCAAAAATTTTAAAAAATACCACTATCCGTCCAATCAGTACATTCACTTAAGAATTGGGTTTTTAGGTTCCTAGATGCAAATTTAACGACGTTATAGGTCTTTTTATCAAATTACCTATGCTATATAATATCTAAATGGTCTTCGCCGTGGCGTATTGGATTAATCACAAGGCAATACAGTTTTTGACAATGCGGCGAACCGCGGAGACCCGGGTTCGATTCCCGGCCTTTCGTCGAACGGGGCTGGACTGATGTTATGGTTGGCTGTAAGAGATTGCTCTCGTAGCAATAAGTCCACCATATGTATCAATTAGATACTCTAAAGTAGATAAATAAATAAATATTACTTCATGGTGAAACGTCTTTATCTAATTTAACAAATTTTAGCTATATACGTATGTTGCAAGTTCAGACTGACTGGTTCATATAATAATTTGTAATTAAATTTTGTACAACAAAACAACTTTCCGCAATTTTCTTCTATAAGAAAATTACTCATAAAAACACCTATTTTTGGAATTTCCAAAAAATCGATCAGCTTCATGGCAACAACATATACGTTCTATACATATTTTACTTCGATGAATGTGATTGCTGTTAGATGTTCGTCAAAAAAACCGAGTTTACGTACGGCGTATGAAATTAATCTCCAACCTGTTTTCTTTAATACTGATTCAAAACAGTACATATTCAGTAACTATTACCGGAAGCTCTTTACTTACATTCAAGCAGGGGAATTGGGTATTTGACTTAATTTTTTTTTATTTCATTAATCATAATTTCAAGTTACAAGCTGATGAAGAGTGAAAAATTTTTTTAATAATCTTAAAAATTGACCGAGTTATAAAAGTTTAAATTTAACCTTTAGAGAAGGACGGCAATACTGTGCTGTGAGGTCATTTTTAATATTGCACATTATATTCTAAGAGAGGAAAAGAGACAGGGATATACTCAACTCTACCCGTATCTTCAAATTTAGAAGCCTATAACTAGCTTATTTTTCAAACAATTTTTGAATTTTTTTCAAGACTGGTTTTTAATTAACTTATATTTCACAACATTGCACGAAAAATATCAAAATTTAGAATGAGTCAACTACCGTATTACCTAATTTTCTACATTATGTGCGTAGACGTACATAGAGCATTTATATAATAAAACGGTTCTTATTCGTAACTTAATACGATCGTGACTATGTCAAGTTGCTCTAGTTGCTACGTCAAGTTGCTCGGTAAAGCGACGAGTTTAATCGAATCTGCGGTCTAGTTATAGAGTCAAGGCCCGACCGCACGGGTATTCCGATATGAAACATTATCAACACAACTATTAGCAAATCTGTGTAGATTTAATGTATCGATGAATATTTATTAAGTTGTAATGTAAATCTCTATTAGTATGTAAGTACGAAAAAGCTGGTACTATATTTTTACATCGACATATTCTCGATGAAACAAAAGCATAAAGATTTTTTACCTGTCAGTTTTTCGATAGAAGTTTGAGCGGGATTGTTTATATATCTTTATATATATCTTACAAACGATATATATATATATATATATATATATATATATATATATAAATATATATAATATATGTATATATTTTATTCAAATAAATTCTTAAAGCTGTAATGTATTATTAATATTAAAAGAAATTAGAAGGAGTGGGTCACGGGAGTGAAGAAAAAGGGGTGAAGATATGAATATTTGTGAGAATTCAACAATGTTCTAGTACATTGTAGAAATTTCTTCAAATTTCCAGAGCTTTCTAGAAAAACTGGAATTTTCATTTTGGAAGTCACACATTTTCGAGGTAGACTATTTTAAAACCCCATATCTTCCACACCCTTATAGTTATCGACGCGCAACCACCATAGTGCACGATGAGAGGGTTGAGGCTACTACCACGCATAAATATCAATCGTCTGGGATATGGAGCTCTGGCTGCAGAGTGAAATATAGGCACACATACGACCGATTTTATATAATATATATTCAGTGTCCGGGAATAAATGTCGGATAAAGAAAGTCAATTGTCGTCAAAATACAATTTAAAACATGACTTTTTCGCAGAAAATACAAAATAATATTCATAATTATTTGTCATTTTTTTCATACACACAACACTTGCGCGTGTCAATCAGCACCGCTCGGGTTAATGTAGTAGTTGTGTACAGGTAGCGTGAGCTTGTGTACGTGCATTAGCGGTATTAGGTGTGTCAAAAAGAGTTATGTGTAATATTTTTTTGCACTCAAATAGAAAAAGGACGTGCTTTACGTTTTATTTATTCGACAATTTATTCTTTTATAGCCAATGAATAGCCTCATTCTTTATCCGACATTTATTCCCGGACACCGTGTATACATTACTGTATACAAATTTCCAACGCCGGTGTGCTCAGATATAACGGCGTTGGTTAATTGGCATTGCTAGGATTCTGTTTCGAATTCCTATCGAAAATATAAGACGAATATACTCTACAATATCTTTCAATTTGGACTTTCATAACGGAGAAACAAACTCACGAAAAAATATCTCGAAAAAATATTCTTACTATTCAATTTAATCAATAACTACCTGTGTGACTAAAGCGCTCGTAACGCCAGTTCTAATTTTACTTGACAGGTTTTATTTTACAGGTTTATTTTTTAATTTATAAATAAATTATCTGTGACATCCGCGTTTAGGAATAGAGCAGTTAGAAATGAATATGACATACAGCTGAATTATAGGGCCTTAACTCAATTAAGACTTATTCTGAAGGAACCCATAAAAGTTTACAGGCATAAACTGCCAGCCAATAAATAGGAAGAAAGTTTACATTTAAATTCAGTGTCTGATGAATACCATGAACAGACAGTTCACAAAGCAATTCGGCTTATTCACTGTGCTCTCCGAACATTCCTCCACTTCACAATTAAATGAAACTACGTGATGTAGTATTATTTCTACTTTCTTTAATTTCTTTACCACGACCTAGGTTTCGCTGTATTACAACATCTTCAGGTGGGCTATTAGCAAAGAGGCTCTTACTAATAGCCCGCCTGAAGATGTTGTAATACAACGAAACCTAGGTCGTGATAAAGAACTTAAATAAAGTAGAAATAATACTACATCACGTAGTTTCATTTAAATTGTGAATAATGAATTCATACAAAATTAACGCCAAATATATTCAAAATTCCTCCACTTATTAATGAAAATCATTTATCGACTCATCGATAAAATACTTTACCAAATATGACACGGTCAACCACGGTTGCGTTATATACATGCAAATCGCACGTCCGGCACAGCGGCGTATATCGGTCACAACTGCGTGCGACGCCGCGTCGACCGCCTTTTAGAACAATAACACGGGGTGGGGGTGAGGGTCACCTCAAAACCAACAGACATTTTTCGGGCTACGTCGATCGTGGAAAAAACAATGACAATACATTGCCGCATATAAAGGACAGAGTGCCTGTTTAACTGAGTGACTAACCATAGTTGTTGAGTACTTCCACTTCAGATAGCGACCAATGTTTCTTTTTAGTGAAATCTATGAAAAAAATGTTAGTATTTATGTTTACATGCATACAGTGTTTACATATAATTTCAATGGGATCACCTCCACGAGGATTTCCTCAACGAGTAAAAATTTTCCATCCTAATTGGATGAACGAATGGATGTTTGTTACTCTATAACTCCGTAACTTCTGAATAAATCTTCATGACCAATTTGGTACACGAATAGATTATGGCCTGGTTCAATACGTAGAGTACTTTTTATCCTGAAATTTCATTTGATACCTAATTCAAAATTTAAAAAATTATTGACGTGAAATATCTAATGGCGTGTTTGGATGGGAATAGGCTATTTGATTATATATTTGTTTATTACTAGAATAGAATAAGTAGTAACATTAAAAACGGTTAAAATAAATGTAGCGTACCTAGGACTTTTCATTATAAAGTTATAACGACTTAAAAACTAGCAAGTTTCCCGCGAAAATACGACTGGCCTATGACGTCACCGGCCAGTAATTTAGCATTCATTATAAGGTATCTCATTAAATAGTATTATTATTATCATTTTTAGTATCTCATTAAATATAGCGTTTAAGTTATATATTGCATATTACAATTTTCTCATTTTTTTGCGTGGAAACTAAACGGAAAAACTTTGGAAACTAAACTAAAATCGATTGATTGTTTGTCATATGCATTTTTTTTAAATCTACTCCACAGTTTTAAATATTTCTATAAAAAATATCGACATCACTCAAATACCCTTTAAACAGTTCTAACGCCACGTTACGATGTGCCATTTGGCCAGCTTCGTGTCTTGTAAGCTGCTTTTTGCGAGTTGATTCGTCCGGTTTCGCGTCTTGATGGTTAACAGTATTATAAAATTAAGTTATATTTTCAATAGATTGTGAAGAAATATTTGTGTGATAAATTATTTCATGCAGAATGAAATAATAAAACAAAATGAATATAATATAATACTTTATATATAATATTTTTTTCCTTTCCCATTCCTTCAAATAAAACTATTAGAATACAAAAACTTAGATGTTTCATATCTGTCAGGCGTCCCATGACGGCTCACAATTCTTTGTTTAATGTCTTATGTAGTATTATATATGTATCTATTGGTGGTGTATTCTACATCTGATCTATATCTGATGTGATGTGTGTGTGTGTATGTATGTGTTTGTATATATATATATATATATATATATATATATATATATATATATATATATATATATATATATATAAAACTTAATAATTGCATGGAGTGCGGTGCCTACCCGGGCAGCTGGATGTCTTCGTACCTGTTCGCGGGTTATTCCCCCGAATGACGCTGAAAAATGTGCACAAGTATCGTGTGTACGAAAAAGATGACAAATAATTATGAATATTATGTTTAGTTTTATTAAAAAAGGAGTCCTGTTTTAAATTTTATTTTAAGGAAAAATCAATTATTTTTCAATCCACGAAAAACGTCTTTCTTTGTCCGACATTTACTCCCGGACACAGTATATATATATATATATATATATATATATATATATATATATATATATATATATATATATATATATATATATATATATATATTATATATTGGTGATGTGCTCATAAAATCTAAAAATCTCGTTAAATTCTGTTCAGTTTTATGGAAGTTATCGTGTTATAAACACACATATAGATAGACAGCCGATCAACCTAACCCCTACTAAAAACTAAGACTGCAAAAAATAAAATGTACACAATGGCTTAGTGAAGAATTAAACAGATATATTTACGTTAGAATATCATTTAAGTTTAATATCTTACCGCATCATACATTCCCAAGTTAAGATTCCCAAGTAATTTCGAGCTTTCTCTGAATTACCCAAAAAGCCGCTACGAATGCAGGTCTGGTACCTACTTTGAAAAATAGACTACGCGACCAATTCCCCCCTCCCCGCCTGCTACTACACAATTGGCGGCCCGACCCGTCTTCCAAGCGACACAGCGCGACCTTGACTCAGTGGCCCGCGCCGGCCAGCGAGAGTGCCACATCGGCGTCAACTCGCAACCAGGACGGGCTGAAATTAGCGCAAGCTGTCATAAAACGCTTCATCATGTGTGAAATATACTTCCAAAACAGTTAAGAAAGCATTCAAATGTTATTTTACATCGATCTACGTTATCTGAACAAGATAATTGAGTATACAAGAAGTTTTGAAATAGTTTCAAACTCTTGAACGTACGGATTACAAAATTTTTAATATTATGACAACATTAACTAATTCGACAGTAAATTTGTCTCCTATCTAAAAAATCTTGACCAAATGTTACCAAATTTGTGCATGACTACAGCATGTTACAAACTAACATACAGACTAATAATATTAGCCAACAGTTTCTTAGAGAATAAATAACTAAAAAAGTTTTGCTTTCCCATAGACTGACGTTATTATGACTATAAATTTTTAATTATAGCAAATTTCAACGACAATCAATATCTATTTGTGTGTTTGTCGATTACTTAAAATATAATGAGTATTAAAAATATATTTATCATATTTTACGTGATCGGCTAAAAAAATACACTTACGTGCTCGACATGATAAACACCTTGGAGGCGATCATCTTCTTTAGATAAAAGACCTATGTTGTACAGTTCGCTTTCAACAGCTCCAAAAGCTTTCTAACCATAAATGTTCCATAAAGTCTCGTGTATATTAACACCTCGCTACAAACATTTAGAAGTTACAAAACGTTTTTTATATCAATTGACAAGTTAGAATTAAACAAAATCAAACATTCAAAGTCATAATATGGCATTTGACTAAGTTTTTTTTCCATTCATAATAATAACTTCAAAGTGATATCTCGAAACTGACGAGAAATGGAAAACGTTTTGACAAATTTCAAAAATTTAGGGATTTTTAAAGGTTTAAAACCTTTAAAAATCCCTAAATTTTTTTAAAGTTTCGACAAGGACGGCAGTACTAAGTTGTGATGTCATTTTTGTTAATACTCATTGTATTCTACAAGAGCGAATGAGACGAGAGATTGATATGACTCCTATCAAAACATTCAGAAGCTCACAACTCGATGATTTTTTAATTAATTTTTATAATTTTTCCTCTACCGATTTTTAATTAACCTATATTTTCATGACAAAAGCAGCAAATTCTATTATACATATATGGGGAAAACAATTAAAGAGTTAAAGGTCAACCTGTATATTGTTTTCTTTTCTTCAAACAAACTAAAATATGAACCAAAGTAAATATTTTGCCTTGAGATAAGTACTCGGTATAATTCCATAAGTTCCTTGTTGACAAACGAAACTGCGAATGAAAGCTAGTATGAGACTATAAGCGAAATAAAATTGTAATAAGCTTTATTTCGCTTATAGTCATAACAGCTAAAAAATTGTTTTTTTTTTCACGTTGTTGACAAACGAAACTGCGAATGAGACTATAGCGATAGTATGAGACTATAAGCGAAATAAAATTGTAATAAGCTTTATTTCGCTTATAGTCGTAACAGCTCAAAAATTGTTTTTTTTTCACATTGTTGACAAACGAAATTGCGAATGAGAGTTGGTATGAGTCTATAAGCGAAATAAAATTGTAACATGCTTTATTTCGCTTATAGTCATAATAGCTCTAAATTTTTTTTCCACGCGCGTCCCATCAAGTGTCACATTATTGAATAGGTTTTTTAAAATAAAGTCAAGGCACCATTTACCATTTTTAATTTTTAGCCCACGTTTGCAAAATATGAAGGTCCAAAAATAGCTTGATGTGACCACGCTCTAATTTTTCGATCGCCGACCTGACAAACCATAATTTCTTTTTCGATTAAGAATTAATTTGCAATAAGGATTTTACTTTGTGCATGTTCCGACACTAATTTGGCCGGTTTTCCATAATCAAGATCGTCGTTTGTCCTGTCGTGAAGTGAAAACCATTGAATATTTTTCTAAGTAATTTTAGCCACCTAAAGTTATATGTATAAGATTACTAGATCCAATATTATAGCTTGTTCTATCTAAATTTTAGTAAATTCGCGGTAAAAACGGCTCAAAAAACATTTAATCAAATTTTACAATATCGAAATGAACCATATTTCATTGAAAAAATAAATTAACCATAAACTAAACTGTGAACATAAAGAAAGTCAAACACTTTTAAAAAGAAATTGTTTACAATAAATATAAAATTTAAAAAAAAGTCTATTAACAACAAACAAAAAAACACCAAAGACCCAAGATGAAAATAAATCAGAATAAATAAATGATTGAATACAAAAAAATACCAATAACGCACTTATATAAGTCTCGTCGGATATCCTTTAATTAAATAAAATAACAATTATATCTCGAATTGCTTATCAATGAATATATCATTTATAGTTCGTCAAAAATAAATAAATATATACAAAAACAATCGAATTATAAACACTTAACTATCGATAGTGCACTGTTTTCGATTGCTACAAAACGGTTCACACACATTCGGAGCGACACAGAAGATCAACAAAGTTTCAAGCGAACAATGTATCGCGATCAAGCGGTGGCACTGGCCGAAACAAGAGCGGTATCGAGCGCGGTGGAGCGAGTAGAAAGCGAGCGACGCAAGCGGACGACGCGCGGCGGCCGACTTGAAAAGTGAAACGGAACAGCAGCGGGCGAGCGGCGCAATTGCGTTGGCGGCGGTTGCATTAGAACATTAATCGCCAACTTGCGGCCTGCGACCCGAATGTGGTCCTTTACCTTATCTACAGTGATCGCTAATAAATATGGATCACTATAATATCACCTAATAGTAGACAATTCTTAATATGTACCCAATAAATGAATATTACAAAAAAAATCAAAAAGGGACACAGGAGAGGTTGTATCGTAGCTTTCAATGTAGAGCTGCTATGCCGAGATGCTTCATTTCAAAACAATTTATTCAATTAGAAACAGGTGCTAACAAATTTGTTTTCATTTTAGGATTTAGTGTCTCGCAAGGAAAGATCACTTACGTGTCCGTCAGTCCGTTTGTCACAGTCAATTTTTTCAGAAACTATACGCCGTCGAAATTTGGTATAGTAATAGATCTTATTATCCAACATATTTTGCATTAGCAAACTTTTTAAATATATTCGTATAAGAATTAAAGAGGGGTAAATACAGCACTCATTTTTTTGAAGTGAATCTTTTTAAGCGGCAATTCGATAATCGATAAAGTGGACGAGAACTGAGAGTAAAATTTAAAGGTCGCGTATGCACGAAATTCTCGTAGTGCGAGTTCTGCTCGTACTTGACAGGATTTTAATTATTTTCAATTTCATACATAGTGTAAGTTTTTTTAAAGTTTATAATTTTAGATAGTATATCATAAGAGATATACTGGAAAAATGCAAAAAAGAAATGTCAATTTTTAAATGTGCACTAAATGTAAGCAAAATAAAATATGAATACCGAATTTTGGAAAATTGCTCTGTGCTGTTTAAAGAGACAACAAAATGCCAACTTCAAACACCGAGTATTTTTAATAAGTTTATGACAAATGCGCCTATACTAAATCGCCTCAATTATTTCCAACGCAAGATTTTGCAATAGTGATGTGTAAGTCATGACTAAGAAATATAATATATATAGCTCATATGTTATGATCACATTTGTATATATCACTGGAGCGATTGGCGTTCGTCGTATTTTGCGTTACACCAAATTAATCATTTCACTCTATCGTCACGTTGCGTAGATATACAGATATAATAGTATATGTTTTGACTATACATGAAAGAGAACGAGAATAATCGAACTGTTTGGTCAACTATGCAACTGAAGCTATGTAGATGACGTAGCTACTCGCGATCGAATATGAACGCTATGCTATATATAGTTGAGTTCGCCCAAAACATTTGCGTAAACAACCACTTTTATTATTTCATTTTTAAATACGCCAACTAATTCAACTTATTTAATCACTATTAAAGTTATCTTAAATTTAATTTCAATCTAGGTTGACAGTCATAAATTCTAAACTTGCAAAGTATGAAGGAAAATAAAGTTGATACTCTTAAAGAATTAATTTTTATTTTCAAACAATACTGCATAATGTTCAGTAGTTCTTTATATCATCTCGTTAAATTACCACAATTCAACGCATATGCAATATATCATTTCGTTAATAACTCGAGTATTGATACATTACGCGCAACTCTATTTCGGAAGTCACCTGTTCAAAGAGTTGTCAAAAAAATTGCGTATAAAAATCTCATTAGTTATGCATAATTATTTAATGATAGTTTTATCTTTATGTTTTGGCACATTTAGACTAAATTTATTTATATATTCTTACGCTTGTTGTTTTTTAAAAACACTTATGTTTGTTTAAAGTATCATGACGATACACTTCTTAAACTTTTTTCAAATAAAATCATCTATGTTTTAGTGACTTTGCATGAACTCTTTGCTTTTTAAAAATCGCCGTAGTGCAAATTTGATTAGGGTTAAAATATATTGGAACCACGAATCTTTGTTTGCCTTGTTTGTTTGTTTTCATCTGATTACATATTTATAAGTTATGTTGGGCAGTTTCCTTTCAATACTTTTAAATTTGGAAAAAATTTATGAGTAAAAATGCGTTAAGAGTTTCCATATTGATGAAATTCTTAAAAAATAAAAAGGTTGACGATCCCTACTATAGGCAAATTCATTGTTTCGGTGCGCGCACAGTGGCACAGCAGCGCCGCGTTGCGACCGACGCCGCGCGCGTAAATCTGATTAACCCGATATCGCGACCGTTTCGCAATGCCGTCCGAATTGACCAACGGACGATCGGTGACGATACGCGGATAATTCTAGCGCGTTGGCCTCGGCAGACTCGTGCAGTTCAGTCCCATTACCATACAATGATGCTCGGGCCCTAAAAACCTGAAGAATATCGTCCAATTTTGTTTTATTAAGTAGATAGATTTACGTTAAACACCCCACCCTCTTCACATCACATATACACTGGCCAAGGCAACGTGATAACATGCAATCAGAGAGAACTCGCATTCTCTTCTTAAAGATAATTTTCAAATTTCTTCCATAAAGATAATAGAAGTTCAGACATATACGCTGAGACATAGATCACTTGGGATTATATAAATAATTATGTGATCAAAATATAACGCCAATAATAGCATATACATATAGGAACACTGAAGAGATGTCAAGAATATTACGGTAATTTCAGAACAACAAATTGTAACAATTTACAATACAAAACAAATGAAAACAATTAAAAAACCCACCTGCGTAAAAAGCAAACTAACAAGATGGAAACAAGACAGACTATATTTATAATAAGGATTCAGACAATGATAGATCTAGTTTATAAAAGTAGATGCGTGCAACGCACATAAGGAACGTCTTACAATATTTAACGTAATTTGATCAGCAATGCTAACGTGTATAAAGTTGATTAACCTCGAGTCTAAACTGACACTACGCAACAATGGTTACAGGCAGACGGACGTCTGGTGCTATTAGTTCAGACAAAAAGTATCCGATGTCGTGATAGGATGCCACGCGGCACCCGGTATACTTGCACTGCAGAACGCTTAACCCGTTCGTTAACGTTGATATAATGTACTTAAAATCCTGCCAAGCACGAGAGGAGTTTCGTACACATTTGGGCATTTATAAAAAATTAATGTTACATAATATTCCTATTCAATTATTGAAGAACTTATTTATATAATTACAAACCCAAGAAAAAATCTCGACTGTCGGGGCTGCCAAAAGTCGGGGCAAAAATCGGGGCTGCCATGCCTATACCTAAAATTTTGCAGTTTTCTCAGTTCGTGTCTAATTGAAATTCTCTTAGGTGCGCTGCGCAAATAGCTTTTCTATGCCGCTACAATGTAACCGATATTGGGAAAGTTAATGGTAATGGCAGCCCCGACGGATTTTCTTGGGTTTGCAATCATATTAATAGGTTCTTACTTTCTTTTAGGGTTTTCAAAAAAATATATTTAATCGTCTTTCCATTACAACGACTACATCCATCGAGGTTTTTTTCCATTTTTAATTTTGCTTTTATTAGGGTTTTTTTGTTACATTGACGTAGAGGCTTGACTTTTTACAGCTCCAAGGAACCGTATTTGATATTAATTTCAACTTGATATCTCCACGCATTCCTGAGGAACTGGGTCTTGACAGGCAGACAAACCACATCGAAGTGATCCTATAAAGAAACCCTAAGAATGGTTAATGCAAAAAAATAAGTAATTTCAGTTGTATCAATATTAAAGGTATTAAGTAGTTATAATTATGCATATCCACCTCTATCTACTTCTTCTCTACTTGTATCCAGCTTTAAATATATTTAGAAAACGCAATACCTGTTTGTTTGTTTTTCTGTTTGTTCCCTCATAATTCAACTTTTAATGGATATATTTTGATGCAGCTTACAGTGTTCGTTTGGGCGTTTATTCCAAAAAGTTTAATGTATGCTGCAACATCAATGTATGTTGTAAGGTTACTGAGGTACAGCGAAGAAAGTTCTACAAATTGGGGTCTACGTTGTCCTACGTTACTTAAACACTTGGAGACATATTAAAACGATTTATGCCGGAATTACAGCTCATAGAGAACATCCAAAAATCCGCGGTAACATATATATGTATCTCTTCTATTTTGCACTAAATGGAGCACAGTAAGCATTTTTTAAAATTCAACAATACATATTTTAATGTATATTCTAGTATGTTAGCAAATATGACTTGCATTTTATATAGATACTGCGCATTCTTATTCCAAACAATAACATAAAAATTATGCTTTACAAACAAGCATTAGAACACAATAACAACTTCCATGCAAACGAAGCCGTTTAATCTTGTTTATAAAATATCCTCACGTCCCTCGTGTTCATCTTATTAATATTCACATATTCAAATCTACGTTAAGAACCGGTGCCTATGGCGCGATATAAACGCAGTGATCAGACAATCAATATCGAAGACGTCATAATATCCATAACCAGGGAGGCGGTGCCGGGCGCGTGGTCGGTTTACAAGCTACTGCAATTGTAACTATATTCAATAGAGTTAGTTCGTCTGAATTTCCATCGAATACCAACGGTTTCCGTTATCACCAACAAACGCACACCAACATCCAGCGAACCTTTGTTGAATATATTTAATCGCTGCGTTATAAAAAACGCCAACAACGTTGGCTACGATTTAAAATTAATTGCGAACCATTATCAACACTATCCCGTCGGTTGGCATCATGTTGGATTCACATGAAAATTTTCAGACAAATGTTGATGACACCGTGCTGGTGTCACGTGAAAGTTATTGAACCAATGTCAGTGACATCAAACGATAATAAAAATCTGACATTTATTTATATGACATATTATATGACATATGCATCCTCGAAGTTTGACTAAAATGGTGACAGGATTAGAAACTATTGGGATTTTCCTACAAATAAGTTTTATGATTTCTGGAAAACCGCCAGAGACAGGTGGCGGGATCTACGCGAAATATATCGGCGCCAGATAAAATAATCTTAGTCAAGTGTGCCATAGTAATAATATGAACTTACTTCTTATATTTATATTCTATATGAATTTTCAATATATGAATTTCTATTTGATTTTAAACAATTTGTAATACGTCTAAATTTTGTGGACTTCTTAAAGGTTAATTATTCTCTAACGTTTACGTTATTCATAAAGTAACTAGAAAAAAAATATAGGGCTGTTTAAATGTAATTATTAAAAGCGCCAGCTTCAGAAATAGAAACCTGTCAGCTACGAGTAGAACGAGCACTACGAAGGTTCCGTACACATTTAACCACTTATAAACATTTTAGGGTACATACTATTTCTATTAAACTATTTACAAATATTAATTTTTCACAACGTAAATGAATACAAATATTAATTTTATTAATTTTTCACAACGTAATTTTTCACAACGTAAATGAATTTTTCACAACGTAATGAATTTTTCACAACGTAAATTAATTAATTTTTCACAACATAAATTAATTTTTCACAACGTAAATGAATACAAATATTATTTACAAATATTTTTCACAACGTAAATGAATACAAATATTATTTACAAATATTAATTTTTCACAATTTTCCACAACGTAAATTTCACAACGTAATATTAATTTTTCACAACGTAAATGTATTGCTCACTATATATTTGACAGGCGTAAAAACGTGGTTCCCAAAACTACAAGGATTAGTACTATAATGTTCTAGTTAGATTTTACCAACTCTGTTTATTTCATGTTTTTTTTTGTTCAGTATTTTCGGAAATAAGGCGGTGGATGCAATATCTTCATTTTTTTTGGATAAATTTAGAATATTTTTTTAAATACGCAATTTAAAATTTAAAAAATATATTTTTACATTTCTCATAACAAGCCTTTTCAAATGATACAGCACAAGATATACAAAATTAAAAACATAAATTGAGTACTTTATTTATCCATTCTTTAATTCTTATACGAATGCTTAACAAAAATAGGTAAATAATTTAAAAATGTGAATTAATACGATTTATTACTATCCCATATTTCAAGTCTCTACGTAGCATAGTTTCAGAATGGAACCCTTATACCTCAAAAGTAAAAACAAAACCCTTATAGGGTTAAAAAACCCTTAAAAAACCCTTGAACCTTATAGTTGACCCTTAAACCTTATAGTTGACAGTGACATCAAATGATAATTAAAACATCTGACATTTATTTATATGTATCCTCGAAGTTTGACTAAAAGGAGGTGACTGGATTAGAAACTATTTAGATTTTCCTACTAAGAAGTGTCATGATTTCTGGAAAAACGCCAGAGACAAGTGACAGGATCTGTGCGAGATTTACCGGCGCCAGCAAAAACTGAACTCTTATAGGGTTACATTTTTCCTTTCAGGTACAGTATACTTAAAATAGAAAGTCTGCTGGTAACTGTCCGTGATAGTTTAAAAAGCTTTCCTTTCAAAGATAAACAAAGGTACAACTTTGGGTTAAAACAAGACCACAGAGAAAAGAAAATCTAATAGAACGCAATGTTGCAAAAGCGTCAAGGAGGACCTGCCCTGCACGAATAAGCCTCACACTAGCCACACGTGCGGCCCAACGCAAACGGCCGTTGCACAAACCGCACGGCAGCCGACCTTCTGCGCTCTTGCGAAATGCACCGCCAATGCTTTGTACGAGTGTGCACTATCATTCGATAGGCGATACGATTTCGATATCTTATTTCTTCACTGCCCGCGGCTCGTATTCCCGCTTGCGAGACTATCCGCCGAATCGGAAGGCCAGACGCTGGCTTTGGATCGTGAAATATCAAACCACAGAGCCAATATAATCTTTAATATAAAAATGTCTATTGTATAAAGTCCTGCATATAAATAGTTCTTCCGCACGTAATTTCTGCATACTCTTCTTTGTTTATCCATTGAAGGGGAGTGAAGTAGAGATGGGGCGTGTATACTTTAATCCGTACGAGTACCGAGTATTTGCGTGAAGTGACGTACTAGCGTATGACATTCCGTAGATACCTGTTTCAAAATACGCAACTTTCTGTCCCTCTTGTAATGATTCAACTACTATACGAGCGAAAGAAACAAAGTTATTAGGAACGTACGCAGGCTATCCCGTTATCATATAAATCCTTTCTTAGAAAACAATGAAACCAAAAACCTTCCACGTAACAGACTCATATTCGTAAAATATCATACTCTTAGACGAGCTAGTATTCTATATACCCCTACTTTGCGCTTGTTTCATACTAAGTATTCTCTAGCCTCTCTAAAATCCATTGCATACCGACATTGGGCTAGCACATGTTCATTCATTGTCTCTAAGGCCCATGACAAACCAACCAACAAATGTTTACCAACAAACAATAACTATTGGATTTTATTTTTCTAACTTTTTGTTTAGTTTCATTCAAACAAATGAAAGACCAAAATATGGGAGATCCCGGTATGTAACTAATAAAAAAAACATTGAATACTTTATGACAAACGTTTATGTTACGCGCCTCCGCCAGAACACCCGACAAGCAACTATGTGTTCCGCGTACGATCTTGTACTTTGTAACAGGTATAAATACCTATTATTTTTACATACTCGTAACAGGATTCCTTAGTACGATAAAATACTGATATCGCATATCTCCAATGTGAAGTGAGTGATTTATATTTACGATCTTTCAGTACAGATTTAACTTTATATTCTTTAGTAATTTTTAAATAAGTTACTTTATGTCAAAAGTCTACTTGATTATATTTGTTGCGCTACAAGTTACTAGTTACAGGTCATTAAGTACTTATTATAAGGGCTAAAGATTTTCAAATATTATTTTAAGACCTACAAAGTTCTCGTAATGACCTTGAATTCCCAATCTAAAATTAGAAAGTGTAACGCTTGCTTCAGTCACGTATAAAAATTACCAATGCAATTATTTTATTTGTTTCATCCGCAGCTTCATGCGTATGCATTTTAGATTAAGATACCGGGATTTATCTCTGAGCTTATTCTATCGTAATACCTCTTTATAAATTACTACGTGATCACTTAGGAACTTAAGAGATATCATAAAAATGGATGCTATCAATCAAGACCTAGGAACGACTTCCGGAATAAAAAAACCTATATTTTAATTCAGGCTATAATCCATTCGTGCCATATTTCGTGTAGATCCGTTGAAAATTACGGAGTAATAGAGTAATAAATATGAATCCGACCATACAACCATCTAAACTTTTAACTCTAAATAATATAAGTATTATTTAGGACTTCTCAAATTCTATCAGTATTAAATAAAGAAACACTAAGAAAATCATGACAAAATATCATTTTCTCCTCCACGAAAAGTACCCTAATACAAACTAAAATTTTAAACAGGAAAGTGTGTTTATTTGTCCTTCTTTCACGCCGCAACAGAGTAACAGTTCGACGTGATTTTCTGAATACAGATAGTGCTAGAGCTTTTTACTTAAGAGAAACTTTTTACTGCGAAAAACTTCATTCTTTCTGGAAAATTCTTATTTGAAACTGAAAGTCTACAAACAGAATGACGATGCAACTGATCTATGTGATTTGATTGATGACACACGTAATATAAAGGGGTAAAAGCATCAATCCCTTTAATCACTAATTTAGGGGAAAATATTTTTGTTCTCATTGTCATTTCTAATAAAGTCACGAAATAATTAACCCCCTCAATCATTATAGATGGTAGTTGCATGTTTCAATTTCTCCCCAAAGATCATAACTATAACCACGCTTAATTAATATTTTAAAAAGTAATTCATCATTTCATTTCAGAATATAAAACGACATATCCCAAACAAAATTAAACTTGCAAATGCCGTATAAAAAGTGAATAAATTAAAATTGTAAATTTCGTATAAAATGTAAATTAATTTTATTGCCCGCTACTGTCTGGCCGCAAGAGGCATTATCTCCTTTAAACACTCATTTAGCATCTACTTAGAGCGAGGCGGCGCCGCAGCGGCGCCCCGCCGAGAGCGGCCTGAACTTGACCTCGACAGTGACAGTCGGGCGGACCTTGGAGCCGCTGCAATCTGCACGCTATAACGAGACGCAAGCTCGAAAAGGCACTAGCGCTTCCGTCGATTAGCAATAATTTCACATTTTAATACGTACTTTAAAAATAAATAATAATTAAATAACTTAAACACACAACAAAGATTGACTCTAAAAATGGTGGTTTCTGTTTGAGGAGGCTGAAGCAGAATAATAGCAATATGCTTTCTTCAAAACTCGAATTGCTCTACGTAATGCATTTCAGGATGAAATGGTAGCAGGCGAGGATAAAGAGGTTGTTCTCATCACCTTAAAAAGACCATTAATATACATACAACCAATGACAATTGACAAAGCAATTCTAGTCTGGCTAAATTATAAAACGTTTGGGCACCAACAATTTTTAACTAAGTTCGCGATATTAATAATCCCTTATGATGAGACAATAATCACAAAAATATTTTAATATGAGCACAAGAATTAACCGATGGCAATTGATAAAGTAATTCTAGTCTGGCTAAATTATAAAACGTTTGGGCACCAACAATTTTTAACTAAGTTCGCGAAATTAATAATCACTTATGATGAGACAATAATCACAAAAATATTTTAATATGAGCACAATAATCAACCAATGGCAACTGAAAAAGCAATTCTAGTCTGGCTAAATTATAAAACGTTTGGGCACCAACAATTTTTAACTAAGTTCGCGATATTAATAATCCCTTATGATGAGACAATAATCACAAAAATATTTTAATATGAGTACAAGAATCAACCAATGGCAACTGACAAAGCAATTCTAGTCTGGCTAAATTATAAAACGTTTGGGAGTCAACAATTTTTAAATAAGTTTCCGATCTTAATAATCCCTTATGATGAGACAATAATCACAAAAATATTTTAATGAGTAGAAGAATCAACCAATGGCAACTGACAAAGCAATTCTAGTCTGGCTAAATTATAAAACGTTTGGGAGTCAACAATTTTTAACTAAGTTTCCGATCTTAATAATCCCTTATGATGAGACAATAATCACAAAAATATTTTAATATGAGCACAAGAATCGTTTCAGAAATATTAAGGGACAAAATAGTAATAGTTAATCATAAAAGATTTTGATATTTTTAATTTTTTAAACTCCTTTTCATTGTGCATACTTCAAAAACCAAACGATCTTCATAACATGGCTTTTTTCCTGCCGGACCCTTCAAATCTCCAAATTGGTTGTACATCGAAAATATTTTAAAAATAATGATTGATTTAGTGGAAACCAAAAAACCTGCTTTTAGAATTTGTAACTGTCGCTGTCTGTATGCAACATAGTCAAATTTGGTGTGGCAATAGTATATACCCAAGAGCAACATATGAGAGAAAAAAAAAGTTCTAACAATTTTTTTTATTCAGAATTTCATGCGAGTCGTAGATACAGCTAGTTATTATATATAAACTTCGATGCATCTGTTAATGATCGTGTAACTTTTGAGCGACTTGACCGATTGAGGTCATATTCACACAATATACATGTTTTGTCAAGACGATGATTCATAGACAGGAGGTAGATAGGATTCGATGGATGGCATATGGTAGGATTCGATAGGAGGCACTGTAGTCAAGTTATTAACAAATTCTTTATTCATGGACCAAAATGACTCATATCCACAACAGATATAGGTTTAGTGCCAAAAAAGAAATCACAAAATGTCGACCCGATAGGTGGTGCTGTTTTTGAAAAAGAGAGAACAAAAAAAAATTATATAAAAAGGAAAATATGTTTGGCTGTTTATATATTTCCATATAAACGTTAAGGTCCCAAATGTTTGAACCCATTTTGATGAGATGTTCAATGACCTTGATCTTTCAAGACTTTTACACTCTGTATCATACTACGGGTATATCAAGGGTCCTGACACTGACGACAATTGTACGCCATAATTATGAACTGCAAGTTACTTATACATTCTTAAAAAGGTTCAACAGTCCTGTAAAGTTTGTACAAAACAAAAGAAATGACAAGCACGAGTAAAACTCGCAATACAAGAGTTCCATACACATTTATTCTTATAAACATCTAGCATTTTTATTAAACTATTTACATATACTTTTTTTCTTACTTTAAAAAGACAACTCAAATCAAAACTCATCTCTGTTAATACAAAAATAAATCTATTTAAAACTTTCATCAGACCTACCATTTTGTATGGTAGCGAAACCTGGGCAATCAATAAAGCAGAAGAGAATAGGTTACTCATCCTTGAAAGAAAGATCCTTCGATAAATTATTGGAGCGGTCAAAGAAAATAATATCTGGAGAAGCTTACATAACAATGAAACTTATACTAAATATGGGTAAGCAAATATTTTGAGAGTAATCAAGTCCTACAGAATCAGATGGTTGGGACACGTTTTTCGACGGGAAAATCTGAACTCAGTTAAAAAACTGACTTTCGCGAAGATTGAAGGTACAAGGAGAAGAGGAAGACCACCTACAAGGCGGTTGGACAGTGTAGAGATAGACTTAAAAGTTTTGAGAGTCAACAGGCGGAGAAACCTTGCATCAAGTCGTACTGCCTGGAGGGAGCAGATTGGGAAAGCCTTGGCCTGCACCAGGCTGTAGTGCTGACAAAGAGGAAGAAGATTTACATATACTAATTATTACAACAACATAAATATATTGCGTATATGTCTTTTACAGGTGTAAAAACATGAACGTCTAAAAACATAGCTTTACCTACAACCTTCGTATGGGTTTCTAAAACCCTATTTTGAATAATTTGTTGAGTTGTTTTCGGAAATAGAAGGGGAAGATGAGGTAACCTTTTTGCATATTTTTCAGTATATTTCTGAATATACTCAATAAAATTATGAGGAAAATTATTATATAATTTTAAGACCCTTATGTCTAGCCCTTTCAAACATTATCCAAACTGTACATGGAATTAAAAAAAATCAAGTACCTAATTTGCCCTCCTAAAATTTACATGCGTATACTTTTGAGTGTTAGCTATTGAAATATGAGCGGGTTAATGTGTTTTATCACTAAACCAAATTTGAAATTTCTACCTTATGCGGCTTTAGAGAAAAACGATTGTGACAAACAGACCGATACAAACATGTGACTGATCATAATAAGTATTCCGTTTTTATTTCCGAGGAACTGAACCCTAAAAAAGACTTAAAAGAGCAATAATGATATCACGAATCGTCTTCACAATGAAATGCATCCAACCAATGATGTATTTATAATCAATAACAGTGCAGGAACAATGAAAGCGCTTGAATATATTTATAAGCACCACGTCCGGACTAATTTATATTACTAAACGGCTACAAAATGTTTAATTAAACGTTATGCGTATTGTATGCAAAAAGCGTACCATTGTTGTTACTGTTAATCAGTTAGCCGTAACTTAGATTATAAAATATTTTAAAAATTTAAATGAATAAAAACTTCCATAAAAAATCTGGTGCCTGTCTCTACATGTTGACTATCTTCTCCGAAACTGATGGACGCGTATAGATGAAACTTAGCACGAAGATTATAGATGACAGGAGAGGTCACTCCCTACTTAGAATATTATTTAGAAATAATTAATTAACCCTATTAATATAAAGCGACATCTATTAACTTTATAAACAAACAACCTAACCTCATTATATTAAAACGTAGTTTTATGATTCCTCGCTAGATGTCAGTATTTTTAATTAATAATGTATCGTAACTATCTATCAAATTCTAGGGTACCCTCCTTGATGTATTTCAGAGTAAGAAAATTTTAAGTGCTAGAATTGGCTAGCATGAAATATCTTTTTCAGAGTGAAATAAATAATACTTTTATAATTACTGAAGTCGGAAAAGTGATGATTACACTTTTCTCATATTGCAGTATTCGACAAGATTTATAAATTATCGCCATACAGATTGACATACAATTCCATGAGCCAGAAACTTTCATAATAAAATTGTGTGATAAAAAGAAATTGTAAAAATATAATCACTGCAATATCACCAAAATTTTAACCACATGAAAATTAAAACACAATCACAATGGAGAAAAAATAATTAAAAAAAATAGACATAAACCTTTTTTATCTTACGAAGCAGCCTCTTCTGCCTCCTCAGCAGCGTTTTCCCGCAATAGCGCAACGTTTCAAACCAGCGAGCTCTTGACGGGACCAGATCCCAAACGCCCGCCGGCATCGCGACCTCCTCTCTCCGATTACAGATTCCAACAAAAAAAATCGAAGCGACTAACGTAAGACACTAATCACTGAACGTTTCAACAAATGAATGCACTTGATTAACACACTAATGATGATTAACAACTTACAATGTTATCGCTGAATAAATCTTATCGAACTCGACGGTGGCACATAATGTCTAGCTGTATAAGATTTTAAATAAAATTTCAACTTTCATAAAACCATATAATCGCTCAGAAACTACGTGACCTATTATTATGGGCGCCTTTTTACGATCTAAGGTGATTTATATACATTCTAGTCACACATCCCAGCTCTACCTGGCAAAATCGGGACATGTAACTAGTATGGATAAAAGATACCATCACTGTATTTTGTTTTATGTTTATTTACGATTCTTTTTTTAACGATAGCCTCATCGGTTTATTTATTTATTCTGCGCTTATGGGCCTTAGGATTAATCACAGTTTAAACCAACGATCAACAAACCTCGGTTTACATTTAATATATCGATTACGTTTAAATGGTTATTTTCGATATTGTAATAATTTCCGCATAGCTAAATTAGTTAACTTTATTTGTAACCAAAAAGATGTTTATTGATTACTTAAATGCCTTATTATATTGAAATATATTGAATAAATGTCAAAATTATTAATAGCATGTGACTATTTGATTAGAGAAACCGTATTTTTACGAATATATCTGTTAAAACTTTACAATATCCGTATTATAAAGGAGAGCGCCGGAACGTAGTTGGTGTTTGTCATTCCAAAAGTTAAAATGATCGAATAATCCGCGCTCTAACGATGTACAGTCGTCGGAAAAAGTCGTTAAGACATCATTCAACAACAATACCCTTTATCTATCTCGCCCCTTGCATTTTCCATTTTGTTTTGATTAACTAATAATGCAAACCTTCTTATTAATAATGGAACGCTTTTAAAAATATAGCCTACGAAATATTGTAAAGAATTTTCGAACCAACCACTGAAATTACAGGACTACTGAATGACAATTTGGTAAAGTGACAGAAACGTAAACACGTATACGTGTAGCGAGGCGGCCATATTACCACAGTTAATCTACGAAGTGGACTTTAAACCACCCAGTTCCACCACTAAAAATAATCGACAGTTTAAATTTTCAACGAAGTCATCCGATCTTCCGAAATTATGACTTAGCATTCGTTTAAACTCCACCTGTGGTTTAAATAGTGATTGACCTTACGGGGACCTTAATCGGGTACATAATTACATGGCCCCATTTTGTAACATAAAAACCCTTATAAGAAACAACCTATAGAAAAAGGTCACGGAAAATCCAATAGCCGACTTACAGGTGAGTATATACTCATAAGTCGGTTAGTCAATTTTACCGCGACCTATTAATTACAATTGAAGGTGTTATGCAAAATATATATTCTTGGTTGTAACTTAGGAAATCATTATTACACAAGGAATCATTTACGTTTAATAAGATTATAAACGTTAATCGTAGTCGATTCGGGACAATCTACTCTAATATTACACAAAATGTGCATCAATCAATGTAATGATCATTTCAATAACATCGATATCAAGCAACAACGGTATGAGCTTCAATATTTCGAAACTACATTAATTTTACCTATAATCTGCTCTAATATTATGCAATATGTGATCTATATAATGATCATTTAAATAGCAATCATTTAACTATCAAACTCTCATGGAATCGGGCAACAACGACATGAGCTTCAATATTGCGAAACTACATTAATTTTACCTATAATCTGCTTTAATATTATGCAATATTTGATCTATATAATGATCATTTAAATAGCAATCATTTAACTATCAAACTCTCATGGAATCGGGCAACAACGACATGAGCTTCAATATTGCGAAACTACATTAATTTTACCTATAATCTGCTTTAATATTATGCAATATTTGATCTATATAATGATCATTTAAATAGCAATCATTTAACTATCAAACTCTCATGGAATCAGGCAACAACAGTACGGGCTTCAATATTTTGAAACCCCATTCATTTTACTTATAATACTAACAATAAGTATGTATGAAACTTGGTGGGTTTACTAATATAGATTTGATATTTTTTCCTAGCCAGCAAATTTCCAGATCGCTGACCTCTTCCTATCCTCTGACCTGATCCTACTTCTACCCTACCACCTGGTTTTGATGACCTGTCAGTAAGTGAGTGAATAAGCTAAGAAATTGATAATTAGGTACTCATTTATGACCTTACTAAAAGTTAGATTTCCAGTATTATCTGGAGCCGAGTTATGACGGTATCAAAATACGAGCTGTGAAAAGTTTTGGATAAACGATGTAATGTCCGGTAGTGCGATTTGGAACTTGAAGTAATTTCAATTGTGATTTTCAAGAATCCAACTGTAATTTTAACTTGTTAACCGCACGCTTTCACTGTTTTATTGCTTAAAAAATGTAGTGTGATTTAGCAGTATAACGTTTTCTCACCAAGTCTCTCAAGGTACTTGATAGGAATAAAAGAATAGCCTTAATAAGATATAGGCCTTATTAAAACATATGCCTTATTTGTATCAAGTACCTTATATAGAAACTTGACCCATCCACAGTGGAGAGAAAACAAATCACATAACGTTCTATCACGTTCCGTATACTGCGTCAATAGAAATGATATAAACCTTCCTTATATATGTATATTCTATATGTCGCTTGAAAAGTAGTCCCGACAATCACATCAATATTATTTTAATATTAGTTTATTCCACTTGCCTACTACACATCAGATATCTAATATAAATATAATGTATAACGTCATCATAATATATGATAAACTAACTCAACAGTCAACGACCCTTTCTACGTGTTCGCAGTTACCAAACCGTATCCATTGCTACACGCTGTTAATTGTAATTGGAGCAAACGAGTATGTACACGAGACGGTTATTTGTGCCACGTACATTGCTGATATTGAATAGAATTAATTATACAAAAATTTAACACTCGCTGTAAGTATAGATGACGATGTATTAGAAGCTGCGTATAATTAAAATGTAATTAAACTAAATCAAATTAACGAGTTAGCTGGATATTACCGCGGTCATTGCATCCAGCTCTAAAATTCATAATTACCTACAAACAAAATCATGTCGTCGGGTTAGTGGCAAAGCAACCAATTGTTTTGGCACACAAAATTTCATAGGAGAGATTTGAAACATATTGATGGGTAAGTAAGCATTATGGTAATCCCTATTAATATAATCTAAGTGAAACTTTGTTAGTTTATTTGTTTATTTTTCTTTCTTTCACGCTTAAACTGTTCAACGAATTTCAACGAAATTATAATAACACTAGCTGCGCCAACACGACTTTGACTACGTGGAATTCGATATAAGAATTTTTTTTTGTTTTTTAAATTTTTTTTGTCCATCATCAAACCCTCCCTGATTATAATATGTTACAAAAGAACTCATTGAGATAAGTCAAATGAGCCCGAACTTGATGGGTTTACTGTTAGCCATTGAGAAGTTCCCATGACCATCTCGCCACCATCCACCATAATCGTATCGCTCAATGGTACAAAATTATTGTATTGTCATCAGAACTGTATAACCTTATAAAGTTTAAAATCGATGCGACAATTAGAAGTGGATAAAATCGATTTGCTAGAGTTGTTTACGTACTCTTACAAAGTTTTATATAAGTGAACCTAATAAAAGCGTAACAAAAAAAAAATGCAGGACACATATAGCTAATTATTATATGTAGATTATTTGTTATAAATGTGTTTATGTTACAATATTTGGCAGTACAGTCCGATAATCAAGTAAAGCACAGAATAAATATTTAAACTGTTGAGAAAAACCGTTAATTGGTGATTGACACGTAACTGTTCAGAATGTTAGAGAGCAATTTTTACTTTACTGTACATATGAATAAATACTAAGTATAATCAATGACTTTTATAGACATTTCATTAGCGCTTTAAAAGTTGTTCCCAAAATTTGAGATAATCTATCAAACTTTACGTTGCTGTCACTAATATGAATTGCAACTCGTATTGTGTAGTCGTGTATATGGATAAATACTAAGTATAATCAATGACTTTTATAGACATTTTATTAGCGCTTTAAAAGTTGTTCCCAAAAGTTGAGATAATTATCAAACTTTACGTTGCTGTCACTAGTATGAATTGCAACTCGTATTGTGTAGTCGTGTATATGGATAAATACTAAGTATAATCAATGACTTTTATAGACATTTTATTAGCGCTTTAAAAGTTGTTCCCAAAAGTTGAGATAATCTATCAAACTTTACGTTGCTGTCACTAATATGAATTGCGACTCGTATTGTGTAGTCGCGTATATGGATAAATACTAAGTATAATCAATGACTTTTATAGACATTTCATTAGCGCTTTAAAAGTTGTTCCCAAAAGTTGAGATAATCTATCAAACTTTACGTTGCTGTCACTAATATGAATTGCGACTCGTATTGTGTAGTCGCGTATATGGATAAATACTAAGTATAATCAATGACTTTTATAGACATTTTATTAGCGCTTTAAAAGTTGTTCCCAAAAGTTGAGATAATCTATCAAACTTTACGTTGCTGACACTAGTATGAATTGCAACTCGTATTGTGTAGTCGCGTATATGGATAAATACTAAGTATAATCAATGACTTTTATAGACATTTTATTAGCGCTTTAAAAGTTGTTCCCAAAAGTTGAGATAATCTATCAAACTTTACGTTGCTGTCACTAATATGAATTGCGACTCGTATTGTGTAGTCGCGTATATGGATAAATACTAAGTATAATCAATGACTTTTATAGACATTTCATTAGCGCTTTAAAAGTTGTTCCCAAAAGTTGAGATAATCTATCAAACTTTACGTTGCTGTCACTAATATGAATTGCGACTCGTATTGTGTAGTCGCGTATATGGATAAATACTAAGTATAATCAATGACTTTTATAGACATTTTATTAGCGCTTTAAAAGTTGTTCCCAAAAGTTGAGATAATCTATCAAACTTTACGTTGCTGACACTAGTATGAATTGCAACTCGTATTGTGTAGTCGCGTATATGGATAAATACTAAGTATAATCAATGACTTTTATAGACATTTTATTAGCGCTTTAAAAGTTGTTCCCAAAAGTTGAGATAATCTATCAAACTTTACGTTGCTGTCACTAGTATGAATTGCAACTCGTATTGTGTAGTCGTGTATATGGATAAATACTAAGTATAATCAATAACTGTTATAGACATTTCATTAGCGCTTTAAAAGTTGTTCCCAAAAGTTGAGATAATTATCAAACTTTACGTTGCTGTAACTAGTATGAATTGCAACTCGTATTGTGTAGTCGTGTATATGGATAAATACTAAGTATAATCAATGACTTTTATAGACATTTCATTAGCGCTTTAAAAGTTGTTCCCAAAAGTTGAGATAATTATCAAACTTTACGTTGCTGACACTAGTATGAATTGCAACTCGTATTGTGTAGTCGTGTATATGGATAAATACTAAGTATAATCAATGACTGTTACAGACATTTCATTAGCGCTTTAAAAGTTGTTCCCAAAAGTTGAGATAATTATCAAACTTTACGTTGCTGTAACTAGTATGAATTGCAACTCGTATTGTGTAGTCGTGTATATGGATAAATACTAAGTATAATCAATGACTTTTATAGACATTTCATTAGCGCTTTAAAAGTTGTTCCCAAAAGTTGAGATAATTATCAAACTTTACGTTGCTGACACTAGTATGAATTGCAACTCGTATTGTGTAGTCGTGTATATGGATAAATACTAAGTATAATCAATGACTTTTATAGACATTTCATTAGCGCTTTAAAAGTTGTTCCCAAAAGTTGAGATAATTATCAAACTTTACGTTGCTGACACTAGTATGAATTGCAACTCGTGTTGTGTAGTCGTGTATATGGATAAATACTAAGTATAATCAATGACTTTTATAGACATTTCATTAGCGCTTTAAAAGTTGTCCCCAAAAGTTGAGATAATCTATCAAACTTTACGTTGCTGTACTAGCATGAATTGCAACCCGTATTGTGTAGTCGTGTATATGGATAAATACTAAGTATAATCAATGACTTTTATAGACATTTCATTAGCGTTTTAAAAGTTGTCCCCAAAAGTTGAGATAATCTATCAAACTTCACGTTGCTGTCACTAGCATGAATTGCAACCCGTATTGTGTAGTCGTGTATCGGTCATTGTCTCATTTTGTGGAGGTATCTACCAAAGTGCCTTTCTACATTACGACAAAGCTTTTTAATTACCGCCAGCATAAGTCTATAACAAATAATATTCCATTTTAATTTATATTTATTTTGTGATGCTTAGTAGGCAAGAGTGAAACAGCAACATTTAGTTGTCTTTTTCACATACGTAACGGGCCACTTCGATTAGCCCTACAACAATGCTATCCCATTCACACTTTTGCCGTACTCGCTCACCTATACCATAAACTTAAAAACATGCATAATTATAAATAAGTTTTTTTATACATCTTTTTTGACTCCACGTCCCACTCTTTGATCCGGTTTATTACATTTTTTAATATATGTAAAATTTTATAGTATTTGCAAACACGTGCTGGAACTGTATAATTCGTTCGTTTTATAATGTTGCCATTAAAGATAATGTCATGGAGTATAATTATTATCAAAATTAAGTTTTCTACGTCGCAATATCGGCATAAGGAAGAAAAAATAAATTATCTATTCTAAATATTTCAATGTGAGTAATCACAATGACGTATTTCTTAGAAATCGACGCGTAGAATTTCCGTAGTAGCTCCTGATATTTCCTCTATAGTTTAATACAAGTATTGAGGTCTCGATTGATTCAATTAGAAATATTTACGTCTTGATCGCAGAGTAATTAGTTCTTTTACTAACATCGCATTAAACGCGATATAATTGCTCACAGTTCATTATTTCAGTTCAAAACAAGCTAAAATGTTATGCGGTATGTGGAAAAGCAGTAAATAATAATTTAAATTGAAAGTTGAAGTGCTAACATAAACTTAACGAATAGATTCCATTAGTGTTATCCTGTTTGCATGAGAACTCTTTGGTAACTATTATAAAAAACATTTTTTGTGCGCAATTAATGAAGGCGAACTATTTCGATATTTAAAACTGAAGCTTTAAAACAATAAGCCTTCTCTATATTGCTAAATAAGAAACGATGTGTCTTTCTAAAGCCAACTGCTCATTTAGAAGCACAACAGATCTTTAATTGCACTCAGACGACAAGCATCTTCGACTGTTGAAAGAGAAAACGAATGTAAGCAAATTTGCTTTTAAAACATACTTTTTTTGTTTCAACTACTTTCTTCTTAAACACCATTATGAAAGAGAGAAAAAAAATCGAGCGTGGCTGTTTCTTGTTGACAGAGCTGAGATTTGCACGTGGCGACGTCTCCTCGGACCACTTTTAATGAAAGAAACATTTTCGAGCGCGTCTCAGTTCACTGTTGCTCATTAAAACAAAATAGCAAACGACTATGTTTTTGTCATGCGCGGTCAAAAAAATTTGTCATAAAACGTGAAATTTCAGTTTTGGAAAGTTGTAACTCCTCTTCGTTCGATTTTTCAAATTCTTTCATTGATGCTAGTGACCCGGGGTACTCTACCTTAATTTTAATTTAAATCGAATTCGCTCTGAAAACACCTAAGATATTTGGAGTTTATAGTTTTTAAAAGGTCGAGTTTCGATTTCAAAAGTATACATCGCGTCGACCCACCTCTCGTCAATATCTTCAGGCACACCCCACGCAATTTTGATGAAGAACATTCGAGACCTTGAGTCAACCCATCGAATTACACTACGATGGTTTGTCTTACTTCCCATGTCAGTTCCCCGACATGACCCTCTGTACCGCGTCATAAGACGTTGTCACGTTGATTGAGATCCAAACATTAATCACTATAAAATCGTTTTTAAAGTTTGGTCAAGTATGACGGAACGAGTATTGAAAAAGTAAACTTCACGGTGTGAATTTAACGCTAGTCATAGTTAACGGACTGCTTCCACGCAAAGTCGCTTCGAAGAGAATCTTCGGCAAGAGTACGTTTCAAATTGGAATGTAACGGACGCTTGTATTAACACGACGCATGTATTAAGACGATTGACGCTCTTTAAAATGGAATAACTGTATTAAGACGATTGACGCTCTTTAAAATGAAATAACTGTATTAAGACGATTGACGCTCTTTAAAATTAAATAACTGTATTAAGACGATTGACGCTCTTTAAAATGAAATAACTGTATTAAGACGATTGACGCTCTTTAAAATTAAATAACTGTATTAAGACGATTGACGCTCTTTAAAATTAAATAGCTGTATTAAGACGATTGACGCACTTTGAAATTAAATAACTGTAATTAATTGACTTGCCATTAATAATAAATAAGGTTAGTTTGTTAAATAAGAGCATCGAACATTACGAGCATTACGAACAATCCCAAGGAGATACATGGATCGACCCTCGTGACTTATTCATAAGAATTATCGATATCATCTTTAGTGAACAAAATCATTCGTCAACATTTTTTTAAATCAAAGTTTTGTTGAGTTGTCTAAGAGAAGAAATTATTTTGAGAAGTGTCAAAGTAAGAAAAAAGGCCAATTATTATTCCTCACTCAGGAAAGTTAATAAATGTGATACTTATTAGTGATAATAACTCCAATACAACGTTTCCGTAAATACTTAGGTGCATATAAAAATTTTAACATTATAAAGTGTTCTATCAAGTTATTTATAAATATATTATTTTTCACGTTGGCAATTTATTATATTTGATATAAAAATATCGTGAATTTCCTAACAATTCCTTGGCCTTATTTCCCAATTAAATCGACTTTTAAATTAATCGATTATTAAAAAATAATATATTCAATATAATTTCTATTTAGTAACTTTGTTATTAAATATAGGATATGATTAAATATTAGAGACGAATTACAGCCTGGGTTATGGCTGTAAAAATAACAACATTGATGGTCCAAAAAATTGTGGTTTTTCAGTAAATAGAAAAAATCTGATTGATGCTCTACTCAGAGAGTACTTTTCCAAGATATCGCCACATGTCAATGCAGGAATTTTTTTCTGTTATATTCACATATGTCTGAAAGACTTCTCTCAACTTAATTGACATTTTTTGTCATGGAACTCTTAATATGCAAACAACAATACAGATTGTCAAACATTAAATAAAAAACAAGAAAATTTAACAGAGTTAAGTATGTTGAAAAAAATTGGGCGAAAATATATTTAAAATTTCACTAAACCCTGTAGTTTGGCAGTAGCAAAAGCACGGTTTTTTATTGTTAAATTATACGCTACTTTCTATAAGTAACTTTTGATTTAAAAGAAAAGAAAAAGCGAAAAGTCCCCTTTTGTCAAAGTTAATTTCCCGCTTTTTCTTTTGGGAATATGGGGGGAAAGGGATTCACGTAAATATACTTTTCCCTCATTGACAGTACTAGAAATATACTTTCTTCTATGAACAGTTCAAGTTCACATTAACTATTTCGTTAATCGTAATAATACATAGCGTTACATTATATATACCTAATAAGAGACATTACACTCCTGTTAACATGTCACTTTTCTGCATCGTTACGTGGTAAATAGTAACTGCGCATAAAAGTATTTCGTGCCTGGGAGATATGATTATGGATGGTCACCTGACATTTTACAGTCATGTCAACGAAAACTATCTGAAGGTCTATAGAGTACTAGAATTTGTCATACGGCTCACAACTTCTATGACACCGGTGACCTAATTTAATTTAATTTTATTAAAGTGGCCTTGTTTAATTCTCTAGTCCGTAGACACTTGAAACTAACGCAGATATCTGGTCTCCGTACAAAGTTACTTATATTCTCATGCCGGTGAAAATATTAAAAAGTTTAAAAGAATTTTGTATTGTTACTGTCCTTTTGCAATTGGAGTGACCGGATGTAATCATCTTCAACTCCAGGGGAATTGCTTGTGATCGTTCAATTTTTTTTCACTTGTCAAATCCTTACGTGAATAACCACTTGGTTTTGAGTTTAACAGAGCTTTATTTCAACTGCGTAGAGCGCGCACAAACATCCTGCAACTTCACCTAATTTTCGTGATCAACCCAGTATTGCGAGATACGCCCAGTCTGGATATTTTGTCTACTCCATTGACTGCTTCAGTAGTGTAGTTATGGAGTTGCTTCGTATTTCACAATCGATTACTAGTTAGAGTATTGTCAATTCGAATTACTATATTTTTTTTCAATCTTCTTCGTTTATTGTTTGTATTATACTTTTTCCTTTAAACAATATGATAAGGTTTTTGTATTATACTTTTTCCTTTAAACAATTTTTACTTATGATAGGGTTTGTAAGACATAAAAAAATCGGCCACGTGCAAGCTATATTTGCACAATTAGTGTTTTGTGCCATCAGGCCCCGCTTAAGTATTAATAGTAATGCATTCCGACTATGTGTGCTTAAAAGGGTCCCATCACCCGCGTCACCCGCCGCCGACCGCACCAATGCTGTATCATATCGCGTATGCTGAGTTAGAAGCGTTCCGAATAAGCCAAATAAAAAAATTTGGAAAATTTGCAAGGATAAATGTTTTTCCTTACTTCGTCGGAAACAGTTTTTGTCGAAAAACCTTTTCTAAAACCAGTAGTTCAGCAGTTATAAGGAAAAAAATAAATTAATTGTTTATTAAAATTATTCACACTGGAATTTTTCAATCCTAATAATTTCCGTTAAATCTATACCTTGTTCCCAGTGTTCATCATATTTTTCAGATTTTTTTCGGCAATTCTTTTGTTGATAAGGGCGGCGGACAGCAATATCTAAGTGTTTTTCCAAAAAAATGTTTAAAAAGATTCATATTAAAAGACATCATATACACTGTACAATTCATACTTTAATAATCTTTCATTTTCACCCTGCACGATAACTTTAAATTTTTTTTAATTTTCCAATTTACGTCTAATAGTTTGCGAAAAATTACTTTTGAGGGACCACTAAAAATAAATTATGCACTGTTCATAAAAATCACGCTTATACGTCTACCGAATTTTCTTGTGATGTTTTACCATGACAAACAATATACCAATTCACGTTTAATAGTTTCCGAAAAATCACCTGTGACAGTTGGTCGGAAAAAAATGGAATCATCCATTAGTGTTTCGTTTTGGCAATTTTGCCAGGGGCCATTAAAAAATAAATTATGCACTGTTCGTAAGAATCACGCTTTTACGTCTACCTAATTTTCTTGTAATGTTTAACTATGACAAACAATATACCAATTTACGTCTAAGAGTTTTCGAAAAATCACCTGTGACAGACGATCGGAAAATAAAGTGATTCCATTAGTGTTTCGTTTTGGAAATTTTGCCCGGGACCACTAAAGATAAATTATGCACTGTTCATAAGAATTACCCTTTTACGTCTACCTAATTTTCTTGTAATGTTTAACCATGACAAACAATATACCAACTTACGTCTAATAGTTTTCGAAAAATCACCTGTAACGGACGGTCGGACAATAAAGTGATTCCATTAGTGTTTCGTTTTGGCAATTTTGCTAGGGGCCATTATAAAACAAATTGTGCACTGTTCATAAGAATCACGCTTTTACGTCTACCTATTTTTCTTGTAATGTTTAACCATGACAAACAATATACACCTATACAAACAAGAGCTACGTTGTGCAACGTCGACACGGTTTATTTGTGCAGAGATACTGCTTGTGGATCATTTTCACAATCACTGTAAATACTTCGATTGAAACTACAATCTTCGGGAAAAAACTTTATTTTTTATTTTATTTTTTTTTAAATAGTTTTTCGCGCTATTTTTCTTACATATTAATGTTTAATTAGTGCTTGTATCTATAAGATAGTTTTGATTCTGGTAAAACACGAAGTTCTTTAATAAAAAAAACCTTCTGGACATCGTTAATCGGCGCTGCAGCCTCCTTGCTTATAGGAAGCAACTTCTTCATCAAACCACCAATTGTCCACTTATAATTTTCATTTTTTTATTACTCGATTCGGTAGTGATTGCGGAATACGCAGCAACCTTGTAACTTTAGAGTAACACATATAATCAGCAAGAAATCCTACAAGCAAAAAAGGGAGTTATGTGGTGTAATATTTGCTACAGACAATGTACACAGACAACAGACTAGGGCAAAAAGCTAAACCAAAAATAAACATTACAACAGTATTATTCCAAATAGTCTGGTATAAGTTGATCTAAACTGTAAATATAGACTTCTGTGCAAATGATATCAAACTATAAATACCAACTTTTGTGGAAAACACATTAGTGTGTTGTTCCGTTATTTAATCTATTAGAATTTGTTTTTTCTTACTATAAAGTACAAGTAAAAAAAGTTCCGTACACACTTAAATACTTTCAAAAGCCTAACCATTTAGATGTAAATAGCATTTTGTATTAAGCTGTTTCGAGTAAGCATCAATATTATTTCTCACCATGTAAAAAACTATAAATACCCACTTTTGTGGAAAACACGTTAGTGTATTGTTCCGTTATTTAATCTATTAGAATTTGTTTATTCTTACTATAAAGTACAAGTAAAAAAAGTTCCGTACACACTTAAATACTTTCAAAAGCCTAGATGTAAATAGCATTTCTATTAAGCTGTTTCAAGTAAGCATCAATATTATTTCTCACCATGTAAAAATCTATTGTGCAGTAAATTTTTCATAGGCCCAAAACGAATATCTGTGCAATGCCTTGGAGGTAGAGGTGTGTAATTTTAGTATTTTTCGTACTAGGGAATTCTGTTCCGAGTATGTAAAAATAATAGGTACATGTACCTACTACAAAATACTTGATCGTACACAGCAAGCACACTTGCTTGTCGGATGTAATGGCGGGAGCACGTAACGTAAACACTCGTCATAAAATATTAAATATTCTTTGCTAGTTATATACCGGGATTTCTCATGTTTTGGTCTTCCATTTATTTGAATGAAACTAAGCCGCAAAAATAATATTTAATCGTTATTGTCCTACTCTTATAAAACCTTTTGTCACGGATCTTCAGAGACTATGAATGAACATATATACGATAAATGTCGGTACGCAATGGAGTTTAGACAGACTAGAGTAGTATACCTAGTACAAAGCAAGCACAAAGTAGGAGTATATGGAATAATAACTTGTTCAAGAATGTGACGTGTTCCGAGTATAAACTTAATACGTTCCGAGTATGAAATTATTACGTGAAACGTTTTTTTGTTTCACTCTTTCCTAAGAAGGAATTTATACGATGAACGGGATAGCCTGTGTACGTCCCAATCGCCTTGTTTCTTTTGCTCTTATAGTAGTTGAGTCATTACAAACAGAGACAGAATACTGAATATTTTGTAACAGATATCTGCGGAATGTCATACGTTAGTACATCCGATCCACGCAAATACTTGGTACTTTTACGGATTATAGTGTAAATAACCCCTCTCTATTTCGAAACCCCTATCTCGCAAGGAAGCGAATATATAAAAATATTATAGCATTTTAAAAGACCTCTTCAATGAAAACTCTACTCGATGGGATTACAAAAGATATGCCCCCCCTCATTTCTAAGACTACATTGTACACAAAGTTATGAGAAAAAACAGGACTTCTAGGAGTGCACGCATAGGTTACGGGAAACCTATAACAGTGATTCTAGATGAGATTTTCACGAGAATATATATGTCCCCACTACTTAATTAATAAATATATTATTAAATATGATACCTCATGACAAATAAAGTAATTTCACATCAAACGAAGTACGGAACCCTGGCCAGTTTATTTCTAAGTCTTCACATAATGCATCTCCATCTTCGTAGAAAATTTCACAATTATCTATCTTAAGCTGAAGGATCTGTGATGCTGCGACGAACAGATAACATGATGAAATTATAAGTGTCCCACTTTAGCCATTTGGCTACGGAAGCTTAAAAAGATATTGAAGCTTAAAGTACTCACGAAAGCCTAAAAGTTTTGTGAAATCTTAACAAGAATATGTCAATAACGATTGGTTCAAGAACAGCAGACCAATTAACATAATATCTACATCACGATTTCGACGAAAGCACACAGACGAGCATTATGCAAGTATCTTAATCGTTACGAACGTGAAATCAATTTCACTAACTTCCTGCATTAGGCAATCTTAAAACGCTCTCCAATGTTCGCAACTAAGTGTCGACGCAACTATGAATCAGCGAGATGAAAGCAACTTACTACATTATCTCAAGAAGCTTCGCGAATTCCGAGAAATATTAAAACATTGAGTAAGGTGGTTTTTACACTTGACCAAGAATGGAGATCTGCTAAAATTTAACACAAACATTTTTTATTTTAGGCGCACCGTGTGCATTTTTTCTGAGCAGTGAACGAAACTGTGCCGTCACGCTCGGGTCAGTAACACCGACTCGGGTAAACTCGGCTCCCTTCCGCGTCGGCCAAGCGAGTTGACTGCTCGGAAAAACTCGGCTTCCTTCGGCATCGGCCGAGCGAGTTCACTATCTAACACAGAGTGCATCGTTTGAAGAATTACGTCTTATTTTTTATTAATATTTTACTTGAGTATAATTTGATATAATTTGCGTATGTTATTGTATATAATCAGTGTAATATTTCAAGTGTATACAGTTAATGTTTTAATACTTTATTTGAGGGTAGTTTAATGTAATACGCGTATATTATTGTATTTTTTATTTTAGTTTTCACTTCTATCGTGTGGTCATAAGCTCACACCAGTGCTTTTTTTGTCTTTATGATTTGACTTATTTTTTATAATATGACTTATTTTTACGACTTACGCAACGATGAATCGAGGAGATCGTAGACTATATCACAACAGACTTTGTAAACTCAAGTGGTGCAATAGTTAAATATTAAATGAGGTGATTTTTGTACTTGAATATTGAGATGTTGTAAATAAAATGCACTATACATATTTCACAAATTTTAAAATTTAGGATAACCGCCGTATTTTCCTGTAATCTTCTAATCAAATTTTACCAACCGCTATCAAATCGCCGTATTTTATTTCAGTAGTTTGGGAAAAAAGGAGATGAGGTTAATGCTCTAATTTCGCGTATTTTTTAAAATATCTTTTTAAGGATGCAATTTAAAACTATGAAAAAATAAATTTTTGTATTTCTCGAAACAAGGCCTTTCAAATGATATTCTACGTGATAAAAATTTAAAAAATGAATACATTGTTTAACCCCTTTTTAAATCTAAAATGAAATTTAGCGAGTGCAAAATATGTGGACCTATACGATGCGCTAAATTTAAATTTTCTACGTCGCATGGTTTCTAAGAAAATCGGAAAATCGGTCGTGACAGTTGACACGTTAGTGATTTTATAATGGGTTCTGAAATAAAGAACCCTAAAAATTTTAAACTTATTTTTAAGTTCAGTCTCGTTTTTGTGAACTATCAAACTGATTTTTTTCAGATTTTTCTACTGCATTCTCGTGATAATAAAATAATGAGTAGCTATTTTTTCGGTTTTTCCATAATCACCTAAATACTTTTTGATGCGTTTTACAAACATTTGCAATTTTATCTAATTTGACATCATCACGAACGGTCTATTAGCTAAATGATTTTTTAACGATTTCGATGACGTTAAACTGAGCGGTCGTCTCGATGTTTCCACTCGAAACCGACTGGAAATTTCAATCGTCTTGTCACGGTGGAAATTTCTTCAATTCCCAATTTGCAGATTTACAACGTGTATATCGACAAAATTTTTTATAAAAAATAACCTCATCAGAAAGTTCAAAAACCCAAAAATTCTGAACTATTTTCTACCGTATGTCGATACACATAAATACACATAAATAATTAGCAGAGATAAAAAAATTCTGCCCATATTCGATGACGCCGTTAATAACGACTGAGTCATAGGTGAATGAATACAATCGTTGTTAAAACAATAAGAGTACAGAAACGGTTTTTTATTTTTTATTAGACAAACAATTATAGGAAAAATTAATAAATAAAACAAAAACCGCAGGGTTTTTGTTTTATTTATTACTTTTAGATAAGAAGTTTCGCGCGAAACGGAGACCGAGAACAGTCGCGTAAGAAAAAAGGTTGGTTTTGCAGAAAACTTTTTGAAAAAAAAAAATTTAATAATCTTAAAAATTGACCGAGTTATAAAAGTTTAAATTTAACCTTTAGAGAAGGACGGCAATACTGTGTTATGAGGTCATTTTTAATATTGCATATTATATTCTACGAGACGAAAAGAGACAGGGATATACGCAGCTCTATCCCAAATATATCTATATATATCTTCAAATTTAGAAGCCTACAACTGGCTTATTTTTCAATCAATTTTTGAATTTTTTTGAAGACTGGTTTTTAATTAACTTATATTTTAAAATATTGTACGAAAAATATCAAAATTTAGAATGGCTACCGTATTACCAAAATCGGTCAAGATTAGCGACCTGTAGCGTGTAATCATATATACAGATCAGCCAACAGAGAATCATGTCATTTTTCTTTAGGTTATAATAAATATTTAAAAAAGAATTGGACATTTTTAGATGAAGATCTCCTCTTTCCAAATATTAAAGACTGATTACTTGTAATATTACCCGAGTTATAGTTATTCGCATCATCATAATTCGAGGCTGGCGCGCTAGCCGACAATAAAACACATTCTTTCAAGCTATGCAAAATGTGATAACCTTATACGCCACGGGGTTAGAGATGTGCGATATCAGTATTTTTTAGTAATGGGTGATCCTGTTACGAGTATGTAAAATAATAGATAAGTATAACTATTACAAAATACTAGATTGTATGCGGCACGCTTACTGACTTGTCGGGTGTTCTGTTGGAAGCACGCGACGTAAACTCGTCAAAAAGTATTCAATATTTTTTTCTTATTACATACCGGAATTTCTCATATATTGGTCTTTCGCTTATTTGAATGAAACTAAACAAAAAGCTAGAAAAATAAAATAAATCTTTTGTCGCGGGCCTTCAGCGACTATGAATGAACATGTGCGTGCCAAATGTCTATATGCAATGGAGTTTAGACAGACTAGAGAATACCTAGTAGTATGAAACAAGCACAAAGTGCGAGTATATGAGATACTAGCTTGTCCAAGAGTATGATATGTTACAAATATATGTTTAGAATGATGCTTCTCAGAAAATAATGAAACAAACGTTACGTATTACGTGGAATATTTTTTGTTTCATTCCTTTCGAAGAAGGAATTTAAACAATGAACGGGATAGCTTACGTACGTCCATAATCGCTTTGTTTCTTTTCCTCTTATAGTAGCTGAGTCATTACAACTAGAGACACAAAGCTGCATATTTTATAACAGTTATCTGTGGAATGTCATACGTTATTACTTCCGTTCCATGCAAATACTTCGTACTCGTACGGATAACAGTATATACGCCCCACCTCTAAGTGTATTTCTAAGACCTTCGCAAGTTAAGTTTAAGCAAAAATTTTAATTGTCACGGTAGAGAATATATTAATTCCCAATATCGGCCGTTTTAATATTAAAAGGGCAAGGGATCTGAATAATGACCGTTTAATCGTCGCGGTAGAGAATATATTAATTCCCAATATCGGCCGTTTAATATTAATCGTCACGGTAGAGAATATATTAATTCCCAATATCGGCCGTTTATTAATTCCCAATATCGGCCGTTTAATTTTAATTGTCACGGTAGAGAATATATTAATTCCCAATATCGGCCGTTTTAATATTAAAAGGGCAAGGGATCTGAATAATGACCGTTTTTATATTCAATATTATTCACCCAATATCTTGTATAAAGCTGCATATTTATAGCCAAAAATCTAATGTCAGAGAAATCATAAAGCTTATTTTTGCTATAAATAAGATATAACAGCATGGTGCCCGGCACCAAATCAAAAACTGTAAACTATAGCTTTAACGCACATGAGACATTTATTTCAAGTAGAGGTTATTTTTTTATATTTATGATAAAATTACAATCGTATTTTTTGAAATGTTTAGAATGAATGAAATGACAGAAGCACAAAACCAAAGCTATAATGATATAAGCTGAATATATCCTGTATTAAATGAATAAATATATTCGTTGACAAAAGAACAAAATGGCGATTATTCGCTAGTTTACATCTGTCAAATTGACATTTTATTTCAAATAGAGGTTATTTTTTTATATTTATGATAAAATTAAAATCGTATTTTTATGTAACATTCCGTATTACTTCACTATAAAAATGGAATTTATTAAGATGATAGAAGCACAAAACCAAAGATATAATGATATAAGCTGAATATATCCCGTATTAAATGAATAAAGATATTCGTTGACAAAAGAACAAAATGGCGATTATTCGCTAGTTTACATCTGTCAAATTGACATTTTATTTCAAATAGAGGTTATTTTTTTATATTTATGATAAAATTAAAATCATATTTTTATGTAACATTCTGTATTAATTCACTATAAAAATGGAATTTATTAAGATGATAGAAGCACAAAACCAAAGATATAATGATATAAGCTGAATATATCCCGTATTACATTAATAAAGATATTCGTTGACAAAAGAACAAAATGGCGATTATTCGCTAGTTTACATCTGTCAAATTGACATTTTACCTCAAGTAGAGGTTATTATTTAATATTTATGATAAAATTACAATCGTATTTTTATGTAACATTTTATTTTACTATAAAAATGGAATTTATTGAAATGATAGAAGCACAAAACCAAAGCTATCCGTAAAGGTAGCTTTTGAACGAAATGCTTGTACATATTAAGAAAAGTCAAATTTCTAACTATACCGCTCTAACACGTAAGTATCGTTGAGCTTTATTTCTCTTTTACACGCTGCTCACTTAAAGTTTAAAATTATTTATAAAATTATTATATCGTAGCGTAAATAAAACTTCAAATAACTATTCGAATATTGAAAAACTGCCATTATTCATAAGACTTATTATTAGTGGAAGATTTCAATTCGTTAGTTATTTAAAAGTTTATTCGTTATTTGAAAGGTTGTTTGGTTATTTAAAAGCTTATTCGTTGTATGAAAAATCGGCTTAAATTAGACTTCAAAGTTATAGAATAGTAAAACTTAACAAAAATATTCTGTTTCGTCTTTTCATTTACTACGATTATACGTACTTGTTCTTTAACGCTGACTCCTCGCTACCACAACGTCAGGCGAATATGCGATCCGCTGTACAAATTCAAACACTATAACAATCGAGCTGATATTATCGCTAATAAAAACAAACGGTATGAAAGACATTTATATAGATATACAAATATTAATTGTTCCGCCCGACTGTTTAACGTACACAAACATAAACATGATGCAAGTACACGAACATAAACACATACACAAACATACGCGCCCCACATTTCAGACATTCAAGCCACTTGTACATCTAATCTGCATTATCTGATTACCACATCACTTCCTCAATGATCTCACTTCCGTTTTGTTACAATTATTTTTATTCTGCTTCCGCAATCCCTGCGAATTATTTCCGTACCTATGCAAAGTTGACACGACATGTTCTATAATTTCTTTCGTATCCACCTTTTCACTACGCTCTCAAAGAATAGACCTAAAATTATATAACGACGTCACAGAATAAACCTAAAAATTATGTCACAGAGCATAACTGATATAATAAATCTCGCATTATACGTACAATTTTGACTAAATTAATTGTAGGTTGACCCTCGGTTGACCTCTTAATATTCGAAACGAGCAGTCTGGCGAATATTCCACCAAACATAATTTTAATCTAACTGAGGCAATACGTGAATAATACTAATAAAAATCAACTAACCTCGTATTACGTCACAAATATTATTACACGATTTCATATTAAGAATAGTAGACTTGCCCCAGTTATTATAGGAAGTAATAACCTCTACATTCAGAGCTGTCAAAAAATGTAACCTTAGCAACGACATTAACGCAACAGTTCGCTTTCTCTGACGCTATCCTCTACGGTCAGCGACATTCTAATATACGGAAAAATAATTTTTTGGCCAAGTCTTTGAAATTGATCTATTGATTTTAACTGAGGCCAATAAATAATATTGTGTACCAAAACAAATAACTTGACATCTATCCGATTCGAATCCAATAAGTTTCTTATTAATTTTTATAGGACATGGTTTAAATATTTTAAGGAAAATACTTTAAGAGCGGAGCTGATTTCCGAATTCGGAAACTTATCGTTTTGTAAGTTTCACAAGAAAGTCGGTAGTCAATCGGATGCTCCCTTCAGATTCTACAAGTGTTAGAAAGCGCACATACGTACGTACATACATTTATACACACACAGAATCCGATCGTGATTCGTGCTTATCCACTAACATTTCCTTTGAAAACACCTTTCGTCCCGTTCTTTCATTGACCCCTTTCTGAATGTTAACGCTATACTTATATAAACATGATGAAAGTAAAAATAATCAAACAGTTGTCAATTGACATTACAATAACCAGAAGGAGACTACTAAAATATTTCGTTTATTACGATCGACTCGACGATACTGGCCAATAATAAAAAAAACTGTAAGATAACAATTTTATAGTTTTTTTTTTATTAAAAATAAATTCCAAAGACTAGTTGAAGCGATAAAATTCAAACAAGACACTTCAAGTGTATAGGCGGAACCATGTCTCGCGATGTTTACGTCAGATATCTTACGAAATAAGGCACTCAAACAGAGCGTTCATATTTTGAATTAAAAATATTATATGCGCAAGAATATGGCATTTTCAGAAATATTATAAAGTATTGGCAACCAGTACTTATTGCGTAAGCCTATATGATGTACACATTATTCCAATATCAACAACCTTGACACAGTAATAGTGGATGCTACTAACAACTGAGTTATCATGTAAGCAACAAATAAATATGTTATTATAGAAACTACGACGCTTTTTAACCGCAAAAGTTATGTAACATTTAGGGAAATACCAACTATTTTTTCTTTTCCTACCTATATTTATAAATAAAGTTACACAGATAGTTAGACAATAAAGTTGAACAGATAATTGAACAACAAATTTCAAATTATTTCTAGATTAATTGATTCCAATATTTCCAATACCAAGGTATTATTTGAATTAATAAAACCTAAATAACTGAGATGATTCAATTATAATGAAAAGACGGGTTTGTTAAAGTTTAGTTCAAAAAAATTTAGAACAAATTCTTTTTATGAACACAATTATTACTAAAAGAATTATAATTGAGTTAAATACTTTTTAGCGAAAGCGAATTTTCGAGGTTTGCCTCTAATTTATAAAAAGAAATCTTGTAATTAAAATTGTTTTGCGTAGTTTCAATGGCCATTCACTGTTTATTTTGTCTAAAAAAAATTATTTAAAACATATTTTTCCATACAAATAGCGTTTTTACAATGAACTACTTGTTTATTTTTTTTTAGACTTAATTGTCGTTGTTTGTGTAACTAAACATGTATTGATAAACTAAAAAAAAAACGACAAATTAAAATAAGTTAAAATAATTATGTAAAAAGAAGTTTAACAGTTTTTTGTCAGTAGTAAAGGAATTTTCGAATCGATTTTTTATGAAAATAATTACGAGCGGCTATTTTTTTTGTCAAATTTATTGTTTTTTATGTATATTTTTTTACTTAAAAAAAAGATAAAAATAAAATTTTCATTATCGCTAAATTGCATTCGAACTTCTAGTGTACAACAAAGTTAGAAAATTTATAAAAATATTATTAGGGCAATCGGTGAAAACCATTCAATCGGTCTAAATTATACTAAAATAGTGACAGTGACCTCGGTAATAATAAAAACATCGATCGTCGCGACCAGAATATTAAATGTCGTACCAAATACTTGTCAGCCCGTAGTAGTAATATTTGTAACTTGCTACACATTCGCTCCGTCGCATATTTAATTTTATACAAGGAACGAACTTTCTTGATCAGTATACTCGACTATACGAGTTTCAGTTTTAGCTATACCTGCATGCAATACTATACGCGCACGCTAGCTGAAGAATTTGATTTCTATTTAGCGCCCATTCCGACGATTTCTGAATTAACCTTCGTATAAAAGCACACAATTAAAACTGAGCGATTTCAACTGGCTCAACGCACACTCCGTGTAACAACGTACTTAAAACATTTACTTGAAAGCAAAACAATACAATTAAACGAACTTTATGGTATTAAAAGTTTACAAAAATATGTTGGAATTTTTACACACCATCAGTTAGACACTTGAAAGTATTTCACAAGTTTACACTCCAAATTGAGTAGGAAGTAACCCGTCATTTCAGCGTTACAGTCGGCGGCTACTCCGAGCCCAGCAGCTCTCTCCGCGCGCGCACATACACTATATGCACGAGCCTGACCGCCTGCTAGCCGAGTGACCGACAGACTGGGCCCGCGAGCGAGGCGGAGCGAGACGGAGCGAGCGCCGCAAATGGAGGGAGTGCGACAGCGATAAAGAGAGTGTCTAAAGAGAAAAGTGCAAGTAGCGGTGGGGGCCCGGCGCTCTGACGAGCAATGACCGGCACGGCATCGGAAACTAATGACCCGTTCGACTCAGATGAACGTACAACAGCCCGTGACGTTCAATGACGGAAAATCTTAATCAAATTATTTACAAAGTAAAATTACTCAGTGAAACTTCGGTCCGAGGATTAAAATTACGATTTTAAAACTACAGAGAACAGAGGTTGGCGTATAAACGGCAAGACCGTCTTGCTAAAATTACCATAGAACGTAGAAGCAATGGGTATAACTGTGAATGCTATGTAGTAATATTGTGACAAAAAAAACAAGCAACAATAAAGCTAAAATAGTTGTAGGAATACAAAAAAAAACAATGAAATTGCTGTTGGTTGCTTTATGCCCATTTGTTTGTTTTTGAAACGTTTTAAAATATACGCCAAGGCGCAATGTATACAAGCGAGATTATCTCAAAGAAGTAAATTAAAATATACAATTTATGAAGTAGTATAACTGATTATGATACAGTGTAAAAATAAGTTGGTCAATTTACTGCCCAGCCGGGGTATTTGTCAGATGAGGTACGTGGGAAGAACGGATTCCCGCTACTCATATGCAGTGTAGAGAATGGGTGAATCACGTAAAGGAATGTTATGTGAATCACGTAAAATCGTTGTTGACAAGTTGCAGGTTAAACATACAAGACAAAGATATTAACATTTATTATAGTATTGACACGCACTTGGTCGAAACAAGTTCTGTTATAGAAAAGGTTACTGTTTATTTTGTAAAGTAAATGATCTAAAATATTCATTATTTTACGAAACAGAGAACATTACACACTGGTGTAGTTATGACTAATCATATAATTATAGTTAAGATTGTTTCACTAATAATTTGTTATTGTACAATTAAATATTAGTAACTTGTAACTAAAATGCTAATGATTGGAGAATTTTAGTTTCACGTTTAAAAATTAGCCAGTTAAAATGTAGGTGAGAATAAAGTAGAGTAACCGGTAGAGGTCCCAACAAAAAATTAAAGTGAAATAGTTAAACGTTGAATATAACTTTAAAGCGCTCCTTGGACAGGTTTTTCCAATAAATTGTGAAGCGAAAACCTCTTTAGACGCACCGAGAGCACTCTATCTTAGTAGTGAATGAAACTGAGCCGTCACGCTCGGGTCGGTGATAATGAAACGGGTAAACTCGGCCCTTTCAGCATCGGCCGAGGGAGTTTACTGTCTAACACGGAGTGCATCGTTTCAAGAATTACGTTTTATTTATTATTAATATTTTATTTGTGGATAGTTTAAATAAAAGATACAATAACATATGCGTATTATACTCATATGTTATTGTATCTTTTATTTTAGTTTATAATTATATAAAATATTTTTTTAAAGAAAATACTCGGAGAAAAGTGCAATTTATCAGAAGACATTTTCACTATTTTTCTAATTTTAAGTACAATAATAACGAAAAATAGCGTATTTAATAGCTGCAGGGGCCGCTCACGATTAATTCAGTAAAAAATAAATTTAAAAACTTTTTTTACTACTATTAAATTTCAAAGGATTTTTCGCGCAATTTTTTTACTTTTCCACATATCTCTGGATTTTTTATACATATTTAATATTGAACTATTCGTTTTTTTATTAATTTAATATATTAAGTGTTTAATAACGAACTAGTAATCGAAATTCAACCGTAATTTCTTAAATTTTTAAATTTAAAGGTTATTGAGGTTCTTTTGTTAAAGAGTTACACTATTATGTACTGTACACTGTATGTACTGTACCTGTACACTATTATGTGTTTGACATTGGCAGTATGAACGTAAACAATGAATCTTTTAATGTATTTGTAACACATATTATATTTAAATTTTAGCTTTCTGCACGCTTTCTCTACATAAATTTTAACTATACCAAATATCACACCTATATTATATCCTCCGTACACGCAATATGCTTAAAAAGGGGTACAAAGTTTTCTCTTCACGTATTAATATGTAGATAAATGCGAATAAAAATTATAATAAATGATATACTAAGAAATGATGTCCTTTTTGAGGACACCTTTCGTATAAAAAATAATTTATTACATAAATTTATTTTTCCAAAATAAATCATACTATCAAAAATACAATCCAAAAATAAAGTTTCTTTTAAACAAATTTAAGACAATAACTAACAATACTAAAGCACTTTTTCTAAGAATTTTCAAAGTTATACGAAAAAAACGAGACGTGTAAGAGGTATGTTTTCTAAGCGGCAAATTCCAACATTTTAACATTGGAACAAAGCTCATCTGTCTTTTCAAACGTTCACAACATTTAGCTTCAAACATTTTACACTAACATCCTCAATGACATTTTCACACCTAGACAAAATGCGTTAAAACACCGGATGTAGCGCCCGGATTTAGCGACAACCAATCTTAAACTTTGCCACTTACCGATATTGAATAAAACAACAATATGTAATGTTACAAGTATTATGAAAATTATGTAACTCTTAAAAGTAAATATTTGTCGAAACCACTTCAAAGTAGTCGAATCCTAGCAGATGTGCGTATTGAATTGGAATCAAGAACCAAGTAAAATATACTTGAAACTAAGCATAAGTTAGTTTTCATTTTACTCTTTGTCAGTTTTCTATTTTTAAAATGAAAAAAAAAAACACCTCTGGAACGGGCTAAATAGTATTCAATATTAACGAAGCATAAATCACTTACTTTGACCAACGTTAAAATGACAGACTAAACAATACGCGTCTAATTTTTAGCAATAAAGTGAGTGACAATCAAAGTTTGCCCTGTGGCCTTCAGCTTCATCCATACGCACACACTTATGGATGTAATTGTATATGACCAAAAATAAGAGGATTTGAGAAATGGATCAACTAATATGGTACTCAAATAATTCTTCAATTGACAGCATCTCCCGTATTCGAAATAGTTTTGCTCTACCAAAGATTACGTAATGGTAAAGGTTGCGTATTATGAAGTTTCTATGACAAAAAAAAAACTGAAAACCGTTAGGAAAACTTTACACTCAGATCACATGAGACATGTGATAAGAAACGACTGCCACAATTGCCTAAACGAGCAAATGCACAAAACTGCATAAACCGTATCAAGCTAAATTGAAAGGGATTTCTTTTCTACATTAACCAATAAAACGGCAAATGTGAATTTGTTTTTCTTGCTCGCAAAGGACAACAATCGATTAGTAACAGTGGAAACATGTCTAGCGTAATTTTTTTAAAAATTGGTTCCGGCGCGGGTAGAATTTTTTCCAATAATTCCAATTGTCGGAACTTCGCAAGAGCAAACATTAGATGGATAAAAAAAATTCCGTAAAATAAAATTGTAACCCTTATTACGAAGCAAGATATAATAAGCGAGTTTAAAATTATTGAATTGAAATAATCATATTTATACAATACCATCGCGAAGTTCCATTTACATTTTTTTAGTGTCGTCGATTATACAGTTGAATGAATAAACAGCTAATAACCAATTCTACGCAGAGACAATTGCATTTGTTATTTATAAAATATCTCATTCTAATCTTCAAAACAAAGACGCTTTAAAATTGTGGCAAGTTATGCTATTACCACTTGTTCCCTTTAAAAGGCACCTTTATTTTAGAGAAAAATTTAATTTAATTAAATTAGATCATAATTTCTCTGTTTAACGGTAGAAAATACAATTTTTTTAATTTAGTTCTTTTTCAGCTTTCTGTCAGACCAACGACAATCTTAATCTTTCTTATTATAACTAAATATATGTGAAACATAGATAAAGAATAGGACAATATTTAAAAAGATATTTAACCGGAAAATTATATTTATTGCTATAAAATCAAAAGGCTCAGACATGCCTCAAATGATAAGTCATTGTCGTCCATTTTAAAGTTGGATAAATCGTAAAAGCCAAAGTTTGTTTTCGCAATTCTGGATGCCTTCACAAGATCGACCTTGTACCGAGCAACGGTATCCTCCTTTCTAAGATGAGTCAGATGAGTCAGAAAAAGAATAACTCAAGAGGAAAATCAGTAGTCATATTGAAACGCAACAGACGTTTTAATATTATTTGCACCATGCTGCATAAGTTATAAATACTTAACAATTGAATTTATATATTAACGTTAATCATTAACATCGTTTAAAAGCAATTAAGTAATTGAAAAATGGATTTACGTTTTAAATAATAAATCGTCAGGTAACTACCATTTTGCATGACTGTCTCGTTATCACAACAAATTGTAATTATGCCTTGACAAATATATCAAATTTATTTCTATTTAAAATAGCTATTAACAGGTTGCTATTAGTTTAAATTACTTAATGTATTGAGTAATGAACTTTACAATCGGTTGAGTCAGAAATTACCCATAAGATAGGATAATGATTAATTATAATTAGAAAAAAAATAATTTAAGAAAAAATTAGTTTTGGTAAGTAATTCTTATGCGCTTCCATTGAAGAGGATAATGTTGGAAGTCAAAGAAATGAGCATATAGGGAGAATTGTTTATTCATGAAGGAAATCTATTATCTCTGGAAGTTCACAGCTTGGTGGCTGACCAGTATCAAGTCTATATTTATGTACGTACTTTCTATTTCCTCCTCAGTGGATGGACGGATTTAAATTAATGTAGCATGAAGACTATTGGTGATTTATATAAGGCACTATTGAAGATTTCAAATTATAGGTGTGCCCCTTGAAGTTCCTCTTTGGTTGCTATTATTTGTAAGCAATGAATTTTATGGGAGTTTGGTGGTGTAATATTCGCAATAGTACTTCTAAAATCGTATTGCAATAAAAGCCGTACTGATTTTTATCAAAACAGATTCATCTTTTGGACGAATCTTGCAGAAATACAACTTTTGCGAAGGTCTCAATCCACTTCTTATTCAATCGAGATGAAATTTCCTCAAAAATAGTTTAGGTTTAAACTTTGGTTAAATTCGCAGACGAACAAAACTGGTCCCTTAGTTTTAAAACGACGGTGGACCAATGTTCAAAGTAAATGCAAAAAAACTTACGAGAAAAATACAAAAATGATAGGCCATTAAAAAGAACTTTAAACTTATTACACCTTTTATCTAAAAAGATTTTTCTTAAAAGATCTTTTGAGAAAAAAAGAGAAAAATATCCTAAATTATGAAATCCACCTTTCATCCAGTTTTTTTAAATCAATCCGAAAGATAACAATCGATACCTTAATTCTAGGAACGTGTAATATAGCACGCTTTCCGCGCAAATCTTGCTGCTGAGCAAAAATCTCGATGTTGTCATCAACATTAATATTTTCATAATGACATAAGACTTGCACAGTCTCACACAAGGAACTTTAATCGAAAACAAATAAACCTGTTCTTTTATAACGACTCGCTCCGTTCACTCGACGACAGTCACACGTAGAGATAAAATTAAGCTTTTGACTGAGCGAGTGACAAGTTAGAATGACACAACACCTACGTATCGCTCCACGTGCCTTACCTGGCAGCCGCGGTGTGCTTGCGTAATGCGACCACCGCCGAGATGAGAGCTTTCGATGCGCTTCTAACGGCGGACTCTTGCATAACTCGCAGCGAGGCGACTCATCGACATCGTCGATTCGTTCAAACATCGATATATTATGACACTGACTATACCAAATGAATATGATACCAGTATCGATATCACAATTTGAAATTTGAATAGTTCATATGCTGTTTAAAACAATGTCCAGCTATTTGAAGACAAAATTAATATGAACCAAACGAAAAAAAGCATACATATTAAAAATAACTTATTTCAGAACAAACCTTTTGGTCCGATTGCCCATCGTTCGAGTATTGTTTATTAGATATTTAATATATTTGGCGTTAATTTTGTAGAAATTCATTATTCACAATTAAATGAAACTACATGATGTAGTATTATTTCTACTTTATTTAAATTCTTGACCACGACCTAGGTTTCGTTGTATTACATCTTCAGGTGGGCTATTAGCAAAGACTAACTCTTAGGAACATCCAACAGTATGTTTCAAAAATAAGAGCGGAAGCCGGGTTTGTGTGGATTTTCCCACTGCTTATGTTAGTGAGTTTATTATAGGGGAGCGGTGTAGGTTTTATTATACTTCCGAGAGTTATCCGATATACAAGTGTTTTAGTGAGGGTAATAAATTAAACTGATGTTATTCTATGAGATTATACAGTGCAAATGTCCCGGTGTATGTAATAAAATTAAATGGAAGTTATTCTCAGTAATATATTTATACAATAGCAAGGATATCTGAAAGTTAGAACAAGGTTATACCACTAATTCTACATATCTCCCGTTTTATTTATTCATTTTTATATTTTTTTTATATTTATTTATTTTTCTTTTTTTAATTTTTTTATTTTTTATTTATTTATTTTTTTTCTTTATTTATATTTATATTTAAATGTATAGTTGGGCTGAAACCATTTGAAGAGTACTGTAGTATCAATTTTGTCTAACTATATTATGTCTAGAAGATATTCAGTATGGGTGATGATATTAGAGGTTGATGATATTATTGTTTGTTAGATAAGACAACAGATTTAGGTAGAACTTCCACCAGGATTATGCTTGAAAAATATGCTCGTTTGTGATTGGTTTGAAAAAGATGCTTTAGAAAAATATGCTCGTTTGTGATTTGTTTTTTTCTGCAGACAAAAAAATGGTTGATACAAATCAAGGTTGACAAATCAACGACTCGATTTCAATGAAGCAGTATAGAGGCTTCTGACCTACTAAGAAATGGAGAGTAGTGTAGAGAGAGCTCGCGAACTAACGCACTTAGAGCAACATACTGTTTTTGAGGTCACCCTCAATCGAGTACTAGCTCCTAAAGAATAATCATTCATTCAAACTTATTGTATGTTTGTTAGAGCATCACGAAAACTGTCCAAGTGGTTTGAATATGACTTAAACTGTGAGAATGCTTGGGGTATACATTAAGACCTATTTTTTTGTACGGATCGAATTTATATTGTATTAATATGTGAAAAGAAAACTTTGTAGCGTTTTTCAAGCATATTGCGCGCACGGATAAGTGTGAGATTTGAAATTATATGTTACAAATACATTAAAAGATTCATTGTTTACGTTCATACTGCCAATGTCAAACACATACTAGTCTGTGGTCAAATAGTCGCACAGAGTACAGATTGTCGATAAAGAATTTTAAAATGTCACATTAACTGAATGAGTTTCGAGCTGTAAATTTTGTGTGACACCAAACGTTCTTTTTTCAATAGTCTGTGGAGTGTACGTCAAGGCAAAAAGGCGTTTATTTTATATTTTGTGTAATAGATATCAGTGTTTTATATATTAGTGAGTGAAATACAGCTTGCTTAATATACGCCTGTTGCAAAAGGAAAATTTGGTAGCAACAATCTGAATTGACTTACTCTCGCTTACCTATTAGTATTTTTAAAAAAGTGAGTAGGAAAATGTACTTAAAATTACGGTCGAACTTGTACCACTGGGCGACCACTAGTATTCGTTAAGAAAAAAAAATCAACTACTGGCGCAGTGCACATACATGAACAGAAAACATGAAAATAAATTGTGGGAATGCTTCGAAATTCAAACTAATATATACGTTATATTTATTCCAGTCGAAGCCCTTTGACCTTGAAATGCAAACCTTCTTACTGGAGTAGGACTCTGCCCCATTCATCAAATATATACGCAAACGAAACCGTAGGAAAAAACTACGGCGTAAAAATACTTTGAGCACACTCATGAAAAAATATTTAAGTAAGTTAGCAACAAACATACGTTTTTCCGTTGATTTGCACGCAATAATTTCGTACCAGATGCAATACTTTTCAGTATTGCTTTCGTTTGCAACATAAATATATTTTCGCAATTAAATGAAACTATGTGATGTAGTATTATTTCTACTTTCTTTAAGTTCTTTACCACGACCTAGGTTTCGTTGTATTACAACATCTTCAGGTGGGCTATTAGCAAAGACTAACTCTTAGGAACATCCAACAGTATGTTTCAAAAATAATAGCGGAAGCCGGGTTTGTGTGGGTTTTCCCACTGCATATGTTAGTGAGTTTATTGTACGGGAGCGGTGTAGATTTTAATATACTTCCGAGAGTTATCCAATATACAAGTATTTAGTGAGGGTAATAAATTAAATTGATGTTATTCTATGAGGTTATACAGAGCAAATGTCCCGGTGTATTACAACATCTTCAGGTGGCCTATTAGCCAAGTATTTTATTCTTCTTTACTATTATCCCACCTGAAGATGTTGTAATACAACGAAACCTAGGTCGTGGCAAAGAACTTAAAGTAAGTAGAAATAATACTACATCACGTAGTTTCATTTAATTGTGAATAATGAATTTCTACAAAATTATCGGCAAATATATTCAATAAATATCTTTTGCAAAATTTGCCTTTAAACAATTTATGACATAACTGCCAAGTAGTTAAAGTGTTATAAACGTGTATACCAAAGTGTTATAAACGTGTATATAAAAGTGTAATAAACGAACTAAGAACTGTCCTCAACTAATTGCGGACTGTGATTACTTTTTATGAATTTCCATTTTCTTTTTATTTTATTATGGTCTTTAACAGAGCCACGGAAAATTAAATAGTGTTTACTATCAAATTATCTGGTACCTATCAACTTATCTTGTATAAGTAGTAAAATAGAAGTTCAGAGAATGAGTCCTATGTAGCAAGGCGAAACGCAATTGCAATTTGTTTGAAAATTTATTTTTATACCATTTTTCGTTTATAAAAAATGGTATAAAAATAATATACGCTTTAAAACATATAGAGTGTCAAATAAAAATTTATTAAGCACAAATTCCACAATACATATGGTGAATTTGTTTAACCATTTTTCTGGAAAAACGTTTAAAAATTGCTGTCCCCCACTCTTATTACCGAAAGAATCGCCCAAAAAATCTTACAATAATCACAAACACTGAGAATTAGGCATAGGTTAAATCAAGGTTATAAATATTGAAAATTCTAGCGCGAATTTAACTGTTTATTTCCTTATAACTGCTGAATCACTGGTTCCCGAGAAAATTATTTCCTTATAACTGCTGAATCACTGGTTCCCGAGAAAAAATTGTTTTGAGAAAAATATTTCTCACTGTAAGGAAAAATGTATCTTAATGTGATTTTTTTAAATTAGAACATACTCCGACTGTATACCACGCAGCCGTCGTCTTTGGTTGCTGATTTTTAATGTTACTATCACCCAAAGTCGCAGTGCATTACTATTGATATTTTAATGGGGGAGGGGAGGGGAGCTAATAGTACAGAACACTAACTTTGTAGGTCTAGCTTGCATTTGACGAATTTTGTTTTTCAATATTCCGTAATGATCACGAATAATTAACAGCAAATGAAGATAATTAGAAGCGAAAATTAATAAAAATAATTTATCACATATTTCATTGCCACCGTAATAATCGCGACTAAACCTTTACAAGATTAATTGTTACAAAAAAATCTATAATTATATGCAACTATCGAGTATACCCAAAAAAATTTATAATTATATGCGAGTATCGAGTATACCCAAAAAAATCTATAATTATATGCAACTATCGAGTATACCCAAAAAAAATTATAATTATATGCGAGTATCGAGTATACCCAAAAAAATTTATAATTATATGCGAGTATCGAGTATACCCAAAAAAATCTATAATTATATGCAACTATCGAGTATACCCAAAAAAAATTATAATTATATGCGAGTGTCTAGTATAAAAGGGTCAAAAGCATACAAAAGTTAATTTTAAATCATTTTAAAGACGAAATGACTTGCTAGACGTCGATGATGGAGAGTGCACGTGTCGCGTCGTACAGCATTAGACCTTTCTCTTGTATTTAAAAGAAAATACTTAAAAGCCCTGTCCATTATTCGCTGTCACAATTCAACAGAGAAAGCGGCTCCAGACCCGTTTGAGACGCACAGTCGAGCGGCTCTGAGGCGGCGGCGCGCCGGTTGCGTATTGAGTTCACAAGCACTCAGCTATCTCTCTCATCCGTTACCTAATAACGGAAACTCATTTTAATGCCTATCGTTTGGCTGTCGTTCGCCTAGCGCGCCTTCCGTATCTGATGCAACCGCCGACATCGAATGCGATTCAATTTAACCCACATTAATCTCAAATACTTACCACCGTTTACTTCGAATGTGGGGATAGCGAGCCACGGTCAGCGGTCCACTTCTTATTATACGTTTAATTACGTACATAATTTAAAGAATGGTCGCTTATAAACTTTTCTCGCTACAAGTTGTTGAGTTGGTGTTATATTAATAGTAATAAACAACTATCGAATGTTTGATATCTTCACCAATCATTAAGCCATCGATATAAAAAAGTTTAAATTAGGTCGTAGATGTAACGAGGCAATATAAACAACAACAGCAAACTTAAGTAAACGATTGGCTACCTCACTGTCTCAGTAAAATCTTGAACAAAATACATAAATTAGCTTAGATTATAGTTTTTAATATTGACATAACATTCAACGGATCGCATTTTTCATTTATCAACTTCAAATATGACAAACTACAAAATTTACTAAGTTATAAAATACTAAATACACAAAATACCCAGCTGCTGTTATATTTTTAATGTTATCGTAAAATTTTCTAATTTATAAAAGTGTAACTTCGCAAAATTTATATTTTATTTCTACTATTATATGTTTATCGCAAAATTTCCTAATTATAAAATACTAGCTTCGCAAAATTTCCTATTTTATAAAATACTAAATGCAAAATTTTCTAATTTTTAAAATAGTAATTTCGCAAAATTTATATTTTATTTAAACTGCAATATTTTTCTCGCAAAATTTCTTAATTTATAAAAAATTATATTAAAAAATTTATATTCTATTTACACTGTTATATTTTTATTGCAAAAACGTATAAAATACTAACCTAGCAAAATTTATATTCTATTTACACTGTTATATTTTTATTGCAAAAACTTATAAAATACTAACTGCGAAATTTCCTAATTTATAAAATACTAACTGCGAAATTTCCTAATTTATAAAATACTAACTGCGAAAGTTCCTATTTTATACAATACTAACTGCGAAATTTCCTAATTTATAAAATACTAACCTAGCAAAATTTATATTCTATTTACACTGTTATATTTTTATTGCAAAAACTCATAAAATACTAACTGCGAAATTTCCTAATTTATAAAATACTAACTGCGAAATTTCCTAATTTATAAAATACTAACTGCGAAATTTCCTAATTTATAAAATACTAACTGCGAAATTTCCTAATTTATAAAATACTAACTACGAAATTTCCTAATTTATAAAATACTAACTGCGAAATTTCCTAATTTATAAAATACTAACTGCGAAATTTCCTAATTTATAAAATACTAACGGCAAAACTTCCTAATTTATAAAATACTAACCTAGCAAAATTTATATTCTATTTACACTGTTATATTTTTATTGCAAAAACTTATAAAATACTAACTGCGAAATTTCCTAATTTATAAAATACTAACTGCGAAATTTCCTAATTTATAAAATACTAACTGCGAAATTTCCTAATTTATAAAATACTAACTGCAAAATTTCCTAATTTATAAAATACTAACCTAGCAAAATTTATATTCTATTTACACTGTTATATTTTTATTGCAAAAACTTATAAAATACTAACTGCGAAATTTCCTAATTTATAAAATACTAACCTAGCAAAATTTATATTCTATTTACACTGTTATATTTTTATTGCAAAAACTCATAAAATACTAACTGCGAAATTTCCTAATTTATAAAATACTAACTGCGAAATTTCCTAATTTATAAAATACTAACTGCGAAAGTTCCTATTTTATACAATACTAACTGCGAAATTTCCTAATTTATAAAATACTAACCTAGCAAAATTTATATTCTATTTACACTGTTATATTTTTATTGCAAAAACTCATAAAATACTAACTGCGAAATTTCCTAATTTATAAAATACTAACTGCGAAATTTCCTAATTTATAAAATACTAACTGCGAAATTTCCTAATTTATAAAATACTAACTGCGAAATTTCCTAATTTATAAAATACTAACTGCGAAATTTCCTAATTTATAAAATACTAACTACGAAATTTCCTAATTTATAAAATACTAACTACGAAATTTCCTAATTTATAAAATACTAACTGCGAAATTTCCTAATTTATAAAATACTAACTGCGAAATTTCCTAATTTATAAAATACTAACGGCAAAACTTCCTAATTTATAAAATACTAACCTAGCAAAATTTATATTCTATTTACACTGTTATATTTTTATTGCAAAAACTTATAAAATACTAACTGCGAAATTTCCTAATTTATAAAATACTAACTGCGAAATTTCCTAATTTATAAAATACTAACTGCGAAATTTCCTAATTTATAAAATACTAACTGCAAAATTTCCTAATTTATAAAATACTAACCTAGCAAAATTTATATTCTATTTACACTGTTATATTTTTATTGCAAAAACTTATAAAATACTAACTGCGAAATTTCCTAATTTATAAAATACTAACTGCGAAATTTCCTAACTTATAAAATATTAACTGCGAAATTTCCTAACTAGTAAAATACAAACTGCGTCCCGCGGTTTCACGAGCTTAGAATCATCGTATTTATGTTGCCAACTATAACTCCCCACCCCCCACCCAGCTTTCATTAAACGCCTTCGCTCCGTTTGCCAAACGGAATCTGTTTTCGGGTCGGGAGTATATCGGCAGTAATACTCGGGATACCAATTAATAAATAAGCCAGTCTCATCTCAACGTTGAACAGTCTATCACCTATCTACACCTATGATCTTCTTGAAAGTACGAGCTTTTTAACATAAAAAGATTTGTTTAACTCTAAAAAAGATTCCAAACTTTATTGTTAATAAACACACAAAACAAACAAAAATCTTTTCCACATTGATCACTAGTTTGAACCTATGAATCGTAACGTGGTAATATACAGACTATAATTTTCCTCAAAGTATAAGCTCCTTAACAACAAGTGATTCAACAGGTAGCGTGACCAACTAAATAAACAAGTTTGTTTGTTTCTCCTTAATATGTTGACCTAAGATAGAAAATCCCATAAACGAAGGCGGAAATTAAAATAAGCACAACTACATTTTTGAGCTTATTTATTTTTCTGCTACATATCTAACGGAAGTTTTTTTAAATTAAAATAAATATCACCCCAATCATAATATTATATGGCAGTAATCTACTACAAAGTCGCATTTAAAAGATATAATCACAAGCCAAACCAATTGATAATTTAAATTTCAAAATAATAAATTTGATTAAATATCATAATTTTTACGGAAGTACTTCAGTAGTTACAATTCACTTAAAGGGAAAATTTAAGAATATAAAAAACAGTATTAAAAAATAACTATTTATCGATATTTTCGATTCTGATCTTCAGTATATTGACTACCTCTGCAAGTGCAAAGTTTTATAAGATTGTTGTAGTTTAAAATTTACTACATTTTTGAGCTTATTTATTTTTCTGCAGCATATCTAACGGAAGTTTTTATTAATTAAATAAAATCTCCCTAATCATAATATTATATGGCAGTAATCTAATACAGAGTCGCATTTAAGAGATATAATCACAAGCCAAAACAATTTATGAATTAAATTTAAAAATAATAAATTTGATTAAATATCATATTTTTTACATAAGCACTTCAGTAGACTTACAACTCACTTGAAAGGAAAATTTAAGAACGTAAAAAACAGCATTTATTAAAAAAATAACTATTTATCGATATTTTGATCTTGATGATTTTGATCTTCAGTATATTGACTGCTACTGTAACATTTTAGAAGATTGTTGTAGTTTAAAATTTACTTTAAATTAAAAATATTTTCATTAATAAAGGCAAAGAAAAAATTAGTAAGCTCAAACATTTACACAAAGGATAGTATATCTACTATCCTTTTGACATTTAACTTAGAGGGAAACATAAAGGCGTTAGAAACAAAAATATTCCCTTTCTTTCTGGCAGGTAAATTAAATACGAATGATGAAATAAGAAAAAAATATAAATATAAAAAGAAATAAGTTCAAACATCGACTTCCGGCGGTCAGTAAATTTGACGTAGCGTAACAATAATAGCTTTGTTTGCACAGGTCATATTCGTCTTTTTTCCAGTGGACTGTGAAACTTATACTAAATATACAATTTCAACGAGCACTCGTACTAACGGCATTACTATTAACTACAATAAACGGCAGCGACCGAGAGCCACATTAAAAGAGAGAGGCGCCTTTGAACTGTACTAAAGCCTGTGTCAATAGGCAAACATTGAACTGAGCGTACATAACGATGTCGCCTAACGGGCGTTGAAAACGCCAAAACTTTAACGTGCGTTTTAATGACATTTGCTAATGTAATATTAAAGGTGTCAAGATTCGCTAAAATATACTATAATGAGCGTGTTTCCAAACATTAAGCGAGTAGGACCAGAAAGCGACAGAAAAGGACAACGCTATTTGTCCGTCCGTCCGTCAAAAGTCTCTAGAGCTCTTGAACAGAAAATATATGTAAATATTATGACTATAGCTGTACCCGCGACTTCGTTCATATCGACCGTTAGAAAATAATATTAACTGTAAGATTGAAGGTTAAAATACATGTAGCGCCATCTATTATTATAAAAGTTTCTTTGACAAGTGCGCTTTATACTGAAACTTAAATTAACATATCTTCTTTTATATTGGATGATTGCAATTAAACAAAGCCTATCCGTTATCTCAGGTCTTACAATTAAATGCGTACAATTCCTTGCTATCATTGCGTGGTGCCCAAAATAATAAACAGATTCAATGACAAACAGACTTGCGCGATATCGACATATTAATTTTTTCATAATTAATATTTTTCATAATTTTATTCGTTTCATTACCGTAAACAAGCAAGCTGCTGAAACCAGGTACATCTTGGTAACTCTAATACCTCGAATGCCTGATCAATGTAGTCAAGGTCCTTTCTGATGCACAATTGAATTTTTCTAAAACTTTTTAAATTTTTTTAAAAAGTTTTAGAAAAGGTTTTTTAGAAGCCTATGCAGATAAGTATTGTAGTAAAATTATAACGATTATTCAGAAACTGTGACAGTTTCTGAGATATTCATAATAATATATGTCAACATTATAACGATTTTTCTAGATGTCACAGTTTCTGAGATATTCATTATAATGTATATGTCAAAATTATAACGATTTCTCTAGATGCCAGAGTTTCTGAGATATTCATAATAATTAAATATATATGTCAAAATTATAACGCTTATTCTAGATGTCACAGTTTCTGAGATATTCATAATAATATATATGTCAAAATTATAACGATTATTCTAGATGTCCCATACACTTGATTACATTACGTATTATTAAATATTTATTACGCTAGGAAGTCCATATTAGTGATTATTTGTAACGAATAAGTAATTTTACTTCACACAATGTAAGAAACCCACGATACGTGAACCAGAGCCGCAATTAGCCTGTTTTATGAACATCTAACGTCCATATGCACCACACACGATCAAGACTATCAGTCGAAGTTACTGACAGTTAAAAACGTATTTCTGTTTCTCATTAACTGCCAGTCGAGTCGAAACAAGAGTCAAATTTACCGATCGTACCATATTGCACGGTCCAATTCCTAAAGTACCCGTACAACGTACGTTTTTAACCGTCATTAAATCCGACTGAGATTCCTGACCATGTGTGGTGCTACGGGCGTAAGGCGGTTCGCAATAAGATTTGAGATATGGTCAGTTCGCAACATTAACAAGACTTCATAATCAAATCACCGGATTTCATCGACCACTATGTAAATACTTTCGTTTTCATTGGCATTTAATCCTTATTGACTGTACCTGGGTTAATAATTTTGTAAATAATTTCGAAATTTACTTTCGCCCTTTCGGCTTCCCTCAAATTTCTGTTCCTCTCGCCCTTTCCGTCGGACAATTGAATTTTTGTCATTTGTAAAATTGGTCTTGCATACGTAAACACGTAAAATCATTGTCCAAAAAATATAGCGGTGGAGTTAAATTTTAAAAATCTTATATATTATTGCCCCCTTGAATAAATACAGGTAGAAAAAACTGAATCCCACTTTTACTTTTAAGGATTCCGTACTTCGAAAGGAAAAACAGAACCCGTATATCACACACGTGTCTTTCACAGTCGTTTTTATCAAAAACCGCTCGACGTAGAAAATTGTAATTTAGCATTTTAATAAAACATATTAGCTCGTATATATCTCAATTACTCAAAAATATTTATAAGGAAATTTTAGGGGGAGGAGGAGGGTTTCGGATAGTAAATTAGGTACTCGAGTTTTTTTATTCTTCGATATCGTAATATATCTATGAGCATAAAGCTAATTGATTAAAAACGCTAATAGAGGGTGTTGGAAGTACTAATATCGTAATATTCACCAAGTCGGGGTCTCCTTTTTAATATCCAGATAAAAAGTATCCTATATGTTGCTCGAGGGTATAAACTATTGCCATACCAAAATTTCATCAAAATTCGTCCAGTAGATTTCGCTTCATTGCAGAACAAATTAAGTGACAGAGAGAAAAAAATTCTAAATACAAGTTCTCTGGTTTCTATTAATTATCATTCTATACGCTAAATCAATCATTCCATTAAAAATATTTTCCATGTACAGAATTCACTCCGTAGTTTTATTACATGTATAGATAATAAAAACTCACAGATACCTATATTAATATTGTTTCTGCAATACGAGCAACGCGGACGAACGACTTTTATAGGTAGCGAATCGGTACCCGACAAATGTTGATGTTGTGGTACCCGACAAATGTTGTGGGAAAATGTCGGTTGCCGACTTCCACCGTCTTACTGCACTTAAGCCAAGCCTTGGGCGTCGCCGACTACATGTCTGCCGTCTCCGTTAGCACATGTTCTATCCTTTTTTCGCCTTAGCGCTATTTAGCACGTAAACTTTTGGATTGGCGAAAGTTGGCCGAAGTCGCTCCGATTTTTGTGGAAGGTGTGCATTAAAGTGTTAAATACCATGTGTTCTATTTTATATCATACGATTTTTATACAACTATACTAGACTAAAGTTATAGTTATAAGTACAGCACTTTAATACGGATGGCACGTCTCATCTCACTGCAAGTAGTAGGTCAGTGAATATCTTCCAGCTCTATTCCGTAATTTATTCTCAATCAGGCAACGAGCGTAGTTCCATTGCATGAGCGGGTTAGAACTCTGCCGCGGTATTGTTAACGATAGTTCGGTCGATAATGAGGTCGGACCTCACATCTTTGACTGGTAGGTTTAATTTTTCATTTTAGGATTCTTTAAAAAATAAAGAAAAATTTTGAAAAAACTGAATTGAAAAACGATTAAATAGTTTTTTTAACCCTCCTCGCCTCCCCGACTAAAAGAACATAAGCACCAATTAATATAATTACAAATCCAAGAAAATTCGCCGGGGCTGCCATTCCTAAAATTTCGCAGTTTTACAAGTTTGTGACTAAATAAAATCATCCTCCCATGCCTCCTTCGTTCTATTGAGGGTAAAAAAGTAACTAGAAAAAACTTGAATGTCAATGTTCGGTATTATATTTATGCATTTTAGCATTATATTGTTCAACGTAAAGTATATACCAATTCTTTTCAATAAAATAAACATTATTTTTACAGCGTAAATGAGTTTACCAATAAAAAATGATATTTTTTAATCACAAATACTAAATAAATCCATATCATATTATTAATGTAAATATAAAAAAAAGGTTTACAATTGCTGAAATGTCATTTTGCTTTGTTTACAAACATTCTCTTTTGGAATGGAATAAAGTATAGTTATAAATAGTACTATTTACGAAATTGTCAAAACAAACCAAAAATAGCGCTAAAAGCATAAAAAAGTAAGTTTCAAGACAAAAATGCCTGTTTGTAAAAATTGTTTTTCTTTAATATACTTTACATTTATCTCCGCCAAAAGGTAAGTTATACGTTATGTTTTTTTCGAGAAAAGTTGGCAAAACCTCATTACTACCCAGGACAGATCCAGTGCTTATAGTTTTTCAGTTGAAAAGTTCAGTGCTTATACCAGAAAAGTCCACACTCTTGAAAGTATTACCGAAATCGACAAGCCGCCTTGTTGAAGGTCGTTCTTTATTTCTAGTACTTCTTGGCTTAACCCCTTCATTGGGTAAAAATCTTCTATCCCAAACTGATACTCAAGCCAAATAAAACGTCTTGATGAACTTAATAAAGCTATATTTAAATATACATAAAGATGTTATACGTTATGTAAACGGCGCTCATTTTAACGATTTTTTAAACGCCTTCAAAATCAATACCATAATTAACTAAAATAAACTAAAATGGACAACGAAAAATCTTCATTCTTAATTACGGACAGTATTTTAAAACTTGCAAATATTTTAATCCGATATCGACGATGTGCGAAACAAAAAAAAACAAAAAACGTTTGTATTTAAAAGAAAAAGCAAAAGAAAAATACTTTGTGAACGTTGCGTACAGAAGTTTAAAAAAAACTCCACGTATAGATTAGTTTTTAAAATAAAATCATAAAATTTCCACATCGCCTACGACAATTAAATATGCTAAATGAATACTTCACAATATTTGAAATTGAAATTCTAAGTTTATTTGAAAATTTATAATTTCCAGTATTCGTTTCACGTATATATATTCGGAAATTTTAGGACGCCTAAATAGACTCGATCAAAGCTTCGATTATTTCACCTTATAAAAAAAACAACATATCCACAAACTTCGCCGCAAGGCAAACCGCAACCCAAACACGGGCAACGACCATAGCAAATGTCAACACTAGCTCCTACGTGCATTGGTAAAAATAAATAATCCCAGAGTGGTTTTAAGTAAATACCATTATCAAATATAACTTAATCGACTTCATTCAAGTGCCGACCTCAAAACCTAGTAAGAATCACACCCACGGCGAATTGAAAATGGTATAAATGGCACGATCTCAAGAAATAGCTACAGAGTGCGTACGAAGCGCTCGAGGACGGAAAAGCCTCAAACGAGTCCTCGCTGTATTACACAATTGTTGAACATAACGTAGAGGAGATAGCTAGTACGCAAAATCTAAGCCTTGTTTTGACACACCGCCGCGTAAACTATGCGAATAAAATCTCTTACAAATCAGATATTAAAAAATGTTTCAGTAAATTCGCCAACAAATTAAACTTTAACCGAAACACAAAACTGTATAAGTGAATACCAAATTTTAATCGATTTTAAATTTTAATTGAATTCTATGTTAAAAAATCTGTATATGAATACTTCGGGAATTGGACCATGCAATAGGGTATGGTCGGAAAAGTAGACTTGTTTCAACTCGACTGATAGTTAATGAGAAACAGAAATACTTTTTTAACTGTCTGTAACTTCGACTGACAGTATTGATCGTGTATGGTGCATATGGGCGTTATATTCGTAATTTGGTTGACTATTACGCGTAAATTAGCAGAGCCTACTTGGCTATGATAATTTTTCCTTTTAATTTCGTTATATATAGTACTATTGTGAATACATTTCAGATATTCAAAAAAAGATGTTTAGCTGGTAGGAGGCACATAATTCTAACAAAAATGGCCAATTTGAAACTTCATATTTCGTAAACGGATCCCTGTACCGAGAAAGCGTTTATGAGACATATCTATATTTTTGAAACACCTATTCAACGATACCCTACAAAATCGGGTTGGAGAATAAAAAAATAGACCCCTACTCAGGGGAAGTAAACTAAAAATAAAAATAAAGAGTTCACTTCATAACTTTGTAGGCGTTATAAATACATATGACCATACCAAATTTCAGCATTAGAGCACTAAATCTGACACGGCTATGACATACAGACCGACGTAGCGAAACTAAGGGTTCCTAGCTTAGCTACGGAATCCTTAGAGTTACGGAACCCTTAGAGTTACGTCTAGTACAAAAAGGTAAATTTACGGAACCCTTAGAGTCGGTAAATTTACGGAACCCTTACGTCTAGTACAAAACGGTAAATTTACGGAACCCTTAGAGTTACGTCTAGTACAAAACGTTAAATTTGATTGCCAAACGTCTTTTCACCTTAATTTTTGTAACGTTTTATAGGTCTCTTTCTGATTAACATTTATATATTTGTGGTTTTTTATATATTTAATGTTTATTCACGCAGAAAGTGTAAATTAGAGAAATGTAAAAATAATATAACAAGCAATTCTTTGTAAAAAAATTTATGAAAAATATTTTATTAACCATAAATATTAAATACAATTTTGTTTTAGATTATTAAATACAATTTTATTTCCAGATTATTTAAATTAATTCAAAATGGGGTTTAATGTTGTGATGCTTAAATTTTGCCTTTGCGACAACTATCCATTTATAGCTTTCATTAAATTTCCAACTAGCTATTAAAAATCTGTAAAACTTGTATTTACTGTTTCCTCCAGTATTTTTACAGTTCACAAAAAAACAAAACGGTTGACGACAGCTGCGGCGTAGCTGTCGTCAACCGTTTTGTTTTTTTTTTGTTTACAAATTAAGGCATGTATTTGACAGCATAGCTCTCATTGATTCTCTCTTTAAACACAGCAAGCACTTTCATCGATTTATTACCATCACCCTACTAGTACATTCCGCATCCAGCGAATAAAGTGAGCACGGTCATCCTCTATACCCCCAGGTAACATGTCGCCTTATAGGCTCATACTTAACATATATTATAACGCAACCAAAATTCTTTATAACCGCTTTGTACTCTACTTCAATGGCATATGAAGTAAATATAAAAAAAACGAGTGTGCTTTAGACCACACGACGGCAGTAAAACTTCAAATTCACAAAATATGAATTTTAAAATGAATTTACAAAATAATCAAAAAATCACCGTTCGCGTAACGGTAGCAAACTCGCATATATATATATATATATATATATATATATATATATATATTTCATGCACTGGCTATGAGAGAAAGAGAGAAAGAAAATGTGCGCGCGCACTGCTCTCTCTTGCTCCTACAGTGTGATACAGACAATAGGCTTGCACTGTGTCTTAGATATACGAAACATAACTGGCTATGAGAGAAAGAGATAAAGAAATGTGTGCTCGCACCTCTCTCTCTTGTCCCTACAGTAATATACGAAACGTAACTCTTTCTCTTTCTGTCTTCACTAACTTATATCTCCCTCTCAACTTCCGTTCGCCTCGTCCGATCACACTTTTCGTAACGCTCTCTAACGCTCTCGTTACGCATTCACCAGCTTACTCCCCAAGTCAAGCGTGCGTAAAGAAGTTTTACTTCAAAAATAAAAAAGAAAAACATAATTATCTAAAAAGAAAAATATTTTCAAACAAACCCATTACCTAGAACATTACAAACCATCCTCCATTGTATTATTTCTAAACCTAACCTACTCTATCTGATTCCGTCAATAAAACAAAAAAACCGGTTACCACAAACACTACGCGAACATTTTAATTTTTCTACGTGTAATCCAATCTTTACAGAACAACGTGGTCACGTAACAAATTATTAATTAAATATATCATTATAATTCACAAAAGCGGGTTATTGGCCGACTTACAGTGGTGGCTATCATTTTACCTACGTAATACACGATTCGCGTTTACTTACTCGCATTCTAAATGCTTAGTCGAACCGAGTTATGTATGTCAACGTGTGTTTAGTGTGTTCATCAGTTTCCTAACTTAGCTACATCCGATTCCGAATTCCTTTTGAGATTTTGCATCATTATCGTGTGCATCTCGTCGTTCAGTATTGGACTTATGCCAATGGCTTCTGGTGGTCGCTTAATAAACCCAGTTTCTCGTCACTGTTCTTATGTCATTATCGGACCACCGCACTTCCAGCTTGCCAAATCTTAAGCTATAATATATTAGCTACTAAGTTGTGAAAGGCGTTATAAATAATACGAACATCAAAGGTAAAATATCACTAGAATTTCAATCGAAAGGCTGTTTCCCCCAGAGTAGGTTCTTCAACGAAAATCTTTATACCTATCAAAATAATTCCGCCAACGGCATAAATATAAAAAAAACCTATCAAGCGCGAGTAGAACTCGCACTATGAGGGGTACATAGAATTTCTAATAAAAATATTAACAAATACAAATTTTTCCCAACGTAATTATATTGCTTACTATAACTTTCACAGGCGTAAAAACAAACTAATTATAAAAATTTATGTCATATAGATTTAGAAGTAATTGATTTTTGGACTTTCACTTGTGCAACAAACGGCTTTCACTTGTGCTATAAGACCATCTCTAATACAAATATTAATAAATGCAAATTTTTCCCAACATAAATATATTGCCTACTATACCTTTCACAGGCGTAAAAACAAAGTAATTATAAAAATTTATGTCACATAGAATTAGAAGTCATTGATTTTTGGACTTTCACTTGCGCTATAAGACCATCTCTAATAAAAATATTAATAAATACATATTTTTCCCAACATAAATATATTCCCTACTATACCTTTCACAGGCGTAAAACAAACTATGTAATTATATAAATTTATGTCACATAGAATTAGAAGTCATTGATTTTTGGACTCTCACTTGTGCTAAAAGACCATCTCTAATAAAAATATTAATAAATACATATTTTTCCCAACATAAATATATTGCCTACTATACCTTTCACAGGCGTAAAACAAACTGTGTAATTATATAAATTTATGTCACATAGAATTAGAAGTCATTGATTTTTGGACTCTCACTTGTGCTATAAGACCATCTCGAATAAAAATGTTATTAAATACAGATTTTTCCCAACATATTGCCTATTATACCTTTCACAGGCGTAAAAACAAACTAATTATACAAATTTATGTCACATAGAATTAGAAGTCATTGATTTTTGGACCTTCACTTGGGCTATAAGACCATCTCTAATAAAAATATTAATAAATACATATTTTTCCCAACATAAATATATTGCCTACTATACCTTTCACGGGCGTAAAAACAAACTAATTATAAAAATTTATGTCACATAGAATTAGAAGTCATTGATTTTTGGACTCTCACTTGTGCTATAAGACCATCTCTAATAAAAATATTAATAAATACATATTTTTCCCAACATAAATACATTGCCTACTATACCTTTCACAGGCGTAAAAACAAACTAATTATAAAAATTTATGTCACATAGAATTAGAAGTCATTGATTTTTGGACTCTCACTTGTGCTATAAGACCATCTCTAATAAAAATGTTATTAAATACAGATTTTTCCCAACATAAATACATTGCCTACTATACCTTTCACAGGCGTAAAAACAAACTAATTATAAAAATTTATGTCACATAGAATTAGAAGTCATTGATTTTTGGACTTTCACTTGTGCTATAAGACCATCCCTAATAAAAATATTAATAAATACATATTTTTCCCCCAACATAAATACATTGCCTACTATACCTTTCACAGGCGTAAAAACAAATTAATTATACAAATTTATGTCACATAGAATTAGAAGTCATTGATTTTTGGACTTTCACTTGTGCTATAAGACCATCCCTAATAAAAATATTAATAAATACATATTTTTCCCCCAACATAAATACATTGCCTACTATACCTTTCACAGGCGTAAAAACAAATTAATTATACAAATTTATGTCACATAGAATTAGAAGTCATTGATTTTTGGACTTTCACTTGTGCTATAAGACCTTCTATCGTGCAGACTTTCAAGATTGTAGGTCGGCAAGATACTTGAAATTTTTACAGCAATGTAAAATTATAAGCTGATATTCCAAGTTTCTGCGAAAAAGAGCTTTGACAGACAGGCCGACTGACAACAAAGTAATACTATAAATAATCCGTTTTTTTTTCGTTAAAACGGACCAAACTTTAAAATGAGCCAATTTCGATCTGGAACTATCATTAAATAAAAAGAATATATATCAATGCTCAGCTCAAAGTACATTAATCGCTGGAAATTCTTATTTTGCAAGGGATTTAGTAAGTAAAGTTTATTATCTAGTAAGCATTATTTAGAAAGTGATTCAGTGTTTAAGCTTGTTGTTTTTATATTTTTTTCACAATTTTCGTTAAAATCATACTTAATTTAATTTTTTAAATTTATGCTTAATTACTCGAATTACGCGAATAATTAGTTTTTAATTCCCTGTATTACATAAGCACAGAGTTAAAGGAGTTAAAAATGGCTCGAAACGGTTCTTATAAATATTGTATGGCGTACGTAAAGTCGCCTTTTTTAAACAAATAACGTCCCGCATTTTTGTTTTAATTGTTTTTTATGTACGTAATAACTATATACTCAATAGCGTACTACGATGTATTCTCAACAGTTTAGAGTTATTTATTCTGTGATTTAGTAAGTAACTTACACTGATGACATTTCCCTTTGTGAATTTTCATATTGTCGAGAATATTATCATATATTGTTCTAATGCAGCTGTAATGGTTTAAAACTGTAAGTTAAATATCTAAAAAAGGAAAACAGTTTAATTAACTTGTTTTAAATTTTACAAAGTTCCAAAATGTCATAAAAAGTACTGAATTTTCAAATTCTTTATTTCAATTGATATTATTAACTAGCACTTATAGACATAATACAACAGAAGTGAAAGAAAACCAATTACAAGAATATACGTAATTATAACACAAAATGGACAAACATGCAGAAACTTATTTTCTTAAAGCTATTGATATGTATCAGCCACACATTGACTTATATAACCTAAGTCCCATCCCGACACTAAATTTACAATGGCGAGTTTCACACCGATCATATAATCAGTTTTATTCCAAAGCATAAAAGACAAACAAAAAAAAACAAAAAAAAACTGTTCTCTTCATATAAGTGGTATGATTAATGGATACCTCTATGTACGAATATTTAAATAGCTTCTGGTATCATCTCGCTTTAAATAGTATTCCATGGGTTTTTACCACGACATTTATAAAATTCATTGAATTATCAAGCTTTGCCAATTTCCCGTAAACTGGTATTTTAGGAAACATGTTCAACGAAGGTATATTAGGAAACAAGTAAAACGAAGGTATATTAGGAAACATGTAAAACGAAGGTATATTAGAAAACAAGTAAAACAAAGGTATATTAGGAAACATGTAAAACGAAGGTATATTAGGAAACAAGTAAAACGAAGGTATATTAGGAAACATGTAAAACAAAGGTATATTAGGAAATATGTAAAACGAAGGTATATTAGGAAACAAGTAAAACGAAGGTTTATTAGGAAACATGTAAAACGAAGTGACAACCTCGGTTGAGCTTTTATATAAAAAAAATGTTCTGTACATGGATATAATACAGCAATATAACACAACAGAATAGGGCAAATCTTTGAGATTCACGTAGCACTAAGTAAACAAATTGAAGATATACTCGAGATTACCGACCTTTACAAATTTCGAGTGGATGATCGACAGACTGAACTCTTCCGTAAATTGTTCTGTACGTAAACCTAATCGAGAACAAGAGAATATGGCAAATCTTTGACATTCACATCTAAGTAAAAGAATTCAAGATATACTCGAGATTATCGGTCTGTACAAATTTCCAGTGGGGGAATGACCGACTGAACTCTTCCCTAAAAAGTTATGTACGTGAACATAGTACTGCAATAGAACACAACAGAATAGGGCAAATTTTTGAGATTCACGTAACACTAAGTAAATTAATTCAAGATATACTCGAGATTACCCGGCTTGTACAAATTTGGAGTGGGGGATTGACAGTCTGAACTCTTCCCTAAAAAGTTATGTACGTGAACATAATACTGCAATAGAACACAACAGAATAGGGCAAATCTTTGAGATTCACGTAACACTAAGTAAATTAATTCAAGATATACTCGAGGTTACCGGCTTGTACAAATTTCGAGTGGAGGATTGACAGACTGAGCTCTTCCCTAAAAAGTTTTGTACGTGAATATAATACCGCAATAGTACACAACAAAATATGGAAAAACTTTGAGATTCACGTAACACTAAGTAAACGAACACGAATTCAAGATATACTCGAGATTAGCGGCCTGTACAATTTCGAGCGGGTGATCGACAGACTGAACTCTTCCGTGTTCGTGACGCAACATTGCCAAGTCTGAACGCGCCACGGAACGGTCGGTTACCCAAATAAAAATTACGCACCGATTACACCATAAAATTCACGAATACATTACAAGTCATTGTGAACGAAGAGGTAAGTGGGTCAAAGTTAATGCTACTGTGGGAAAGGACAATCGGGCCATTTGTCTACTTATCGGTAAAGGGCAAAGGTGAAATATTATTAGACGCGTTGTCGACTTAATATCGTATAGTCACTCATTGTTAAGGCATTAATTCGATAGCGCGTATTAATATCTTACAGTACTAGTAACATAATAGTACTGTAAGATATTAATACGCGCTATTATATAAAAGTTATTATAAGTTATTATATAAAAGTTATCTATAATCTAAGCTATTACAGATTTCTACGAATCAAAATATATGCTTTATTACATAGCGAATTTCAACACTACCATTTTCCTTCTAATAATCAGAAAAACAAATTAATGCGCTGTGATATTGATGTTTGTATATTGTAACAATAATTCTTGTTTGTATATTGTAACAATAATTCTTGTTCGTATATTGTAACAATTATGTCTATGAAGTTCGTTTCACAAGGAAGATACATTTATTTAAACTTATTTCCACTGTTAAACGATTCGTAGAAACAAATTAAATGTCTAGTAGACTAGAATGGTATTGCGATTAGAACTGGCAAAATAAATTGCTTGGCAACCGATTCTTTTTACTAAGTACGTTTACTTCTAGAACTCGTTAAGTTTTTACATGTACCTTGAAAATATTTATTGAGAATTCTGTAAAGGTGAAGCCAAAAAAAATTTAATCCAATTATAGGGTCAACAAGTATTGCTTTACTGAGTAGGAAAAATCTATATATAAGTATATCGAAATGGAGCGTTAGTTTCATAGAAGTAAAAACTACTGCTAAGTCTCTTAAGAATCACACTTATCTATGTGTACGTAGACTGCATGATCGGAAAGAATCAAAATGTTTATTATTTTGAGTTGGTTTCAACCAACTCGGAATAATAAACATTTTTAATAGTCTTTTTTAATACTGTCTCCTGACTGCATAAACATTGTGATTTCGGACAAACTACAGTCGTACGGCGTCTAGCTACGGCACTTCGTTCGCGTATGCCGTTCAAGTAGGGATGATATATGTTCATTGATCTTATCAAAACGTCGATGTCGAAAGACTAAACATCGATATTGAAGTACATAAAACATCGGAATATCGATATTAAAAACAAAATATCGACTTTCAATGTTGACAATTTATTCGGCCTGACACTACTATTTGTTGCCAACTTTTTTACGCACGCGATCTCAACATCGATGATTTCTCAACATCACCATTACTAGTTATAATCTTAAACAGAATTATAAGTTCCTACGTGTTACAGTTAAGTAGTAACGTGTGTAAGTTACTACGTAAAACTACTACGTGGTGGTTATTGCATTCGATTTTTTGACATTTCTACTTCTACAATGCACTTGTACCACTAGCGCCATCTCTTATATCAACATGTACATATAGAGAATGATTCCGTATAAGTTCAACCGAAACGTTATGGCCTTTTTTCCAATTTTAGCAATTTGTCTATTCTCACTTGTTTTCTCATAAAATCCATTAAAAAAAAACAAAAATTAAGTCAATAGCAAAAATACAAAAAAAATTCGTCAGTCGTTTAGTCTGCCGCTCGTTTAATTAACATCTGAAGATGTATCAATTCAAAAGATTGACTTTTCCACATTTTAATCCATTCAAGGAATTCTGCTTTTGCCCTTGGTCGATTTGGGAACTTTTTTGCCCAACGCTCCTTGCCTGTAATTATGTTTCTTTTTTTAAATATACTTAACCAAGTTATCACATTTCCGCGTCGCTTTGTTTGCTAAATCGAAGGTCTCGTAAGTGCTTTATTTCGCAGCGCGTTCTTTTCACGAATACTTTGAATAAAGAAATGAATGGAAAAACAATTTTTTATACGTTTACTACGTTTGTCAACACAAAGGATACAATGATCATAATTTATGAAACGAAAAGCAACAACCACATCTCGATTGTCGCCAAAAAGTTAAATATCAAAGGCATTTTCGAGTATCGATTCGATTTCATCTACTCGTAACTGATTATGATACCACTTGAAGGATAAAAATAACTAAAAGCAAAATTGCCCCATAGAAGAACCAAGGTTACAAGCTCGCAGGATTGGAAGTCGAAGTAGTAATGGACAGACCATATAACGCGATGGTTAGAGAAGAAATATTCTTGAATAGCGACCACGTACTGGAAGACGTAGAATGGGATAATCATCCGCTAGACTTGGTAACGGTGGCGGGAGCCGTTATACGCAAACTGCACAGGATCGATCTTTGTGGGAATATACGGAGGACGCCTATGTTCAACAGTGGAAATTTTTCTGCTTATGATGATGATAAATAATTCTTGAAGACTATTATTGCGATTTTTTTTAATTCTTGAAGTCTATTTTTGCGATTTTTTTTAAGTCTTGAAGACTATTTTTGCGATTTTTTTTAATTCTTGAAGACTTTTTTGCGATTTTTTTAATTCTTGAAGACTATTTTTGCGATTTTTTTAATTCTTGAAGCCTATTTTTGTGATTTTTTTAAATTCTTGAACACTATTTTTGCGATTTTTTTTAATTCTTGAAGACTATTTTTGCGATTTTTTTTTCGAATAATATATACGTATTCGAAGATTGCAAAATTTTCCCGTTCTTGGAAAACGTGCAATTTTGCACATTGTACCTTGAATCGAGTAAAAGTCAAAACTATATTTTTAGATTTTTTTGTCGGCCTGTTTGTTAAACTAGCACGCAAGAAATCTTTGGAGAGGTGCAATAAAAATAGTTCATTTCTTTCCCTTTTAAATAAAGTCAAAACACATAAAGAAATGTGAAAATTTACTAGATTTGTATGACGTTTTGAATCTTTTTCACGTTCTCCTATAAAATGCACAATGTTCTCTTTTGACAGCGTTTATTAGGCGGTAACGATAAAGTTACGTATCGTTTTTAATCCGAGTAGTTAGGTGGTAAAAGGTTTCACGATAACAGGTCTAAGTAAGGTTCCTCAAAATTACCGCGAATAGCGGGGCTTTCATCCAACTAGTAGAAAAATGGCGGTTCGGTGAAGTTTCAAATAATAAGGAGACAATTGTACCATAATAATAATTTTAATAAATAAATATTTTATAAATAAATTTTAATAAATAATTTTATTTTATAGTTTTTTAATACAAAATCACAAATAAACTTTGGTAATAACACAGTTATAATTTATTATGACCCAAAACCTATATTCTAATTATCCGTAATTTTCTATCTATCTTTAGTTTGCTACCCAAAAGTATTTTGATATTTTAACTGTCTATCGATAGTCGTAGATAGCATTCTATCCATACCCTCCCGTACAAGCGACGCGTTCCGTTAATACATATGTCAAATTCGAAATTAACAATATATACGACCAAAATAAATAAACTGTAACTAAACAGAAACATTTTAATTATATAAGATTAAAGGTAATTTAAATGTTTCGTGAATTTTTAAGCAGCGGATGTATTTTTTTATATTTTAAAAACAAAAATAATATAAGTTAAGGAAAAGCAATTAAAGTTTTGCGTAGTTATGGAACGCAATCAATCTGTATTTTTCTTTATGTCAAGTATTAAATCGAACAGAAGCCAGTACTGATATAACATTTAGGTATAACAGGTAGGTTTCTGGTTTTGTTTACTTTTAAGAACTTTTAAATTTTTCTTGAAGTTCTGATTCAAATTGTAAAGTGTGAACGGCCCAATTTTTATCTATTAAAAACGTTTAAAATAACGTTCATATTTATTTTAATGAGAATTAAAAAATTGACCTAAATTGACAAACTTTGACCCGCGTACTTTTGAAATTAAAACAGTTACCATGGCTTATTCGTAAAAGATAGACAAAATTGTCTTTAATTTTTTTCTTTTTACATAGTATAAGTGTATCTGTAATAGTTTTGCCAGAGTTTGTTACGAAAACGACCAGATCAGTGACTTTTCCCCGACATACAATATATGTACGCAATATACAGCATATGATAATCTGGAGACTATAATATTGTGAAAGTTATATTTCAAACGGATTAGCAGATTTTGCCTGAATCCTAATATATCTAACAAAACTTTCCCATTTATAATATTCGTGTGACGTTTAAAAAGAAATTAATAATTGCAATTATAATGTAATATATACACAATAACACTGTTTATATTTATATATATATATATATATATATATATATATATATATATATATATATATATATATTATATATATATATATGTAACAAATTGTAATAATAAGTATTAAATCGTAATAGTCCAATAGAACTCTTATTATTTCGAAATCCAGTTTTAATATTATGCTCGTTGGGCTCACATATAGAATTTTCTAGGTGTTTATGTATACGCCGGGCCCTGTTACTTTTATTATGGGAACCATCATCCCAGCATGATAACGATGGCAATATTTTTAAATTGCTATAGCTAGAGGACGATATGTTTACTACTACTGATTTTCAGTAAATTTTTACAATAAAAAAGGGATAATTTTACATAAAACATACCATTGATAAGCTTTATCCTTCGAAAATGACAGGTAGAAAAGTAGCTTACTGTTAGTAATATAACCTGTCAGAGATAACTGTCAAAAAGTTATCGGGAAGCGACATCTGTCATTTCTATATACAACGTCGGATAGCCAGTGAGTGATTTGCCCACCCATTGGTAGATAGCGTGCGGAGATAGTAGTATTTTTATCTGTTGATATGCAAAATTGAAACGTCAGTTAGAATTTCTATCCCTAGTAATATAAAAGCATAGATATACAGAACATTTATTTTGGGAATTAATGTATCTAATTAGCTGTGATTTTTCAGTAAGTTCTTTTACGCTCGTTATGTTTCATATTTTGCTAACATGAATGAGCAATCTATAAATATGTGTTATTTTACTAATGATAGCTCATCGATAGACCATGCTCTTAATCTATTTCTTTCACCACATTACGTGTGCTTGTGAGCGTGCGTATGTATACGAGCTTGCGTTTACCGTTACCCTCGACTTTTAGTAAATATAATTACGAACCGCGAATAGCAAATTCGCGAATAGCGAGAGTTTACTGTATCTATACAATATATAAAGCTGAAGAGTTTTGTTTGTTTGTTCGCGATAATCTCTAGAATCTCCACAAGTCCGATACAAAAATTATTTTTGGGTCACAAAGCCCATACTTTCAAAGATTATAAGCTATACGAAGAAGTCAAGGAATACTGCTCATTTATCGACTTATGATTCCGTGTATTTCCATCGATATATCCCCGAGCCGACGACTGAATCGTTTAGCGAACGGAACGCCTCTGGCGTTTAGTGGCGGCGGGATCGAAGATTTTTTTATTTTAATGTTTTCAGGGATTATGTAAATAAGTCAATTATGGAAGAGACATCGATCGCTTTTGAAAAATAGCTATTCACACGAAAACACCTAAGGTTTTAGAATAAAACAGATATACGGATCATTGTTATACAATGTCGACTAGTTGAGAAATTTGTTTTTATGAAAACATTTAATTTCCTAATGATTATTTTCAATTTTAATTTCAATTTATATTTCCACGTCTTCTTCTACTTATACTGGACAGTGAAATGACAAAACGCCTAATTATTCTTACGTACAAAATTTTTTCACAAATTTTCAATTCGAATTATTTCGAAGAATATTTTTTAATCTGCTCTTTAGTATTTTGTTTGTTTTTTGTACGTATACACTAATCTCGGAAACTACTGGACCAATTTTTATGAAATGTTTGCTGATGTATACGCTGATATTAACTCTCCAAGCTGTATCATCATGCCATGCATCAGGACACTACACATCATCAGACTATATTTAAAACGGACTGAAAGTGACGATGGATGTAAATCGAAAAAAAAACTGCATTAAATTCGATTATCTGATTATGACTATTCATGACATTAACAGTTATTCGCTCGCGGACAAACTTTGCCAGTATACAAACTGATTCCCCTTTGACCTCTAGGAATTCCTTTTCGATTATTGTGTCGTATATGAAACCAGATGTAAAGTGAGCCGATGAAGAGTAAAAGGTGAGATGAGAGATGTCATGGCATTAACTATTGACTGATATTCTATAGTGTAGATGAGACCTGTAGGAATTATTCCTCGCATATGGTGCCGTATATGAAATCTATACGTGTAGTGAGAAGATGAAGAGTAAAAGGTGAGATGTCACGGCATTAACTGTTATTCGCTCGTGGATAAACTTTGCCAGTATACAAATTTATTTCGCTTTGCCCTGTAGGAATTCCTTTTCGATTATGATGCCGTATATGAAATCTAGACGTGAAGTGAGACGACGAAGAGTAAAAGGGAACATGCAATGGTATTAACTGTTATTCGCTCGTGGACAAACTTTGACCTATAGAAATTCTTATTCGATTATGGTGCCGTATATGAGATCTATACGTGTAGTAAAACGATGAAGAATAAAATATGAGATGTTACGGCATTAACTGTTATTCGCTTGCGGACAAACTCTGCCAGTATACAAACTGATTCCGCTTTGACCTGTAGGAATTCCTCTTCGATTACGGTGCTGTATATGAGATTTATACGTGTAGTGAGACGATGAAGAGTAAAAGGAAAGATGTTGCGGCGTTAACTGTTATTCGCTCGCGAATAAACTTAATACAAACTAATTCTGCTTTAATCTGTAGGAATTCCTCTTCAGTTATGGTGCCATATATGAGACCTATACGATAAGTGAAACCATATAGAGTAAAAGTTCATGGTATTAACTGTTATTCTTCGCCGACAAACTTTGCCACTATATAAATTAGTTTCGCTTTGACCTATAAGAGTTCCTCTTCAATTATGGTTTCGTATATGAAATCTATATGTCTATTGAGACGAGGAAGAATAAAAGGTAAAATTTTATGCGCTCGAGAACAAACTTTGTCAATATAAACTAAGTGTTTGTTTAACTGACGATTCATTTATAGCTTGAATGGGCACATTAGCGTAAAAATAGGCAATATTAACGTGTGGCAACGCGTTATGTCCACTTTGACCGGTCGTGCTTTATTCTTCCGTCGCAGCGTTAATTAATTTTGAGTAATATTAAAACATTCATTTTATTGCATTATGATCATTGCTCTCTTCACAAATTAATTGCATTTTCCAATTAAATCGCTTGTAAACCTACATACATCGGCCATATTAATGTGTTACCCGAAATGGATACGCTCCAATTTCCACACTGCAATAGCATACGGTAAGCATATAATGACGATTACGATTTATTCATAGCTTGAATGGGCACATTAGCGTAAAAACAGGCAATATTAACGTTTGGCAACGCGTTATTTCCACGAAAACACGTCTGTATAACATACATTGGTTTTAACTGCATAAAATTGCATACCAGTATCAAGCATAAAATTGCATACCAGTTCCCAGATGAAAATACCATCATCGACATTGACACGTCAAAACAAACAAGTTTAAAATTACATTTTTGCTGACTTCAAAAATGGGACATACTCTGTTCGAGTTATATGTTGTTAAAATAAATTGTTGTTAAAGGCTTTATATCTTTCGTGCCAGTAACAAATTGTCCCAGATTAAAATACAATTGACCTTGACACATCGAAACAAACAAGTTTAAAATTATGTTTTTAGCCGACGTCAAAAATGGGACATACACTTCTAATTATACGTTTGTTTAAATTGTTGTTAAAGGATAACATATCGTGCCAGTAACAAATTGTCCCAGATTAAAATACAATTGACCTTGACACATCGAAACAAACAAGTTTAAAATTACGTTTTTAGCCGACGTCAAAAATGGGACATACACTTTGAATTATACGTTTGTTTAAATTGTTGTTAAAAGATAACGTATCGTGCCAGTAACAAATTGTCCCAGATTAAAATACAATTGATCTTGACACATAGAAACAAACAAATTTATAATTATGTTTTTAGCCGACTTCAAAAATGGGACATACACTTCGAGTTATACGTTTGTTAACATAAATTGTTGTTAAAGGTTAACGTATCGTGCCAGTAACAAATTATAAGTTCCCAGATGAAAATACAATTGACCTTGACACGTCAAAACAAACAACTTTAAAATTATATTTTTAGCTGACTTTAAAATACGCCTACAAAATTTGTGCATCCGCTTTATTTTTGGTTGAAAAAAATATGATCATGTATCTCAATTCAGAGGGCAACTTAAATGGCCGGAAGTCCGTATTCGGCGTAATCTCCACATTCTTACACGCCTCTATAATATTTTGAATAATGCTACTTATCCAACTTATCTTAGAAGCAAATTTAGTTACTTTTCTGCACACGGTATAGGGTTACGCTCTGAAAACCAGCTCTGTTTCCTTTTTCCCAAACATAAAACCACCTTTTATGAAAAGTCCTTCGCTGTCCAAGCTATAAGACTGGAATCGACAAGTTCCGGATACCAGGAATTCGCTTACCTTAAATGTATTTGAAGATCGTCTGAAAAAGTCCTTCCTCTCGTAAACCCTCTGTCCTACTGTTCCTAATTTCATTTTGTTCCCCATTTTCCTTGTGCCCAACCATGCCAAGATTTATAATTAACTATTTTTTTTTGTTTTGTATTATTTATATGTAGCTTAATTTTGCTTATTTATATGTTATGACATTTTTTGTTAAATGTTGTTTCGTTTTTTTTTATAAATATCTTTTACAGTAATCCACATCACAAAATGCTTGTATTTAATCAATGTGGTTGACTGGAAGATATTGTTGATGTAGCAATAAGTCCGACAAACGTATGTATTATATGTACGTTAAAGTATGAATAAATAAATAAATAAAAATGGGACGTAAACTATTTGAATTGTATGTTTGTTAACATTCATTGGGTGTTCAAGGCATAACATTGTTTTTCCAGTTAAATTATCGAGATAAGGGTTAAGCATAAGGGTACTCTACTAAAATTGCTTCTTTTTGGGATTCTGTACCTTAAAATGTAACTGTTATAAGCTCTCTCGCGTGTCTGCCTGTCTGTTACAGCCGACTTTCTCGGAACCGTTTATCAAAGAAACTTAAAATTTATTATAGTAATAGATTATATTAACCCGTTTACTTTGCAGTAGGTAACACTAAAAAAATAACTTTATGAATAATGACATATTAAGTACTCGAAAATTTTTTGGAAATTATTTTTAGTCTACTACTAGACTACCCCACTAGTCTGAAACCGTTAATTTAAAAAGGTCTCAAACATATTTTTTTCATAATTATAAGTAGTTTGTATTCAAATATTTTAAATTATTTTAAAAAATATGCCCCCTCTCCCTTCCGAAAATACTGAAAAAAAAATTACGAATTACGAAAACCGGTCGTTGCCTTGGTGTGTTGGATTGAACGCAAGGCATATAGCCGTTGATGGCGCGGCGTACTGCGAGGATCCGGGTTCTATTCCCGATCGTTCGTCGAACGGGGCTAAACTGGCATTCTGGTTGGCTGTAAGATATTGCTATCGTGGCAATAAGTCGGACATTTATATCAACTGTGTATGAACAAACCTAGATAAATAAAAATAAGAGTTTTTCGACGTCCACGCAAAAGTTAAAAAAAGAAGACGCACTAGGAAGAGTCCATATTAGTGGTATATAATCATGACAAATAATTTCACTTCAACGATGTAAAGAGTCAGACTCGTACTAAACCAATTCTCTTTTATTATTAATTAGTTTTTGCACGCTTTTTCTTTGCGGATTGTTTATTCAGTAATGTTTGCTTTCCAAAAGTATCCTTTGTCGAGGTACATATTTTAGTTCGAAATTTAAGCTGAACCGCTGCACCTATTCATCAGTTCATACCACCACACTCGGGGTACTTACTGCCGCAATAACAGAATTTAAAGTATATTTGATCGGGATTACAGTTTATTTGCTCGGGACCAAAGGTCTAGAGTACAATCTACACTCGAAGTATCACCACAATAAAAAACCGCTTTCAAATAGGTCCAGTAGTTTTTGCGTAATATTCTACAAAACACACAGACAGACAAGAATTCCAAAAAAGAAAGTTTTTTTGGCTTTTCCTCGATCCCACATACGTCCCTAATTTAAAAAAATCCTATCAAATATGAGCAGAACTATATAATATTTTAAGCCCTTTCAAACGATAGTATGGAGTTACCATACATATAGGAAATTTTAAATTTTTTTTAAACACTTAATTTTTCTCCTAAAATTTCCATACGACTATTTTAGATTCTAGCTTGAACGATGGATACACGAGTGACCTTTATAAGGGTTCGGTTTTTCCTTTTGAGGCGCGGAATCATAAAAAAATCACAAAATTTTACAATATTCCATGCACTTAATCCAGCCGCCTCCTCCCTCCCCCCACTGCAGAAATGTTGCGTGGAGAGCCCACCTAACGGTTACACTTTTTTAACTCTCTGAATTTCGTACGCTCTGAACTTCTGACTTTACTTTTCATAAAACTTCATAGCGGGCACTATATATGAAAATCGATTCTTAAGGAGTAAACTCCAAAAATAATGCCTTTCCCTCCTCTAAGTGGAATAACAATCAATATTTATATTGGGAATCAACATTTTATATACAAAGTCTCTATTCATAAGCAATCGACCACTACGCGTTTTAGGTCGTGGTATAAATTTGGTTACCTGACTATGGGCTCAACAAAACATACAATTTACTCAACAAGTTGTAAAATCTTCAAATAACGCGATTTCTTAAAAACCACAATATTGTAATGCGTTTCCCTCCTCTCAGTGGAAAAACAATCAATATTTATATCGGAAATCAACATTTTATATACGAAATCTCTATTCATAAGCAATCAATCACTACGCGTTTTAGGTCGTGGTATAATATTGGATAACTGACTGTGGGCTCAATAAAACATACAATTTTACTCAACAAGTTGTAAAATCTTCAAATAAGGCGATTTCTTAAAAACCACGATATTGTAACGCGTTTCCCTCCTCTCAGTGGAAAAACAATCAATATTTATATCGGAAATCAACATTTTATATACGAAATCTCTATTCATAAGCAATCACTCACTACGCGTTTTAGGTCGTGGTATAATATTGGATAACTGACTGTGGGCTCAATAAAACATACAATTTTACTCAACAAGTTGTAAAACCTTCAAATAAGGCGATTTGTTAAAAACTACGATATTGTAATCACACTCCAAACGCGGTGGCGTATTCATAAAAAATCAAAAATCGATCCCACACAGTTTCGTACACAAATACCAATAAATTTAAACAAAGATGGACATATAAAACAACTGTGTAACCCAAAGCAACAAACGATAACAATCCCATTGACCTTCCCAACCCGCCTTCGGATCTCCGTAATTGTCCATTAACCTCTTCACGACTTTTAATGAAGTGCTTACGTTACATTGTATTATTTATTTCTTTAATTATATTAGTTGAACAATTTAATAATTATTCAAGGTCCTCTTAAAATATCGTCTGGGAACGTTTGGAACAAGAAGACTATTGCGAATGGTAGAATAGCAATATCTATAAAGTATAAACGTATCGTTAACAATTGTGCAATAACAACGAGAGCTTATTGTGAGAAATCACAATAACAATATCAATAATACCTCTCGGGGCATTCATCAACTTAATTACCGGTTTGAGTTAAATCATATTTGATTTATAATTGATTAATGCATTAATGACTTTATTAATTCATTAATTATCTAATTACTTCGAAGTGCCAGTTTTTCTTAATATCTGAAGACGTAACTTTCCCACACTTTAAATGAGGTCTTTTGAACTTGCTCAAATCAAAATTATCCAGAGTAAAGAGGTGGTCGCTATTTCGATCTGCATATAATGTTCGCCTCATTCCCATATCCTCAAATCCTCAAATATGGAGCATCAGAAATTATAGCTCCAATTTATTCAGGAGATGTACTCTCTCGATATAATGTACGAACCCTCCATAAAATACACGCACGGCAATTCTCATATCAAAATATTTCAACTTTTTACCTGCACGGTGCGCTTGTACAGCTAGCGCCATCTAAGCTTTCAGTCTGTGAATCCGTTTTTAATTTTCGGGCACTTTTTCTTCTATAAGGGTTTTTTTATAATCTTTTGATATGGAAAAATAATAGTTAAGATTCTGTACTTCAAATAGAAAAAAAAACGGAAACCTTATAAAATCATTCAGACATCCGTCTCCCACTACACTTTTTCTCAGAAACCGCTAGATGTAGGAACATGAAATCTAGTATAGTGTTAAAACATATTAACTGGCACTTATCTCACTAGCTAACAGTTAATAATATTGAAGTTTACTCCTTAAGAATCGATTTTTATATATAGCGCCCGTTATGAAGTTTTATGAGGAGTTAAATCAGAAGTTCAGAGCGTAAAAAAAAGTGTTACAGTTTGTAAGTTTGGATGTACGATGTAATCTCCGAAAGCACTCATCCGATTTCAAAAATTCTTTCACTAATATTTAGAAAAGACCTTCAGCGTGGACATAGGTTGTACATTATCCCGTTAAAAAAATCATATATTAAAAAAAGTTAAAATTTTGTAAGTTTAGATACAGGAGATAATCTCCGAAACTACTCATCGGATTTAAAAATTTCTTTCATCAATATTTAGAAAGGACCTTCAGGATGGACGTAGGTTATATATTATCCCGTTAAAAAAATTTAATTTATTATAAAAAAGTTAAATTTTTAAGTTAAGAGCAAACTCCAGTGGCGCGTCGGAGCTGACACGCACAACTTTTTTTATCTGGAAACGTTTGGAGTGACCTCGATGACTGACAATGGCCTCAAAAATACTTTTTTTTATAATTTTACCACCACCCAATTTCTGAAACTAATGAACCTAAAATTATGAAAAAAGCCGGATTTCTCGAAACCTACGCAAAATTTATAGGAAAACTATAACGATCATTGACTGATCTGTTATAGTTTTTGAGATATTCTTGGTAATATATATTCCACCCTATTTCTTCATATTAGGTATTATTAAGTATTCATTGCGCTAGAAAGTCCATATTATTGATGACTTATGATAAATAGACTATTTTCATTTGAAACGAAGAGCGGAGCCCTTAATACACGAGTCCAACTCGATTTTTTCTCGTAAAATCAATTTAAAAAATTCAAATCGGTAACTATCGCAGAAGTGCTCAACAATTTTGATCAGTCACCCATGCACATATATCCAACAATGTTTGTTTATAAAGACCCACAAATCTGATTTTAGTCTTCATGACTTCTGTCGCCTACCAGTTTTATTCAATAAAACCAAATAAATCATTATATTTTTTTCTTTATTTATTTTTGGTATACAAGTAACGTTAATACAAATTTACTTAATATATTTCTAAGACGAACAGTTCTTACAAGATGACTACATGCAACGCAAACGTACAAGGTAAACAAATATTAAAGTACTGCGAATATTCAGTAGAGATTTAATTAGCCAAAATAAATATTTACCAACTTAACGCATTGTAAATAACGTGTGTTACTTTTAGCTTACAAATCGTATATGCTAATAGTTAACCCTCAAACTGCACGATATAGCAAATGCCACATGACTTTATATCAGTCTTATCACGTTCGTAACTCTTCAAATTTTAAACATTTTTTCTCAGGGTGGCAATATTGATTTTTATTTTTTATGAAATGTAATCTTAAATAAAATCATTCTGTTTCCATAATATCGCCTTGAATTTCAAATTATAATTTTTAAAAAAAATACATTAATTCGTTCACAAACAAAAAGAAATAAATGAAAACCCAGCCCTACGTCGAAAGATTAGGAAGCGACAGAAAGACGCAAGCATACGAAGATTATATCGTGAACCCACACATTTTTACGTTGGATGTTAAATGGCCGGCGCAGCGGAAACGAAACAGGCTTCCGCTTGGCTAGAATGTATTAATTCCGCATTGCGTTTGTGATTATACGTATTATAATAACTAACATAATAAATGAGAAAATGAGTTTGTTTACTTGTTTGTTTGTTCCCTTTCACGGCTCAACTATTTAGACAATTTCCCTGAAATGTTACACACATGTAGGCCGTGTTGGGAAAATAAATATAGAAAATTATTCTATATTCTAAAGATTCTAGAAGACAACTGATTCCGCGCGTATGTGCAAAGCTAGCGAGAAAATGAATATAATATCTTTGATGTATTTTTTATTCGAAATACGTAATTTATGCGTTAGAAATTATGATAAACTTAAAAAATCGTGTTTCATCCAAGTTTCAGAAACGTGGATGAATCCGCCCGAAAAATCGAATTTCATTCATGTTTGTGAAACATGGATGATTTCGATAAAAATCTAATTTCATCCATGTTTCACAAACATGGAAGAACTTCGATTTTTAATTTTGTTTTGTAAAAAGACGAAAAAAATAGTCATGACGAAAAAACTTTGTAATATAAATAATTTGTTTATCCACTTGATTTTTTATGAAATTTTATAGTCATTTTTAAAGCTTAGTACATAAATGGTGCACAGACAACCACAATGAAACAAGATGATTGATCTAGGGTAATTACTCATAAATAATAAAAATAAGCATTGTCGAGCATAGATAAAAAAAAGAGATTTTAACCCATAGATTATATCAGATAATGCAATTTGAGACAGCTTTCGAACATAAGTACCGAGAGCGTGCCTTCTATATTTAGTTGATTTCATAACTTTGTTGCGTATATAGTAAATTTTTCTTCATAGAATATACTTCTATGTTGGGGGGTTAGAAGGGTTTTCTCGTTCAGAACGTAGTTAATAGGAACATTAAGTATGTCACATAAACATATAGATGAATATTTCGTCGGCTACAAATTCCGAACTCGTACAACGTCGAAAAAATGTATAATGATAATATATCAATAAATAATATTGTCGCTTTCATCGATATCCGACCCACGCTGAGCATCTGGCCGTCTCTATGGTTACGCTGATTGGCAATCTACACGACCCCCGACCCACACGCGGAGAGACATTGACAAATGGCCCGGTTCATCCGGCGCGCCGAGGCCACGGCGAAACGTATCTTTCACCAGCCAGTCAGAATTTCGCCATCAGCTGTATTCAAAAGTAAAAGTAAAAAACGACACAGCATCGAAGCCGAACGAGAGCGCGCGATCCGCATTCCCCACGCCTCGATTGTTCTATGCGCCAACAGCGATGTTCCGTACTCTTTTACACGTTGCGCATTCGCCTCTAATAAACAATATCGCAACTTCAGAATGAAGTAGACCTAACTCAAAATAAAATACCAATACCACATTATGAACTGCAATGATAAAATTACAACACTGTCAACGCGTACGTATCTACATGATTATAATCAAGAAGTTGAGAAATCAAACTGAGAAAAAATTTTAATTTGTATTTTTCTCAAAGACTATAAATATTTGTTTTTTTTTTAATATTTCTTGTAAAATATAAAAGGTCTTCTTCAATCTTCTATCAGGTTATGAGTTGACTTATGATGGAGGGACTCACCTTAAAACAATTATCAAAGGGAATAAATTAACAATTATACTGTAACATTCCATTCAGAACTACGCCTCTACTGCAACCATTTTAATAAAGTTTATCAAATTGGAAATAGATGGCGTTAATTTCCTACAATTCTTTTTCCTTTTTCGTAATAAAACGTAGTGCGAACAATATCCGATAGATGGGGTTAGTCTCTTTCTATAATCGGAACGTTTTTTCTGTAGGAGATCATATAGAAAATCTTGCGAAATTTAATTACTAAAGTTATTATTTGAGATTAAAAGTAGATATTACTGTACAATATTAGATTATTATGTAAACGAACTCGAAGTCACACTTTGGTCATAGTTTCGCATGCCCTGAAAGACGATCAAATAATTTAATTTTTTATTTGATGTATAATTATGAAATGACTCATGATGTTTAATTACGAATGACATATTATCATTTGACACTATTTTAACTCTTAATTATAAACATTACTTGATTATTTGATTTGAGAAATTGACAAGAGACGCAAATCACACCAAGGAAAATATTTCCATTAAAAATTACTTCTAAAATGAAGTGACAAATTGCAATGATACAAATAATTAACTAGCGGATTCGACAGTAAATATTATAGTGACGTGTGAAGAACCAATACGTAGTGAAATATCGATGAACCATGATTGAAAATCGAAATGTTGAAATTTAATTTTATTACTAATTCAATAAGAATTTTATGGTAAAATATTGATCGATTACGATTCCACCGTGAACTCATAATATTAATTCAGAGTAACAACCTTAATTAATTATTAATTAAATAACACAATAAGAATTCTTTATCATAATGATAAAATAACAAAACCTACAGGCATATCACATATGTTAAAGTTAAAAAGTGAACCCACTGCTTCAAACTGAATCGTTCTTTAACTTAACCTAATCTCGACTGTTATCGTTATTGGCGCCACTCGATGTGAACCCCTCGGTCAATCGGCCACTGTCACGCGCGCGTGTTACACTAAGTTCAAACATATTTACCTCAACACCGTGCGTTTAGTAATATTGATAAATTAACGCAAACGTTTTGACTACTTTGACATAGATTACTCAATATTACAGACTGATAAGTGGTAACTTTATTACGGCTTTTCCCATTCATTCACATACGATTTTTAGATGTTGAGACAGAATAAGAAATATGCTGTCTCTTACATAAACTTATGTTTAAAAATCGTATGTGAATGAATATACTTTATTGCGGGTTTTCCCATTCATTCACATATGATTTTTAGACGTTGAGACAGTATAAGGAAAATGCTGTCTCTTACATAAACTTATGTTTAAAGATCGTATGTGAATGAATATACTTTATTGCAGCTTTTTCCATTCAGTCACATATGATTTTTAGACATTGAGACAGAATAAGAAATATACTGTCTCTAACATAAACTTATGTTTAGAGATCGTATGTGAACGAATATACTTTATTGCGGCTTTTCCCATTCATTCACATATGATTTTTAGACGTTGAGACAGTATAAGAAATATGCTGTCTCTTATATAAACTGATGTTTCTTGATCGTATGGGGATGAATATACTTTATTGCAGCTTTTCCAATTCATTCACATACGATTTTTAGACGTTGAGACAGTATAAGGAATATGCTGTATCTTACATAAACTTATGTTTAAAGATCATATGTGAATGAAAATTCAAGTAATCTGATAAGATCCACCTGTTTTTATATTTATGTAAATCACAAAAATATTATACGAGAATCGGAACTTTAACTGTTAAAAAACTACTGAGAAGTGTAATCATTTTTTAGGTTTTCTTAATTCAAACGAAAAAAACCGCAAAAAAATTGTGAGCCATCATGGGACGCCTAGCAGATGTGAAACATCCAAATTTTGTATATTTTTATATTGAAATATTTTGTTTAATAATAAAATATTAATTCAATTTTAATATTTTATTTTTATTAAACAATTCATCACAGAAATATTTCTGACCTATTTCTAATTTCATAATTTGAGTTGTTAGACAATAAGACGCAGAGCTGGCCGAATTAAGACGGAAAGATTCGACAAGACGCGAAGCTGGCCGAATTAAGTCGAAAAAGCCGACAAGATGCGGAGCTGGCCGAATTAAGACGGATAAAGCCGACAAGACGAGACGTTGGCCGAATGACACTTCGCGACTTGCCATCAGAACGTTTAAACTCCCATCCAAATGCGCCATTAGATGTTACACATAAAAAGATTTTTATTTTCGGCGGGGTGGATGTCAATTGATCAGGTTAAAAAGATACGAAAATTCTGTTTATTTAAGATATTCCTAGAGGTATTTCTAAAAATGTTCACAAAAAGATGTCCTGCTATCTTTGAAATTGCTAAAATTAAACTACAAAGAAAAAACTATAAGTTTACTAAAAATTACTGGAAACACTTGGCGATGATTCTAGACCTCATAGTTGTTTGAGAGAGTCACGATATGTTTACGCCTATAACAGATATACTAAACAACATACTTCATATCCCTTACGCCTATATGCACCACACACGGTCAGGACTCTCAGTCGGATTTACTGATAGTTAAAAACGTATGGATACTTTAGGAATTGGACCGTGCAATAAGGCACGGTCGCTAAAGTAGACGCTTATTCTGACTTGACTGACAGTAAATCCAACTGACAATCCTGACTGCGTGTGGTGCATACGGACGTTAATGTTTACTTAACATGTTTACTATCTACTACGCGCGTTCAGCTTATAGCTTTTTGCGCTGAACCCACCAGTGTTTTACAGCACATTCTTTGTATTTCATCACGTGACTCACTCACAAAATGAGACCTATCAGTTGTCACTATAACTATGTATGAAGCGAAAATTACCACTTAATGATATGTGGCACTTTTCGCTTCACAAATAATTTTGACTTCTTTTATATGCTCGTATAATAAAAGATTGCAATTCTCCTTTAGTGCAAATTAGTAACAAAAATAAGAAACATCTACGAAAGATATCATTATTGTAACAATATATAAAATAAATAAATACTCACCTAACCATTCTCGTACGCCAATCTTATACTTTATCATATTTATCGTTGAACGTTTTAATCAACGATCGATCATTGTTAACTTTCTTTTGGTCGTATTCATTACCTAATGATAAACCGCAAGACTGTTCCTGTATCACGTAATCAACATCAGAATTTTTACCTCAGTGTAAAAAATATCGACACAAATGTAAAATAAACCTACATATCTTCATCTCTTTCGCTCTCTTACGCAGTTGTGACATACATTGTGCATACGTACGTGTCAGCCACCTAACGGCAAATTTTAACCTGTAAAGTGTAAACCGGTACTTGTACGAGAGGGTGGGGATGCGGGGGAAGGGGGAGAGGGGTCTATGTCATTCTCTTTGGCACTGCATTTATCAGTTACAATGTCGCAGCGGTCGGGAGCGCAAGCAGACTTGTCATCGTTTGTCCAACTTAACATCACTTGTACGCAGGTAGTTTTGCACGATGGTGCGCCTAATATTTTACATGGCGGATAAATTAATCATATTAGAAAATTTAATGAAATGGAAGTGTTGTGTAATTATAATTCATAATTTCGCTATTAAACTAGATTTGATGCTGTATCTCTATCAGGGTAAACTGTAGTGAAAATTGACGCGAAAGCAGCTCTGTCAATAGTCGATTCCGCGTTATTAATATAACTGATTTAAATTAGAGAAAGCGACTTCTATCCCAACGGCTGTGTCAACGAACAGAATTATCTAATGTACTTATTTGGCGCATTTTTTTTTAAATTTTTGTTTATCTAACTTTACTGCAAGCTTAAAAACAAAGTTTACAGTGATGGACTTATTGCAACGGCAATCTCTTACAGCCAATCACAATTAATTAAATGGGAAAAGACTTGCTGTGGTAGAATGTGATTTTTGAACGCTAATTAATTAAACTTACAATACGAATTAGACAATGATAAATTCACACGGTAAATATATAAGATTAATTCAAACAAACATAGAGAATTAATATAATTATAAGTAAAAACAAAGTGAAACGATCCGTTAGGGGTAGAGACGGGGTTAAGATGGAATATACAAGGGCGTTCGATCTGCCGATTATAATAAGATAATGTAATTTTAATATCACATGACTTTTGAATGCTGACAACGAGGGTGCACTTTGTATATTGGTGGTCAGTTGACTCCACAATCTAGCAAGCTGTGAAAGATTCTCCATAGAATTCAATTCTATGGCAAGGGATTAGGAGGAGATATTTAGAACGTAATTCAAGGTCATGAGGTGACAGGTATTGGAATCTAGTGCGAAGATATTAAGGTGTAACGGGATTATTGAGGATATTATATACAAAACATAGAAGATGAAGGTTGCGTCTGTTACGAATCGTTAATAAGTCGTAACCGATTCTAAGGTATATTGTCAATTTTTTTAATGCCGAAAATATATCGAATACACACATTGATTTTTAAGTCGTTCCAATTTATTGACTAAATATTGTTTTAAGATTGGAATAACACACGTCCCCACGATGAAGAAAATGCAGAAGTAAAATTTGACAATGTGTAATTTGGTTTAAAATGGAAGAAAAATTTGAAGCCATTATTTTTGCTGAGTTTTATTTCATTAATAACAATTAGCCAATTGTCAACAAGTAATTTTTCAATAAAATATTTTTTTAAGATTACAATAACACACGTCTTCACGATGAAGAAAAGGCAGAAGTAAAATTTGACAAATGTGTAATTTGGTTTAAAATGGAAGACAATTTTTAAGTCGTTGTTTTTGCTGAATTTTATTTCATTAATAGCAATTAGCCAATTGTCAATAAGTAATTTTTCAATATGTAACAACAGAGTTGTTGCCACAAAATGTCAATAAATTATTTCATATCGGGGATACCGCAATATCCTGTCTTCAGTTGCAAATCAAACAAATTGTGATAAGCATTTGCGACATGGGAACGATATGCGAACACTTTTCAGGGTCCGGGAATAAGTGTCGGACAAAGAAAGACGTTATTTCTTGATTGAAAAATAGTTGATTGTCGTTAAAATAAAATTTTAATGTCTATTTTCTTTTAGAAAATTGATAATAATATTCATAATTATTTATCATCTTTTTCGTACACACTATACTTGCGCATATTGTTCCACGCCTTTCAGGGGAATAATCTGCGAAGACATCGCCACTGCGGGTAAAAACCTCCACACAAGTATCGGGTGAGTTAAAAAGGATCATGTGTAATATTTTTTTTGCACTCAATTAGAAAAAGGGCGTGCTTTACATTTTATTTCAACGACAATTTAATCCTTTATATCCAACAAATAGCGTCTTTCTTTGTCCAACATCTATTCCCGGAGACTTATATAACGTCGGATTAGCAGTAAATTGAGACAAACTTGTCTCGGTATGACGTCAAAAAATACAATTTATATATTGTTTATGCAATGCAATTATAGTAAAAAGTATATATAAATAAATAACGACCACTTTTCTGTTTGTCTGCGCTTGTATCATATAAAACTACCGAGTTGATTTAATGTAATTTTGATTTTTATAATTACCTAGAGTACGAACTAAAATATGTTTTATTTATTATACACATAATAACACGACATTAAAAACAAATAAAAACAAATAATAACTACCACGGCATTATGAACAATAAAAATTTAATGAAGTACATAATTACTTTTTAGAAACGATTATGAGAAATAATCATTATCGATCGTTTTTTTTAATGTGTAGCCATTGCCTAAATTAATTGAAAAAAAAACTGTTAATTGACATTCGCTCTGTGTTGTCAAAATAAATGTTTTTTTGATTTTTATAATTACCTAGAGTACGAACTAAAATATGTTTAATTTATTATACACATAATAACACGACATTAAAAACAAATAAATTAAAAACGCGACGGCTTAAAAAAAGAATTAAAAAATTGGAAACAAGCCATACACACATTCTACATTTATTATAGGGACGCATGCAGTGATAAAACTGATCCGTAGAACCAGATGTGTCCAAACACACGGCAATATAATAATAGATCATGTAAAAAATATATTTATCCTCAGTTATCCAAGATGGATAATATGCATCAAATTAGATTACCTGAAGTCACCACAAATTCGCCATCTCTCTAAATTCATACTAACCAAGCCATTGTTGATTTGCATACGCAGCCGGAGGTTTATAAATACTGGTATGTAAGGAAAAAATATTTAAATCCTCATACATTAAAATTCATGAAACCATCGAGAATCTACGACGAAATACAAAATTCGATACACATAAAGATACACGTGATAAACATAACCATTTTGCTTACGCGCATTTGATTAATAAATAACTAACCACGGCATTATGAACAATAAAAATTTAATGAAGTACATAATTACTTTTTAGAAACGATTATGAGAAATAATCATTATCGATCTTTTTTTTTAATGTGTAGCCATTGCCTAAATTAATTGAAAAAAAAAACTGTTAATTGACATTCGCTCTGTGTTGTCAAAATAAATGTTTTTTTACTCTTTTTGAATTTTATGTGCCTTTTTTGGACGACTTGTCGGACCTGAGAGTTTCATGAATTATCATGTTACATGTGTGTATGGAGTATACAAACGGGACACAATCGATATTTTGTTTCATCTTGCTGGTTCGAAGAGTTCAGTAGAAATAGCATCTACAAACTACTTTGAAAAATGACATGACTCTTCATAAAATATTAACGACTTCTTAATTGTTTGATTGACGATTTAAATAGAACTTTTAAGGGGCTTGTTCTTTTATATTTTCTATGTAAGAGTGTCATTTTTGTGACACCTGTGCTTCTCAATTATTTGATTGATGATTTAAATAAACTTTTAAGTGGCTTGTTTTTTTGTATTTTCTACGTAAGAGTATCATTTTTGCGACACCTGTGCTTCTCAATTATTTGATTGACGATTAAAATAAAACTTTTAAGGGGCTTGTTTTTTTATATTTTGTATGTAAGAGTGTCACTTTTGTGACACCTGTGCTTCTCAATTATTTGATTGACGATTTAAATAACACTTTTAAGAGGCTTGTTTTTTTAATTTTCTATGTAAGGGTGTCATTTTAGTGACACCTGTACTTCTCAATTATTTGATTGACGATTTAAATAAACTTTTAAGCGGCTTGTTTTTTATATTTTCTGTGTACTAGTGTCATTTATGTGACACCTGTGCTTCTCAATTATTTGTTTGACGATTTACATAAACTTTTAAGCGGCTTGTTTTTTTTATATTTTCTATGTACTAGTGTCATTTTTGTGACACCTGTGCTTCTCAATGATTTGATTGACGATTTAAACAAAACTTTTAAGGTGCTTGTTTTTTTATTCTTTATGTAAGAGCGTCATCTTTGTAACACCTAGATCCAAGAATACATGGCCTTCTGCCAGTCTTCATTACTTAAAACATCAGACGCTAATGATTGTTTGCTAATAGAATAAGACAACTACACATCCATAGACACAACGCATTATTGCAACACTCACTTATGTGTTAATAATACACATAGACCGTAATAACGGGTGACTGATACCGGTATTTAATTAAAGACGTCCGACATACCAATTAAATGTTTACATTTAGTTGGCCAACGCGGTAGTGAATCTGTATAAGATTAGATGTTTATATGTAGGTTGCAAACTTCAACTAATTAGAGTATTTGGATAAGTACGAAGACGCGATCTGAGATGTCATACTTATCCAAAAACAAAGCATGATTTAGATTTTTCGACAACGATATACTCGTATTTCTTCGTGCATCGTAGTTTTCGGTTAAAACGTTAATTAAAAATCATATTAAAAACATAAAATAAAAAGTATATTTTAAATTCGATATATCACCATAATTTTGTTGTTGTTGTAGAACTGCATTTTTCCTGACATTACAGGGGGTAATTTCCAGAGTAGATAATAACGCAAGGATAGTATGAGCCATTTTGAAATCGTACATTTCCAAAATTTATAAAATAACATTAAATATATTTGATAATCCATTTTATAATGAAACTCTCTTCATCCTGGAAAGGTGGTGATACATTACACATATTCAAACTTTCTCTGAAGTGCACCCAGGAGACACACCCTTCTGTCTTCCTCTGTCTGCGTTCTGCGTATTGCCGATACACGTTAAAATTATACGTGTTTAAATATAACAGCAAAGATCTAAGAGAAAATATTTATAGTGACCACGTCATCTATATTATTGATAATTCAATACAAACATAATAAAAAAACAAGATTCGTTAAAAGGTTTTTTTCCTGTATTATCATTACAAAAGTAATAAATCATACACAGGAAAAATGCGTTTACAAACACTGAAGATCTATTGCGTACACGAGCGGTATTTTTCTTTCATTATTCGATTTTATTCATAATAAAGGAGTGTACGAACTCTGGTCCAAATGTTCGTTACAAATGACAGTTCCAAGTTTGTTTATGATTCAAATGACAATCATATTTTGTTATGATTGTCCTTTGAATCATAAAAAAACTTGGAACTTGTGACTATGAAAACATATAATGAATAAAATGGAAATTATACCAGTGTGATGATTTATTTCATATTTTTTATACATATTTAAGGGTACATAATATGTCTATTAAACTAGTTAAAAAGATTAATTTTTCACAACGTAAATATATTGCCTACAATATCCTTTACAGACTCAAAAACATGGTGCATATTATAAGATCTAGGATAATCCTAAAATGTTCAGGTCACATTTTAGCAACCCTGTTTTTTTCATGATTTTTTATTCAGTAATATTGAAAATAAAGAGAGGACTATTACTCTATTTTCGCATATTTTCAGAATATATTTTTAAACATGCAATTAAAATTATGAGAAAAAAAACATTATTATATTCCTCATAATAATCCCTTTTAGATGATACCACACATGATATACAAAAAAAATGATGAAAAAAATTGTAATTACTTTATTTTATTTTTTTTCTTAATTCTTATTTCTTATAGGAATATTTAAAAAAAATTAGCTAGTGCAAAACATGTGAGCTAATAAGACGAATTATTATTCAACATTTCAAGTTTCTTTGTCGCCTGGTTTCTATGAATCTGGTATTATATGACAGACGGATAGACAGACAAGTGACTGATCTTACAAAGGTTCCGTTTTTCAGTTTGAGGTACGGGACACTAAAAGGACAATAATAGCTTCTGTTTATAACCTTGCACTACGGGTATATAAATATTTTGTTTTGCTTATTTAAAGATCTATTTAATTAAATGAATCTTGAAAGTTATTACATATTTAAAGATCTATTTAATTAAATGAATCTTGAAAGTTATTACATATTTAAAGATCTATTTAATTAAATGAATCTTGGTAATAATGGACACATGGACGTTTTGTTACATGTACAATTTAATAGTACCACTTTTCCATACCCTTCCTCATAGCTTTTTAATTATGATGTATATTTTATTACAGTTATTACGTGTTTAAAGATCTATTTAATTCAATGAATCTCGATAATAATGACTAGCAGCGTTCATTGATGTATAGGTACCTGCGCAATATAATAGAACGTGGCTGTCATATTTGCAAATTTTCTCTAAACATTTATAATTTACCCATATTTTTCCTCATAACCTTTTAATCAAAATACATATTTGATTTATGTTGTTGCATATTTAAGATCTATTTAATTAAATGTATCTCAATAATAATGACTAGCAGCGTTCATTTCATATTTGCAGCGTTCATTTCATATTTGCATTTTCAGCGTTCATATTTGCAAATTTTCTTTATCCATTTTTCAATTACCCATATTTTCCTCATAACCTTTTAATCAAAATACATATTTGATTGCTGTTATTGCGTATTTAAAGATCTATTTAATTAAATGAATCTCGATAATAATACACTTACTTGACTGACAGAACAACTGACGTTTAGGTACCTGCGCAATTAATAGAACTGGTCTGTTTGTCATGACGACTCTTTTATCGATTTTTTCATTTATCCATATCTTTCTAAAATAGTCTTTTAGATTAAAATATACGAAAGAAATTACTCCGTTTAGAGCGTCTCAAAGAGTTGAAAATAGCTCATTAACTCGTCAATAGCAACCACAGTTACTGAGCTATAAATTAAGAGCACTTAATGACAACGACGATTAATTAAAGAACGCGCAAAACGCTGCAAGGCAAATACCTAGTTACTAATAAATATTATTTATAAATGATACGGACCAATTATCGTGTGATGCAACATAACCGGTCGCTTGCTGCAGGCTATTCCTACAGAGTTGCAGGCGCCTCATTAGTTATGCACAGTGGTCTAATCGGGCAATTAAGGGTCGGCAAACGACCCATCGACAAGACTGCATATTATGATTGCCAAAATAGCAGTACTCGTATTAACGGATTGACGCGATTTTTTGCAGAGATAGATAGTAGGCTGGTCGAAAAGTTTCAGGCTACGTTTTATCCCGCGGAATTTCATTCCTTCGGGAAAATTCTTATTTGAAAATGGAAAAGTACAAAAATAGAATAAAGAAGCAACGGATCAACGTGATTTCTTGCAACGTAACGTTTAAAACACATACGCAAAATTTCATTTTGATCCTTAATTTAGAAGGAAATATTTTCGTTCGTATTATTCTTAAGTCACAAAAATAAAGACTGAGTAAGTAACGTTCCTTACGCCCATATGCACCACACAAGTTCAAGACTGCCAGTCGAACTTATTGACAGTTAAAAACGTATTGCTGTTTCTCATTAACTGTCAGTCGAGTCGGAACAAGAGTCCACTTTACCGACCATACCCTAAGTTACTAATACGTTTTTAACTGTCAGTAAATCCGACTGAGAATCCTGACCGTGTGTGGTACATACGGGCCGTTAATCTTTCTAGACGTTGCTACATGTTTTAATTTGACGCTTCTGTTTTAAGTTTCCAATTATAACCACGCGAGCGAAGAATATTTATCGGGCACTGAATTTTAAACATTTCGCAATAAAAAATGAGCAATTTTAGTAATTTTTAGTACAACAAAATGAATCAATTCTGTAGCAAAATTACATTAGTTGGTTGGTATTAAGTAATAACATGTAGTTAGTATCAATATTATTATAAAACCAATATGAAAATCCCAAACTTATATTAATTTCGTATTTTCTTAATTTCGTAGAAATAATATAAATTAAAATATATTAATAAAATACGCCCAACTTTAAAAATGAAAAAGTTCTACAAGATACCGTAATAGCAAGGTTTTTTTTTATATTTTTACATTGAAACACTGTACCTGTTGTAAACAAATACAAACAAAAGAAGAGTGAAATATATTGTTTCCACTCTACTCTCGCTACAGTCAGCTAACGTAAAAACACGAGGAACCATTTCTTTAATCTTTTTTATTTGTATAACAAGTTAAATAACGGTAACACATAAACCGGTTACGCTGTTGTAACATACTTTTGGGTTTTATTTTTATGCACTGCCATAATCATAATTGGACGTACACAAAATTATGATTAGATTGGAGGTAGACGTTATTTCATTGTAAGCACAGTAGTTATTTCATTGTAAGCACAGTAGTAGTGGATGAGACGTCAAAATAAGTAAAGAATAACAAAAAGTGATATTTTGAGGTAGTTCGTCAACATTAGCTACAAGCGAATTGTGTATACTGTTAGTTCAAACAAGGAACGAAAATAAAATATTTAATATATATTTATATTGAAAATTGCGAAGAAAAATACATTTTGTAATAATTTTCATAAAAAAGAATGTCAAATATACTCAGTTTGATGCGCAGAATGAAAAGTTATGCCAAAGTGGCGATTACAATAAAAAAAATTTTATTTTTTTTTAAAGACAACAAGTTTGATGCGTAGAACGAAAAATTATGTCAAAATGGCGATTTTAATAAGAAAATTTATTTTTTTTACAGATACACACTTCAAATATACTGAGTTTGATGCGTAGAATGAAAAATTAAGTCAAAGTGGCGATTTTAATGAGAAAATTTATTTTTTTTACAGATACACACTTCAAATATACTGAGTTTGATGCGTAGAATGAAAAATTAAGTCAAAGTGGCGATTTTAATGAGAAAATTTATTTTTCTTACAGATACACACTTCAAATATACTCAGTTTTATGCGTAGAATGAAAAATTATGTCGAAGTGGCGATTTTAATGAGAAAATTTATTTTTCTTACAGATACACCTTCAAATATACTCCGTTTGATGCGCAGAATGCAAAATTACATCAAAGTGCCGATTTCAATGAAAAAATTTAATTTTTTTTACAGATATATTCAATTTGATGCGCAGAATGAAAAGTTATGTCAAAGTGACGATTTCAATGAAAAAAATTTACATTTTTTGCTTTTATTAATATACTCAGTTTTATACGCGGAATCATATTTATAAATAATAAATAGGTCCATTCTTACAATTATATTACGTTCTTTGTTACAATTTTAATACGTCTTTGTTACAACTGTAATACATTCTTTGTTTTGTCGAAGTCTCTATGATGCATACTTAATTCTGCGCAAACTGGGTAGAAAATGTCACGATGATATATGACAGTTCTAAACCGTTTCTGAATAAATCATTGTCAAAGTTGCAATTACAACAATAAAATTATTTTTTCACTTCAAATATAATCATTTGACGCACGGAATTACCGATATGAATAATAGCCACACTGAAATAGAACTGACAAATGTCAGGTGGAATAATACAAATCGAAATAGCTACGCATTAAACTTGTATTATTGTTTAAAGGAGTATAGTTGATCTAAGCTTCAAATAAAGCCTTCTATAGCATATGGATCATTTTTTAAATCAAATTCATACAACGAGAACAAAAGGCAAATATATATTATAACATGTCCGAAAGGTATCTTACAAAAAAGCAATTAACTTGCAGCTACGCGTAGTGAAGTTCAATATGATTTGTAATAATTCAACGTATATTGTATTCAAGAGTAATAGTTATTCGCGGATTTACTATCTGCAATTTTGAGTACATTTACTATCTGCAATTTTGAGCACATTTAGTATCTGCAATTTTGAGTAGATATATCTTTACAGAAAGGTTTATGGAAGCGACGCGCATGCGACATAGCTGGGAAATCTAAAATCACTAATTTTTACTTACCAGGGAAAACAGGTAGTTTTAGAAACAGTTTACGTTTCTTACTCTTGATTATTGTTCAATTACTTTGCTAGTATTTTTTTCGCAAGTGGTTCGCAAAACACACCACACAAATACATTATCAAACACTTTAAACTGAGTTTTCTATTAACTATAGGTACAGGACATTTTTTTAAATGGAACAAATTAGCAAGTTTGTAATTTATTGATTGTTTTTTTTTCAAAATAGTGATACTCTATTTCATTGACTGAACCACTAAGAGAATCAGTTGAACCACTCTTTCTTGGACGTCTTTTCCACCGTCTTTCCGAAAAGGCGGTGAACGCTTCTTCGGGGTCGGGGAATCAAATGTGATAAATACATAGTTTATCTTTTATTCTTGGAAATAAATAAAAATTTTATGTTTGGAACGGACGGTCCGTTCGGAGAATGAGGTGACTATATTTTTTCCAGTACTTATCCCTTCTTCCCTTTTAAAGAAACGCAAAAAAACATGAGTAAACTACCACTCAGCAGCTTCGGTTTCCTAACAGTGTATCCAGTTTTCATCGCCCGTAACAATGTCTAATATAAAGTTTTAATGATCTCTGTCAAATTTACTACACCGATTAACGCGATTGTGTTTTTGAGTTTCGGTCAAATCATGGGGTATCCACCTAGCACAAAACTTCTTTTACCTAAACGGTAGTGTAGAATTTTCGGCACTTCACTCATACCAAAGTCTAAACTTGGCCATGGTAGATCGGCGAAAATGGGGCATGACAATTAAAAATGTGCCTGAAATTAGCTGATTACACTATTTTTAACGCTCTGAACTTTGTAAGCTTTAAACTTCTGATTTTACTATTTATACAACTTCATACCGGGCGCTATATACCTGGCATTACAGAAATAAAATATAATTTTTAAAAAGGTTGGTATTTTTTTTAACCAAAAAAAACCAAACCATTCAGCGACTGACAATCAAGAAAAGGCAAAAAAATAAAATACAATGTGTAACCATAATACAAAACGAAAAAAGATATCTTCATAAACGTGCGTATATTATGTTTTTAATATATCAAGAATTTTAATAAGAATGAAAATAATAATAATAAACTAAGCACACATTAACTTTTTAGATACAATTGCAAAAATTTCAAAAAATATTTTTAAGAATAACCTGACTTTTCGTAATAAAAAACCAGATTTCTCATTTGTCTGATTGACGATTGAAATAAAACTTTTAAGGAACTTGTTTTTTTTTTCATTTTCTTTATTTAAAAGTGTCATTGTTATTTTTGTAACACTTCGCCTCAAAACAACATTGGTTTTTGCCGGCTTCCTTTGCTGACAGGTTATATTATTGTGCGTTTTTATTATGAGCCGCAAATCATTGATGCTATCTTCAGTTGTCTCTGTTGGGGAAAGGGGACATCCCACACACGGATCTTCACTAAGATTGATACGACCACGCTTGAACTCAAACCAGTTGAAAAGAGTAGTGCTGGATGGGGTTCCATCATAAAATACCAATGGAAGTCGATCGTAATTTTATTTGTTAGATTGCAACGTAAGTCATAAAAAAACACCGAATTAAGATTGTCTTGTATTAAATTCATCGTAACGTGAAGCCGCAATTTTTATAAAAACAAATGACAAATTCAAGCAATGTTCCTCAATGGATTAGCAGAGTTCCGATTTTCGAAGTTTGAACTTATATTTTACCATTATTACTTTTTTATTACCATCATTGCGAATGGTCAGTCATTTATATTTTACCATTAATACTTTTTTATTACCATCATTGCGAATGGTCAGTCATTTATATTTTACCATTAATATTTTTTTATTACCATCATTGCGAATGATCAGTCATTTATATTTTACCATTAATACTTTTTTATTACCATCATTGCGAATGGTCAGTCATTTATATTTTACCATTAATACTTTTTTATTACCATCATTGCGAATGGTCAGTCATTTATATTTTACCATTATTACTTTTTTATTACCATCATTGCGAATGGTCAGTCATTTATATTTTACCATTAATACTTTTTTATTACCATCATTGCGAATGGTCAGTCATTTATATTTTACCATTATTACTTTTTTATTACCATCATTGCGAATGGTCAGTCATTTATATTTTACCATTAACACTTTTTTATTACCATCATTACGTGTGGTCAGTGCTAAGCACGATCAGTTGTACTCCCATATTCGCGGTAATTTTCAGTGAAATCGTACATATAAAATATTAAATTATCACTTCTACCTACTTCCTATGTTTAAATGATGGTAGCGAAGGCCAGCAGAATGAGCACTGAGTTTCAAGTTCTCTCAATTTTCAAGTCGTTTGTAAAATTTATAATTGTTATTAATTTATAGTTTTTAATACAAAAATGTATTTCTACACAAACCGTTACGATTACCAATTCAATAAAACACTTTGCGTTCAAGTACCCGGCAAATGTTAAACTCGACGACTATCGAACTACTTTCCAGTACCAAATAACTAGGCTATAGACCTTACCCCAGTCACGCGTACTCGATAAAAATACTTGTCATTATGTCGCGCAACAGAGGTAACCAGAAACGAGGCCGCCGATAAAATACGAGTATCTATCTCCAGTACAGCATCGATTGTGTAACAATATATGGACACGAGCTATGAATTAATAACCGCAACGTGCAATTCGTTCCAACACTCAGCGCCGTACGTGCTATTTGCTACGGCTATGTTTTTCAAACGGCTACGATTGCTGTAAGCATTCTTCGACTTCTATCGGCTCGGGCCAAATAATTAGTGCATTATTGTGCGCTGTTAATTGTGTAGTTGTATTGTATATCGTAATGAACTCTGTAAACGATATTGTAATTATCTCAATTGATTCTTTGTCGCCCAAGAAACTCGCAGAAATAGACATAAATACACACGCACACAGACACACAGCAAATACACTGACAGATACACAAACTGACATACAGCAGATACACAGCAAACACATGCACACCTGCAAGCGCGCGTAAATGCACACAGACACACACGCACGCGCTCATATACGCACACGCACGTACGTACGTACGCGCGCACACACGCACGCACTTTCAAATTGCAAGTTGCCCCATGGGGTTTAATGTAATACGTATGCATGGGATGTTACGAGAATTCGGTGGTTCAAATATTCTATTTTCGATATAATATTCTTTATATTATTTTTACAAGTGATACTACAAAATAAAATTGTATTGGCTTACTCAATGAAAGCATACACCTAGCGACGATTCATATAATAACCTGTTAAGTACGCGTGGGAACACGCATAAAATTGAATTCCGTAGTTGTTTAGATTTCTTGAAATTGTAAATACAAATTAAGTGAAATATTTAATTGAGAATTCCAATTAAATATAATAACTAGAATTTACAATTTTCTCAAGTTTTCCACAACCATGGTTGAAAATTTAAGAATGCGGGGAGGACGTCATGTTTGAAGTTCAATATTTTCCGAAAGGGGACCTTAAAATTGAACCTCGATACATTTCAAGAGACCTTCCCAATGGCACCCCACTTGATGAGATGTGCAAGTAAAAAATCGCTCGCACTTTACATGTACGGGGGGGTGGGCCACATTAAAAAAAACCTTTAAAGATTTTACTACATATTAATTTAGATATCCGTATGACGCATCTACTGGCAAATTTTGGTACACATAGATTTGAAACTGTAGAAACTAAAAGGACGTAAGATGCAGAGACGGACGTAACCCAATTATAAGGGCTCCTTTTTTCTGACGAAACTATAATGGCTACGGAAGCAGCATCCTTGCATTTTTAGGGTTCAGTTTCTCAAAATGAAAAAAAAACTGAACCCTTATAGGATCACTTGGTTGTCCGCCCATATGTCTGTCAAAGCCTTTTTCTCAGAAACGCCTTGAGTTATAAAGTTGAAATTAATATCGTATACTGAGGCCAAAGATGTCGGAAGACGAGCACAGCTCGTTCTCTACGGGCCGGCCAACATCTTTGACCGAGGTCTATATATAGCCTTACATTGATCAAGTAACAAAAACATATGGCCCTTTAAGACATATATTTTTATTCATACAATAGTCTTACCCATCTTATCTTTAATAGTCTTACCAGTCTTACCATTTATTAGTCTTACCAGTCTTACCATTTATTATTTCTTTAATAGTCTTACCAGTCTTATCTTTAATAGTCTTACCAGTCTTACCATTTATTTAATAGTTTTACCAGTCTTACCATTTATTCATACAATAGTCTTACCCATCTTATCTTTAATAGTCTTACCAGTCTTACCATTACCATCAAAACTTATACGATATTTCCGGTCGACGTAAATATCAATGATTTCTAATTCTATGTGGAATTTGTGTAAAATTATACATTCTTATAATTAGTTTGTGAATATAACATATTTTCAGTAAGCAATATATCAATGGTGCAAAATAGTCTAATTAGAAATACTATGTACCCTTAAATATTTATGTGCTTAAATATGTACGGAACCCTCATAGTTCGAGTTCTACTCGTATTTGACAGATTTTGCCTCAACAATTTTATAAGATGTAGACAGGAACTGATATTATAAATTTGGAAACTTATAACACAGCCCAATTTTTACTGTACGAATAGCGGAAACAAATCCTAATTTTAATAATACATTATTTATTATATATGTATATATGTATATATATATATATATATATATATATATATATATATATATATATATATTAGGTATGCGCGAAATAATGTGCTTTATGCTACTATGTCAAGTTTCAAGTTTTTACGTCAAGCAGTTTATGAGAATAACGGATGAGAAAAACTGTGTTATGAAATTTGATATATTCTTGGTTTTTCAAGTAAATATTGACAAACAAAAAATACATAAACATTAACAACTTCATTTTCATTCTAGACTATTTCAAACAACAAAATCTAGTAAATTGTATAAATATTGTTATAACTTGAATTATGATCCATGTGGATAATTATATTAAATTGTGTAATTATTCACATGGATCATTTGGTGCTTCCGAAGGAATGACGTAAATTAAAAAAAAGGATTGATTTTCCGCGCACCGGAGCAAGTTCATTGACCTAAGTGTGTACCTTATGTCAGTTGCTATGATCGGACTACATGAACACGTTTACTCAGGTGGAGCTTTATATCGAGAAGACAAACATATTTGGAGAAAATTGTATGTATATATATATATATATATATATATATATATATATATATATATATATATATATATATAAAAGACAATTTCTTCGAATTTATTAGGACTTGTAAAATTTAATAAACTATTACGTTGCTCTGAAAACAAAGTCTGTTTTTTTTAGTACTTACATAGACACGATAACAATTACACGGTTTAACTTAAATAGTATTATACTATCTGAAGACAAATAAAAACATTTAATGTTTATTATTTAAATTGTCGATTCCTTTTTATACAATTCATTTAATATAACCAAACAATTTCAATAACAATCGTGAGTTCTGTCAACTAAAAATAATCTACTTTGCTGACCGTGTTGGCCGCCATTACTCACAGCGCCATCTATGAAGTACATATGTACATGGTCACTGTTTACCGACAGGAGAGCGCTGTATCAATTAAAGAAATATAGTTTCTATACATATATATAAAAATAAATTACAAAAACCACTCAATACACGCAAAAAATATTAAAAAAAATAATAGTTACCTCCTCTAATCCGATCTACGTTGTCTCTTTGTTAACCGTTCATTTTCACCAAATGGAACATTCAGCCCTATTATGTCGTATCATGTTACTTTATGAATAACGTATACGTAATTTGTAGAAACGCCACTAAAATCAATCTTTCAGATATACGTTACAAAACAAAATAATTTGGTAAAACACCTAAGATTACCTAAAGAAAGAACAAAATTTCTAATTGACAATTTGCGACATAAGCTATAAAAATGACATCTCCTGGCATCTAATAATAAAGTATAGTATTGTCATTGTCGACTAAATAGCTCCGTCCTTTTCCTTCCGCTCATAACATTAAATGATGCTATTTTTTTCTCTTAAACTTTCCCCTTTAACGAAAAATAAAGGCAAGGATAACGCCAGTGCGATATAACATGCAGATTTTTAAATCTAACGGTTAAGGCAACCGTTATTTTCGTGATATATTTAGCAGCGGCAAAGTTATACCTGTGATATATACTAAATTGGAGCCAAAATAGAAGATTCAAGATCTCTTGTATGGATCAATCCTGTGACAGAACGTCAAGTAGACCTATGCTAAGCTAATGCAACTGCAAGCGGCTGATGAAATTATCAAGTACAAGTTTAACAAAGAATTTATTTTAATTGTTATGTTAAATAATTAAGTATTTTAACTAATACGTTAAATACGTATGAAAACAAGAATACTTTATAATCGTAAATATATAAACAGCAGTACTTGCACTACTAAACTAACACTTTCAAATGATACTCTACAGTTTATACAGAACTAAAAATGTTTTGGAGTACTTAATTTGTGCCCTTCCCCCATCAAATTTCCATCTAAATATTTTTTACTATTAGCAAATTTCAAGTTACTACATCAAGCGGTTAATTTTTTTTCGAGTATGTAGTTTGTGCCCTTCGCCATAAAATTTCCATCTAAATATTTTTGACTATTAGCAAATTTCAAGTTACTACATCAAGCGGTTCAATTTTTAACGAGTACGTAGTTTGTGCCCTTCGCCATAAAATTTCCATCTAAATATTTTTGACTATTAGCAAATTTCAAGTTATTACATCAAGCGGTTCAATTTTTAACGAGTACGTAGTTTGTGCCCTTCGCCATAAAATTTCCATCTAAATATTTTTGACTATTAGCAAATTTCAAGTTACTACATCAAGCGGTTCAATTTTTAACGAGTACGTAGTTTGTGCCCTTCGCCATAAAATTTCCATCTAAATATTTTTGACTATTAGCAAATTTCAAGTTTCTACATCAAGCGGTTCAATTTTTAACGAGTACGTAGTTTGTGCCCTTCGCCATAAAATTTCCATCTAAATATTTTTGACTATTAGCAAATTTCAAGTTATTACATCAAGCGGTTCAATTTTTAACGAGTACGTAGTTTGTGCCCTTCGCCATAAAATTTCCATCTAAATATTTTTGACTATTAGCAAATTTCAAGTTACTACATCAAGCGGTTCAATTTTTAACGAGTACGTAGTTTGTGCCCTTCGCCATAAAATTTCCATCTAAATATTTTTGACTATTAGCAAATTTCAAGTTTCTACATCAAGCGGTTAAATTTGTTTCGAGTATGTAGTTTGTGCCCTTCGCCATAAAATTTCCATCTAAATATTTTTGACTATTAGGATATTTTAAGTTACTACATCAAGCGGTTGAATTTTTAACGAGTAAGTAGTTTGTGCCCTTCGCCATAAAATTTCCATCTAAATATTTTTGACTATTGGCAAATTTCAAGTTACTACATCAAGCGTTTCAATTTTTAACGAGTACGTAGTTTGTGCCCTTCGCCATAAAATATCCATCTAAATATTTTTGACTATTGGCAAATTTCAAGTTTCTACATCAAGCGGTTAAATTTTTTTCGAGTATGTAGTTTGTGTCCTTCGCCATAAAATTTCCATCTAAATATTTTTGACTATTAGCATATTTCAAGTTACTACATCAAGCGGTTCAATTTTTAACGAGTACGTAGTTTGTGCCCTTCGCCATAAAATTTCCATCTAAATATTTTTGACTATTAGCAAATTTCAAGTTACTACATCAAGCGGTTCAATTTTTAACGAGTACGTAGTTTGTGCCCTTCGCCATAAAATTTCCATCTTAATATTTTTGACTATTAGCATATTTCAAGTTACTACATCAAGCGGTTCAATTTTTAACGAGTACGTAGTTTGTGCCCTTCGCCATAAAATTTCCATCTAAATATTTTTGACTATTAGCAAATTTCAAGTTTCTAAATCATCACGACACCTTTATTTTGATAGCTACGTAAATTAAAATGGCGCATTATTTCACTTTACGTAAAGGTAAAGACGGCTAAAATAGTAAAGATAGATAAAGTAGAGGACGTTACGGCCGACATTTTAGGTTATTTAAACATGTCTTCCGATAATTTAGTAAATTTAACCATACTAGTAGAATTAATAGAGCAAACTGACAAATAATTCTTATAGTCACCTCACAAAATTAAGTTATGTAATAAATTATATATCAACAAATATCGTTGTATATTTCAATTCTTAAAAACTATTTTGCATTTTCAGAAATGCCAATAAAATCCCTTCTAGGTAATCGAGGAATGGCTCAGTTATAAAACAAAATAACCTATAAAAATGCATCTCCTGTCATCCATAGATAAAGAATAGGACTGTCATCGTCGACGAAATATCTCCGTCCTTTTTCCTTCTGCTCGTGTAAATAATTACAAAATGAGAAAAGCGTAGCATCGTATAAACGATGCTACGCTTTTCTCGTAAGCTAACTAAAAATAGTGTCAGTATACGGCACATTAACGAACAATAAAGGCAAGGACAATTTCAGTGAGATACAAAATGTCGATTTTTAAAGTAAACGTTAAGACAACAGTTATTGGCGTGCGTTAGCTAACTTTTACGTAAATGATACAACATAGGGTTGATTAACTCCTAAGTTATATTTCTTGAAAACTTTCTAGCCGCAATATTACACGGTTCCGACTCACTTACACCAACGTAACGCAAATGTTTGCGAAACGATTTCGTAATCGCTTTCCCCAACTTTTCGAAACAAGGCTATGGAGAAAAATAAAACACGCAATATCCTCTCAGTTCGGAAATACCGAAAGAAACAAAATGTTTACGAGGAAACAGTAAAAATATGTTAAATACGCGGGCAATACGGATGTGCGTTTCACGTGTCTATCGAAGGCCGCATCTAAACGAGCCGGCAGTTTTGTTTACGAAATTGCATAGCAATTTGTGTGTATAATGAATTTCATATTTAACATAACCTTCTGTTAACTGTATTATTTGTTAGCTCGGTGTCCTTTAACATCTGGATTAAGCGGGCAAAAGAAGAAAGTCAAGAAGATTTGAAAAAACCAAAAAACCGGTCTTACTTGTTTTACCATAAAGGTGGTTCGTCTTCTATATATTTTTTATTAAATATTGCAAAACATAGTTAAATACTACATATTAATTTAAACTAGCAAAGTTCAGTCGTCCAGTAATTTCCGTCTGCGTTATTTTTGCATACTTATCGTGTTTTTTCTTGACAATTTCAAAACGACTGAAGTTGGATTACTCGTTTAAATTGGGTATTTGACTAATTTTTGTTTTATTTCATTAATCATAATTTCAAGGTACAAGCTGATGAAGAGTGAAAATTTTTTTTTATAATCTTAAAAATTGACCGATTTATTTAGAGAAGGACGGCAATACTGTGTTGTGAGGTCATTTCTAATATTGCACATTATATTCTACGAGAGAAAAAGAGACAGGTATATACCCAACTCTATCCGTATCTTCAAATTTAGAAGCCTACAACTGGCTTATTTTTCAATCAATTTTTGAATTTTTTTCAAGACTGGTTTTTAATTAACTTATATTTCACAATATTGCACGAAAAATATCAAAATTTAGCATGAGTCAACTGCCGTATTCATTTGAAAGTAGGCAACAAAACCAATTTTTCGGATTTTTTCCAGATTTTCAGTCTTGTTTGGAAATAGGCCAGAGACTATGAATATCGGCATGAAATGTAGTTCAGACAGACTAGAGTATACCTAGTTTGAAGCAAGCACGAAGTACGAGTACATGGAACAGTAGCTTGCCCAAGAGTATGATATGTTAATATAAGCCTATTCTTCCCTAAGAAGGTATTTATATGTCCGTAATCGTACGTATGAATCGATACGTTTCTAATCGCTATATTTCTTTTGCTCTTATCGTAGACGAATCATTACAAAGAGAGACAGAAATATGTATATTTTGTAAAAAGTATCTATGGCATGTTATACGCTAGTACGTGCGTTTCACGCAAATACTTGGTACTCGTACGGATTACACTATATAAGGCCCATTTTGACTGTAGATGGTAATTTACTACTGCAAGAGTCTTCCAAGTAAACTTGTCAAAACAAAAACAGATACACTTGCGACAGAATTTGCAGTACATAGGATTAATTTCAAATATTTCACGTTCGTACCCACAAGTTTATATATTTCAAAAAGGTAATCAAGTCGTTTCTTAGTTGAATGGTTATCATGTCAAAAACCAAAAGCAGTACAGTGGTCGTGTGATAATATGATTAATAGAAATTTATGAACGCAGTACTTGTAGAATTATGAAGAACACCGTATTTATATTTTAATTAATACAGTAAATTTTCGTCGTTTGCTCTGTATAAGAGTTTACGATGATTATCGAAGAAGTAACTGACACTTTATGTAACTTAAAGTTTTTTTAATGACAAACGAATCAAAGAAAATCAAAATTATAAAAAGTAATAGTGAAGTTGATGTAATTTATAAACCTAATAGGTGATACAGTTCTCGTAACAAGTTATTAAAACAACTATATTTAGTACGCTTTGACATGCCACTGTCTAATTGGTGATACAGTTCTCGTAACAAGTTATTAAAACAACCATATTTAGTACGCTTTGACATGCCACTGTTTAATTGGTGATACAGTTCTTGTAACAAGTTATTAAAACAACTATATTTAGTACGCTTTGACATGCCACTGTCTAATTGGTGATACAGTTCTCGTAACAAGTTATTAAAACAACTATATTTAGTACGCTTTGACATGCCACTGTTTAATTGGTGATACAGTTCTTGTAACAAGTTATTAAAACAACTATATTTAGTACGCTTTGACATGCCACTGTCTAATTGGTGATACAGTTCTCGTAACAAGTTATTAAAACAACTATATTTAGTACGCTTTGACATCCCACTGTCTAATTGTTGATACAGTTCCCATCCAAGTTATAAAAACAACTATATTCAGTTCGCTTTAACATCCCACTGTCTAATTGGTGATACAGTTCTCGTATCAAATTATGAAAATACTATATTCAGTTCGCCTTGACATCCCACTGTCTTGATCCAATTTGAATATAGTTCTTTTTTCCTCGCTAATAAAATTATTGCTGTTATAAGTCACGTCCACACGTGGCGTTAAGTTTTTATCCAAATATTCCAGTTTAATCTTTCGACACCTGGAACGCATGAACTCGTGGTAGTCGTTTGTGATAGTTTCGCACCGAATTTTATTTCTGGATATATTTCCGTAATTCACATTCTAGCACAAACATTACTATTTTTTCCATGTGGAAACGCTCTCTAAGAACAACCAATAAGTGCGAGTTAAGGATCTTGTTACGAGTATTTATGTACAAGACGGCGCCATTTACGAGCTCTTGAAAGAAACATTCAATATCTGTTTTAAATTACACGCATCACCATCTACCTAAAAACCACCGATCGAAGTATAATTTCTAAGACTATAATTAGCAATAGAAAAACGACCCGATTATATATATATATATATATATATATACATATATATGCAGACTATAATATATAAAAGAACAAGACGATGTTAAAAATATTATATGAAAAATACATTTTCCAACCCGACTTACAAGTTATTTTCAACGACATTATCGCATGCATATTTAAGTTAAAATTTTACTAGAGCCAACATTCCAAAATTTTTGAATTATCAATTTACATAATCTGTGTAAATTTTATGCACATAGTATTTATAGAAGTGGCAAATGTACAGACGGAAGGACAACCGATTGAAAACAATAGGATTCCATTCGGACTTTTCCGGCACAGTACCCTAAAAACACCTTAACCCAAATTCATACACTAATTATTCTTGTAATAACACATTTACATACTCGCCGAGCACGACTGTGTGAACAGCATACCGTACGGCCATTTTGTTTTGGTCTCGTCTCGATGTCGGTTTTTGACCCGAGTGTAACGAATAAAAACAAAACCTGCCAAGTACGAGTAGAACTCGCTCAACGAGGGTCCGCAGACATTTCGGCACTTACAAACATTTAAGGGCATACAGTATTCCTATCAAACCCTTTACAAATTTTTACAATGTAAATTTACTGTCTAGTATATTTTCCACAAACGTAAAAACATGTTGCATATGTCAAAATTATACGATCTAGAATAATCGCAATAGTTTTATTTAGTTTTCTAGTCAGTTTTTTTCCATGATTTTTATTTCTGTAGATTCGGAATTAAGAAGGGGACGCTGCTCTACTTCAAAACATTTTTTTAAACATACAATTTAAAATAATAAAAAAAATTTGTATTCCTCATAACAAGTCCTTCATCATCATCAAATTATAACCCACATAATAGATGTATAAAATTAAAAAACCTTGTGAGTGCTTTATTTATCCCCTCTTTAATTCTTCTACAATTTTTTTAAAAAATTAATTAAAAAACAATTTAACTACTTGAGATATAATAATAAAATTTATTTATCGTTATTAATTTTCCAACTCAGCTTAAAAGTTCTTTTCAACTACGTATCGCATGCAAATTTAAGTTAAAATGTTAATAGCGGTTGCAAATATACAGACGGAAAGACAATCGCTCAAGGGGGAGGAGAGGGTTAATAAGACGTATTACTATAAACTTGAAATTCCTATATACACATAGTTTCTGAGAAAATCGGCTTTGACAGACGGACTGACGAACACGTGAGTGGTATTGTTAGGGCTCCGTTTTTCAGTTCGAGGTATGGTACCCTAAAAACGTTAAAATCTTTGCGGTTTTCCAAGGTCAATCTTTTAAACCAGAGATTTAAAAAAAATCACTTAATATAACGGTAACAGGTTGGTAAATACTAAGAATTTTACTAAAAATCTAGCACTAAGAGAAAATTAAAACATTAATAAATATAATATTCCAGTTACGGCTTCACATTCCTGAGAATAACCTGACAAAGAAATTAGGAATTTGTCATCAATTTATTCACATAAAATAATCTGTTTTTAGAATAAGCCTTGTATAAATCAAATCCATTATCAGGGTTAAAAGGTGAAATTTCGAAGGATTATAAAGGGATTAGTTCATACGCTTTTCGAAATATGTCGGAATTGGCCCGGGTAATTCCTACGTTATTGGCTCCGCAGAAAGTTTAATTTCAAAAGTGATACATAACTAATAGTTGAAAGCTAGTTATTTATCATAACTAATAGTTAAATAACTAAAAGTAATATTTAACAAAATTAAAAGCCGTATCTAAGAAAAATGCAAAACTCTTACGACTTTCTAGAGATTGACGAAGTTCTTTTTTACGATATATATATATATATATATATATATATATATATATATATATATATATATATATATATATATATTGATTATTTGAAAAATTAAGAATAGTTTCCCCAAACACAAATACTGTTAAAATTATTTTATTGGTGCCTCAATTTGTTCAATTGTTTTAATTAAATCGATCGTTTACTATTTTTTATTTTTCTTTTGTCAAATATTCCCATAATTATGTAACTTTATCAAACACAACATGAATGCAGCATCGACTTGCAACGCCTTTCATATTCGATGATATTCGGCGAGCATGTGAACAGACGCTCGTGGCAGTATTCGTTCCCGATAACCTCGCTGAATGTTCGCCGAGACGGTCGGGCGAGTATGTAAAAGATTAATCTTTGCTTAAACATAAAATCCAATGACATATTTGATGCACAGCTAAGAGAAACCAAAAGCAACACCCGGAGAAATAAAAACCTGAAGTTACGTCATGTCTGCAGACGAATATTTCCTATAAATATTCAAAAGTCACCTCGTGATCACAGCGTGATATCACAGTGCTGTAGGAGAGACCTTGCAGCTGATCTCGTCGACATAATGCTCGAAATTAATTACAATGATCGCCGCCTGTATCCGCTAATATCGATATATTAGTTGTTTATGGGACAGGCAGTTGTTTGTCGCTGACTGTATGAAGGTTGTTACTTGTCACGCTTATGTCAGATGATGCACAAAGCCGTGGAGCTGGAGACATAAGCAATAAAAAAGCAAAATAAACGTCTTGCTATTTTATCACTTGATACGGTAAGTTGTACCTAAAATTCTTAAACTGCCAACTATTGGAGAAAAAAATAATATTTTGTGGTTTAAATATTTTCATATTTTTTGGAAACTTTCTAATTTCTAGCTGACTGCAAAATCTTGATGATTTTTTGGAGTTTACTCTTTAAGAATCGATTTTCATATATTACACCCGGTATTAAGTTTTATGAGGAGTCAAATCAGAAGCTCAGAGCGTTAAAAAAAGTGTAACCAAAGTAAAGGTTCTGATCGTACTAAGTTCAGAGCGTTAAAAAAATGTAAACGTTAGGTGGTCTCTTCGCGCAACATTTCTGCGCATCTTTAGAGTGATATGTCAATATAAGTTTATTTAGCATTTTCTTATGGCGTAATCGCAATGACGTAGTGTGAGACACGTAGTTTACTATCATTCGCTTATATCAAGGTGTAATCATTAAATGACATTATGTGTGAATATTTGGTGTTTTCTATCCTAAAAACTAAAGTCTCTTTTAATTTTAACTTCTTAGTCTGACGTCACTAAATGTTTTTAATTTTGTTGTATAAATTTGATCTTCTTCATTTGTGTTTTACTTGATAATAATTATATTGTCGGCATTTTTTTATTAAAGTATTTTTCATTAACATTTAATGATCATGATATTTATATTCCTAATGTTACCTATTTTATACATTCCAAGACAATCGTACTTAAGGAGTAAACTCCAATCGCGCAACGGAACTGATACCGATATAATTAAATTCAGATATAATTGTGGGAAACATAGTGGTATAGCAGTGATAAGAAATTTAACCGAAACCAGGGAACACTGCTTAAACGGCGCCAAGTTTATTTATTGTCTCCTCCATCCAACACTATCCATATTTTGCCCTACCCAACATGGATGTGTTTCACATTTCATTAGGGTCTGTGCAGATGGACAATTCGCAGCTAGCGGTCCATTCCGTTTCCCAATACTGCGCATTCACATGCATCGGTTCACATGAAATAGTGGACTAAATTGATAGTATTTTAAAGAGTGGACTGCCCTCTACGACTCGTTCCTCAATGTGCACAGACCCTTACGACTAAAATAGCTGGAAGCAGAAAGAAGGAATATCCGCACAAAACGAAGGCCGAGAACAGCCGCTGAGCACATAAATGGGAGTGTCTGTAGAAAATTGTTAATAAAAATTAAACTTCTTAACATATCATTGTGAAACTCTATAGGCTTCTCTCTATGTCATTTTTTATAAGACAAATTTAGATGATAATATTTAAAAGAACTTTTAAAAAATGGTATAACTATTTTGAAAAAACCTCTTACGAAGCTATGTTTAAAGTTGATTACTTGTAAAATTAATAAAAAAAGACATCTTTCCAAGCTATGTTAAAAGTTAATTACTTGTAAACTTAATAAAAAAGACCTCTTTCCAAGCTATGTTAAAAGTTAATTACTTATAAAATTAATTTAAAAAATCTCTTTCGAAGCTATGTTAAAAGTTCATTACTTGTAAAATTAATAAAAAGACATCAAAATTACACAAGTTACAAATATTTCCACTGGCAAAACTCGAGGCTGGCGCGCTAAACAATAATAAAGCACACACTCACAGGGTGTGCAATAGAAAACAAAAATATTATAAACAAAATTAAGTTTCCTAACATTTCAATGTCGAATTACTTACGAGCGGGCGTTGTTAAGAAGTCGTTGCCCCACAGCAAAATTTCACACGCATTCGCGACGCTTCGCAACCGGGCGCCCACATTTACGATAGTTTGTTCAGGTGTATTTGACCAAGTAATAAATTATGTCAATAAAAATAATAATCACAATCCTTACGGACCACGGTATAAAAAAAATGTAATGCTGAATTGGAGAAAAAAAGAATATAGGTTATACTAGTTGTGTCAGAGAATTCCTTTGCGATTATTTAAAAATAACACTAGTGCAGAAACCACTATTATAGACCACACAATGAAAAATCGATTGGCTGGACTTGAACCCACGTCTTCGGCGTACCGTGCCAAGGTGGTAACCATTACACTACGGATGATCCAGCTGACCTGTCGAAACTATCGCTATTATTATTATTATCACTATTATTCTGTTTTTCCATTTTTTATTTATTTTTACAATATTTATGAGCGTGAAGTTTACTAAAACCGCTAATAGATGGAGTTGGCAGTACCACTATCGTAATATTCACCAAGTCAGTTTTTTTTTAAATAGAAAGTATCCTATATGTTGCTTGAAGGTATAAGTTATCACCATTTCATCAAAATCTGTCCAATAGATTTCTTGTGATTGAGGAACAAATTTACAAACAGACAGATAAAAATTGAAAAACAGGTTATCTTCTTTTTTCATTCTGTACACTAAATCTATCACTCTTTTTAAAATATTTTCTATGTATAGGATTCGTTCTGTTACAGGTTTATTATGATATATAGGTAATACATAAACGCACACATACTGCGAAAGTCAGTGCTATGCAAGAACCGCTGAAGGAATTCTAATATGGCGTAAATATTCGATTCATGAGTTTTTTTTTCACTGCAATTAGGATTACCATAATGACTTTTAGAAAACTAAATGTTGTGAACTAAAATACTCGGACATTTTGTTCGTAACCCTGGACACTTAAATCGTTAAAGTAAAAATTCATATTAAATCAAAATGAAATAGTACTAGTCAAGATTATTTAGTCTTAATAAAGTTGTATACACCTTACTAATCACAAACAAAAAATTATACTTATGATTACATATAAAACAATTATAATGTTTCATCTATTGCATAAAAATACAGTAAAATAAACATCAAAGTTCCTACAAATTACAAATTTCAAGGAAAGTCTTTGTAAATTTATATTTAGTCTTAACAATTCGAAGTAGAATTTCTGATTATTATTTATTTCTTTACCTGGACACATCTAAAATTCCTCCGGACGACTCTTTCAAAGAGGACAGTGTCCGGAGAAAAGAGAACGGATGGCAACCCTAGTTGCAATCTACCCACAAAAATGAAGATACGGTAAATTGGAATATTAATGCAAAGCGCATTTATTTGAAAAAAAAAGTTTATTATTTTTACGTATACCTTCAATCTTATAGCCAATAAACAATCTTATAGCTAAAAACTTATCGCATTTATAACCCTTGTTAGAACTGACACAATACTTTATGTTCTGCAGAACTCGCACGAAACGTTTAAGGCGGGCCCTAGTCCTACAATAATATTGCACAATACTTTTATTGTACAATAGTACTGTGTGATATCTTGAACCCAAACGATCAATTATTTATCACGCAATAATATTGACGGCCCACAAGCGTCAGTGCTTTCGCGTGAGCAAGACCTCTCAATTACAGTGTTGCAAGATATCAGGCCAAGATTTGGCTGTACCTAGCGTGTTGGTGCTTAAATGAAAAAAAATGTATGCATTTAATGATGAACCCCTTTCTACAAATTTGATTGGTGCGAAAAGTCACGGTTACACTTTTTTAACGCTCTAATTTTACTCCTCATAAAACTTCATACCGGGCGCTATATATGAAAATCTGCTTAAGGAGTAAACTCCAAAAATATTGCGCAATTCGTAATATCATGGAAAATAATTGATCGTCTAGGGCCCGCCTTAGTTAACTACCTGCATATATCTATTACGCAAGCAAAGCTGCAGTCTTGGGAAAAAGCGAGAAATTGCATCTTGTTCTGGCAAAAATTCAGCCACTCAAATGTCAAGTTCCTTATTACCGTATTGTTCGTGTAATATTTACAGTCGACGCGTATATGCGCGTTACGTACTCGTATTAGCAAAAGTTTAAGTACTGACGAAACCAAAAACAACACGTCCATATTAAATTTCGCCGCGCCGAACTGTAAGCCGTACTGTTCGAGTTTTGTAACGTTTGCGATGAAACGAAACGAGGCTCTGCGAAGGACGCACAGAACTGCTTCGAACGTCAATTCGTTGTGTATTCGATATATAAATGAATACCTACAGAGTCCCGCCTGTTGGCATTTAAAATATTAAGCAGAATCGAGGGATCCACACTTCCGGGCATAAATCCCAATTGCGGTGACATTTAATAAAAGGTCACATGAACGTTTTGTAAATAATACCTTTTCGCTATTGCAAACTCTACCGTTGAAGTTAAATATCAATGTAATATAGAAATGCCATTCCAATGTTATATTATATTTTTTTAATGCTGTACATTATTTTATTTTATTTTTGTTTATTTAGGTTACATTACTAAAGCAACTAAAACATTGTATTGCGAAATTAAATATTTATAACAATTGTGATAAAATAAAAAAAGAATTAGTATTTGACTAATTTTAAATTTCAAGGTAAAAGCTGATGAGTGAAAAAAAATTTTAATAATCTTAAAAATTGACCGAGTTATACTGTGTTGTGAGGTCATATTGCACATTATATTCTACGAGAGGAAAAGAGACGGGGATATACCCAACTCTATCGGTATCTTTAAATTTAGATGCCTACAACTGGCTTATTTTTCAATTTTTGAATTTGTTTCAAGACTGGTTTTTAATTAACTTATATTTCACAATATTGTACGAAAAATATCAAAGTTTAGAATGAGTCAACTACCGTATTGTATCGGGTATATATGACCCCGATCACGTCTATTCGAAAAGATTATTGGAAAGGATGACTGTAAGTGCGTTTTAGCAAAAGTGAATTTTTCACTGGTTTCAAGTTTCCATATCTCAAAAGGAAAAACGGAACCCTTATTCTCATGTATCTGTCTGTCTATTTATCATGTTGATTTTTCTCAGAAACTGCTTGACGTAAAAACTTGAAATTTGGCTTGGTAATAAAACATATTAACCCGTACGTATCTCAATAGCTGACACTCAAAAATATTCATATAGAAATTTGGATGGGGGGGGGGAGAATAATTAATTAAATACTTATTTTTTAAAATTCCATATACAGTGTGAGGGGTATCGCTTGAAAGAGTCTCAAATTTTTTTCTAATTTATCTTCAGAAATATACTGAAAAATATGCACAAATTATATGTACCCCTTATTTCCGAGAAGTCCCTTATTTTGAGTTGAGTAGTTACAACTCAAAATTATGGAAAAAAAGGATTGTCCCTTATTTTGATTTGTGTAGTTCCTTATTTTGAATTGTGTATTTACAACTCAAAATTATGGAAAAAAGGATAGTCCCTTATTTTGAGTTGTGTAATTACAACTCAAAATTATGGAAAAAAGGGATATTTAGAAGCCTACGCAAAGGTTGTAGTAAAAATGTTTTTACGTCTGTGAAAGATGTAGTAAGGCAATATGTTTACGTTGTTAGAAATTAATTTTTGTAAATAGATTAATAAAAATACTATACTGCCTTCAATATTTAATAACAGCTGTTAAATGTTAAACTCAATCGCCTTTTCATGTAATTTTTTAATTTATTTTACTTTCATGAGTTTTCTCATTATTTAGTTCAATATTTGACAATATATATTCTTATTTTTATATTATTCCAGCCTAACATTGACTTGACTAACGCCACTTATTTCGGATGGCTACTGCAGTGGCATACCAGCGAAGCCAGCAGGTGTGGCGTCTCGCTACGCAGGTTCACATTGCTGCGACGAGCGGTGACACCACTGCGTGTCCCATCATACCACTCACCTGTTGCTGTGACCTTTCTCACCGTCGTAGCATTGCTAGGCGACCGTCGCTCTATGTATACAATTACACATAGCATTGTTACTCACCTGAAACAAACATGATACAGACTGTTAATAAGCATAAAATAAATGAAATAAACAACGTAAATAACAACACAATACAGTACCATAACAACAAACCCTATTTCCATTGTTAACAATTTCTTTTCATTCTTGATTTGTATTTATTTGAAATTTGTAAACTTTACTATTTAAAGATATGTATAGTAAGAGTGCACAAGTGACAATGGAAAAGTCTCAGAAAGAAGGTGAACGGAAATCTATGATGGAATGATTGCTTTCCGCGAACCTGTCAAACTCGACCATATTTCGTCGAGGATTATTAACAGGAATATTATTATATACATATCTCTTAATGCATATACGATTTCATAATAATATGCAGCCATTAACTCTTGAAGATAGGTGAACGGAAATCTATGATGGAATGATTGCTTTCCGCGAACCTCTCACACTCGACCATATTTCGTAGTTGATAATTAACAGGAATATTATTATACATATCTCTTAATGCATATACGATTGCATAATAATATGCAGCTTCTTGAAGATACATGGGAAAATATACACCATAATTCCAAAGTGTTCTTAACTTCAAACGTCATCTACAAAAATAGTCACTTAAACTTATGGCAAAATTCCGAAAGTATATCAAACCACGCCGGCTGCTAATATAAGTACATTTTATATATATACATTTTTGCAGACAATCTTTTTATAATGAACATAACTTTACAGCATTAGTATTATTAAAATGATTACGCTAAAATGTTAAAAAATAGTTGTCGAGTACATGAAGTATTCGGAGGTATTTCATCTCATTTAAAAAGTGATTGAAACTTGCTTATTCACTCAAAAAGTGATCTAAATTTGCTTAACTATTTCGGATGGCTACTGCAGTGGCATACTATACTCGGCATTTAGCCATTTGAGAACTACACTGGCTAGACCACAACAAAGTGTACAGAACTTGTTGGATCTTTACACACACATTATCCACCAAAAAGAGTTCCATTAATTAGGAAAACTACCGATGCTTGAAAGGCATCCTTTTTCGGAACTTGTAGGTTCTTTACATAAACAAAATTTTCAGCAAAAATAGATCGTATTTATTAGGAAAAATACCAGTCTCCAAAAGGTTAACCTTTTTCGTGACATATTGGTCTTTGATATAGATAAATTTTCGGCAAAAGCAGGGGTCGATTTAGAAGGAAAAAATCCTATTCTTACAAGGTTAACTTTTTTCGTGACATATTGGTCTTTTATATAGACAAATTTTCGGCAAAAGGTTAACCTCTTTCGTGACACGCTGGTCTTTCATATAGACAAATTTTCCGCAAAAGCAGAGGTCGATTTATAAGGAAAAATGCCATTTCTTACAAGGTTAACCTTTTTTGGAACATATATAAATATTTTTTTACATTCAGCGAAAAATATTGATTTATTAGGATAAATACTGGTCCTCAGAACGTTAACTGAAGTTATGCCCTCATTTATAAGCCAAACAAGCGTCTTGCGCGCGACTTTGCTCGCGTGGATTACTTGTTAAGATCGTTAGTAAGTTTTCATTTTATTTCTATTTCTCAACTTTTCGATATCTCAGTTTATTTCCAAAACTAATAAATACAACAGTAAAACTCCCATCTAAATCCGCCCAATTCTTCACTCGGCGTTTAGCTGTTTGAGTACCGTGCTGGCTACTAAAACATAACCGCCGTCGAACTCAAACTCTCAACGGGATAGGTTAACAACCTTCCACGTCTATGGGTAACCACGTAAACTAATTTAATTCTTTAGCTCGGAACGTTGTTAATACAAAACATGCAAATTACACGACCCGATTTCATCAAACGCGAGCGAACTACAAACTTAATCACACAAATAAACGTCGACACGCAAATTCATCTCGCAAGTCACGAATTTCATCAAACCGACTCCGATTCAAAGCCGACTGCCAGAATAAAATACTTAACGGACGGCGGAACCGCAAAATCACCTCAACAAACGGCGGAACGGTATAGAGCACTTGTAAAAAGAATTATGTAATACGAATGTAAGGCATTTCGACACGAATCATTATTGGCGTTGCGAAATGCAGTATGCAACGTCGATTAGATGTAAGTAGGCGGAGCTATACGCGCTGGCCATACACGCTCACGCCGCCGCTACCGATGCAATTATGTAACGCACCGACGCAACTCGCTCGCTAACCGGCGCCGATTAGTACTACTGCAACGCAACCCTTCGCAGCTGAGTTACTCGTTAGGCGTGAGATAATTTTAATTAAAAATGAATTTTTATTAAATAAAACTTCCTCTACGGCCACGCTATCGGGCTTCGGGGAAAACTCGCGTTATCGCGATAAGTTTGACCAAATAATATGCGTCATGTCACGAACATTCGTTGAGTTTGGGCGATAACGAATGCCGATAATTTAGCTGTCGATTTATTACACCACATTTAGGGATTTTGTGGCGACAAAACTCAGGAATGTTTGTCCGATAGGGTGACCATAGCACGAAGGGCGAAGGTGAAGTTCTTATCGCGACACCATAAATGTTCGTCCCAAGTGACCGTAGCATTAGGGACTAGACATAATTGTCAGAATCAATCCGCAACTTACTCTTAGAAATTTTGGAAAAATTGGCACTTTGTATGATGATGCATACATTTATCTTCATCTTTTCGCATGAATTCAGCTTTCATGATATCATTTGGAGTTAAAATGCGTACAAATGTAGCTATACTTATAGAATGCTTAAAGATGTTGGCGCAAAAGAATACGGGTTAACGCAGGTAACCACTATCTATGACATTTAACAAGCAACGTTACATACGCATCGGTTTAACATTTGAACCTAGAAGGTTATAGTATACGATAAAATTCTATAGCACCTAAGTGAAATTACTGTTATGTACGTTATCGAATGTTACGTCAGCTGATAGCAAGTTTTCGCAACTAATGCATAAAAGTATAGCAAAAACCAACCAGCAAATTGCAATTAAACGCTGCCAAGTATCATTTCCTTAATAATCTCTGGAGCTTTTATTACATTTATCAATTGCTGCCAGCATCACAAGGTGTTGTCCGGGTAGAAAAGTTATGCAACCTGCAGCAAGTAAGTCAGAAATATTCACTTTAAAAATGATTTCCAAAAATTCTAAACAGGAAACTGTTTTTCCTTCATATTTTGAAAAAATAATTTTAAAATTAGGACGAATCATTTTGAAATCACTATTCATGATTCCACGAGGGCCCACTTAAAATTTTTCAAGCGACGCAGATGATAAATATAAATACGTAATTTCAAAAACGTCATATTTTTTCAAATTTTATTTCCCAAAGTTAAAAATTGTTTAAAATGTGCTGAGCTTATAATCATTAAAACCTTAGAAAAGATAGAAAAAAGGAGCCCGTAGCAGCAACAGAAGAAGTTAACAGAATTGCAATTTGTGACGTGCGCCTAAAAAATGAGGTTTGAAATTCCAAAATGTATTTTTCAAAAATAAAAAATATATATTTTAGTACATGTGTCATAAGTATATATGTCCTACTTCTGTCGGACAAGGTCGGTGGCCTACTTCCCATTGACTCAATTGCAGACGTCAGGAGACGCGCACCGCCGATTAAATATCTGCCGTCTCCGTTAACGCATCTCCATTAATACATTTTAAGTAACCACGTTCAAATTAGAGGTGTGCGATATCGGTATTTTTTCGTACTAGGGAATCCTATTACGAACATGTACAAATAATAGATACATGTACCTACTACAAAATACTAGATCGTACGCAGCACGCACACTTGCTTGTCGGATGTAATGGCGGGAGCACGCAACCTAAACATTCGTCATAAAATATTCAATATTTTTTGCTTGTTACATACCGGGATATGACAACCTAAATAGGACAATATTTTGGTTTTTCACTTATTTTAATTAAACTAAACAAAAAGTTACAAAAATAAAATCTAATTGTTATTGCTCTATTGTCACAAATTCTTCTGGATGGATCTTCAGACTATGAATGAATATGTGCGCGCCAAATATAGGTATGCAATGGAATTTAGACAGACTAGAAAATACCTAGTATGAAGCAAGCGGGAGGTAGGAACATATAGAATACTAGCTTCTCCAAGAATAAGATATATTACGAATATGAGCCTATTACGTGGAACCTCTATGTTTCATTATTTCTTAAGACGAGATTTATACGATGATAAGATGAGATTTATACGGGATAGCCTGCGTTCATCCCTAATCGCTTTGTTTCTTTTGTTCTTATTATAGTTGAGACATTACAAAAAGAGACAAAAAGCTACGTATTTTATAACAGATATCTGCGGAATATCTACGTAGGTACTAGACCTACGTTTCACGCAAATACTCGTACTTACTCGAGTACTAAGTATTTGCGGATTACAGTATATACGTCCCACCTCTAGTTCAAATTGGCGACAGTCGGTCAGTCATTCCAATTTTTTCGAGGATCGATTTTTGTAAGACATATAAGTTAAAATATTATACATCATGTCATATGTCTATTTTATCCGATTATTTTCCGACCGATTTTTGTTGGTTATCTGTGTTGCGCATAATGGTAAATTATTAACCCGATAAGGATTTCGTATGTTAGTGTACAATAGAGTTCTCTTGTTTTACATATAATGAAATTGAATTGTGTATATGGAAAATATTTAAAAAAGAGTAATTAATTTAGCGTATAGATTGATAGTAGAAGCCAGAAAACACGTTTTTAGATTTTTTGTCGAGCTGTCTGTTTGTGTGTTACTTTGTTCTTCAATCCGTGAAATCTACTGCACGGATTTTGATGAAATTTAGTATTATTTTTGGTATTAGTATTATTATAGTCCATATCCTCGAGCAACATATATGATTTTTATCTGGATATAAAAAAATACCCTGACTTGGTGAATATTACGATACTGGTACTGGCAAACTATTCGCGTTTCCAGTAAAATTTATGCACGTAGAATTCTGAAAAAAAAACACAAAAAAATTGCTAATAACTTTTTTTATATCGAATTACACGCGAATGAAGTCGCGTCGGCACTGTTTATAAATTAGTATACAGTAGGGCTCTCTGGTTGCCTATATCTCTTGAAATGCTTAATGCCAGTTAACCGGAAGAATTTTAATGACAAGTTAGAATCAAGTGCTTCACTAAAACTATAGTTAAAAAATTGGGGGACGTGGAGAGACGAGGGATGTGGACGAGGAACAGACGGATATATTGTATATAATTTTGAAGCTCTATACATTTCATGAGTCTAGTATTTCTAAGGTCTAACTAAAAGCACTCCACTGGATGAAGCGCACGAAAAAAAAAAAAACTTAATATGTATCAGGGATGGAGGGGCACATTAAATCTACATGCAAAATTTCACGTATTGTTTCAAATTATACAAATTGTCAGACTGTGACAGATGGACGGACATGATATGATAAGTGTTTCTCGTTTACTACAGTACACTAAAAACCACTGAAAGCTCTATTACATAATAATGTATTAACGGTTAAATAATCAATAAAAGAAAAATGTTCTCTTTCATTTTCAATAAAAGAAAAATTTTCTCTTTCATTTTCAATAAAAGAAAAATTTTCTCTTTCATTTTCAATAAAAGAAAAATTTTCTCTTTCATTTTCAATAAAAGAAAAATTTTCTCTTTCATTTTCAATAAAAGAAAAATTTTCGTTTTCATTTTCAATAAAAGAAAAATGTTCTCTTTTATTTTCAATAAAAGAACAATTTTCTCTTTCATTTTCAATAAAAGAAAAATTTTCTCTTTAATTTTCAATAAAAGAAAAATTTTCTCTTTCATTTTCAATAAAAGAAAAATTTTCTCTTTTATTTTCAATAAAAGAAAAATTTACTTTCAAAAATTATTTTTTATAGTAATATATTATAGTATATATAGTAATATATTATAGTAGTATAGTAATATATTATATTATTTTAATTACTTATTCATTTTGTTTGTTCAATATTTCGCTCTAAATGAGATCAGTATATATTTATTACTGTAATTTCTAAATAATATTTATAACAATATTCGCTCTTGTCAATATTTGGTATTAACACGAAAACTATGAAATATTTATATAAAAGGAAACTATAAAATATTTACATAATATTGCCATACAGTATTTATACAAGGAACCTGTCTATTATACATACAAATGATTTTGCAATTACTACTACATAACAATTCTCAACCTTTCCTTCCTGTAAATTATTTAAAAAAAACCTGAATAAAAAATGATTTTAAAAAACGCCAACACCTATTACTACATCTATGTAAAGAATTATAATCATAACGTAATTCGCAAATTACAAATAAGAAGACCAACTCCAACCAACTTATGCAAAAGAATAATCTCGTATGAAAGTGCAATTTAAAATTTCAATCGGTATGTTAAAGATAAACGCAAATGGAATTCATAATGAGTTGAACGAGGAAGCGCCTCATCCGTTTGTATGGCGGAAGCACTGGTTAGGAATGGATGCAATCTACCTTAAGAAAAAAAATATTATACTTAAGCAATACGCAATTTTCATAATTGTCTTTCAGAATCACGTATGTTTTAAGTAGACGCTGCAAATTGCCAAAGCAATTAAACAAAATTGTTACAATTTTATAATTCTTTTACAAAGCATTGGTGTATCCATGCAATTCCATATAATAGTGACGATATTCGAAAATAAACTCAGCAACGAATTCAAAGAGACAATGGAAACTAACAAACGTTTCTCAGAACATGGTCGAACTGACTATTGAAGGTAGGGATGTCGAAAGTGCCATAAAGTATCGATATATATAGTATCGATATATTTTAATAATATCGATATCGTTTCCATTATATCGAAAAAATATCGATATATCGGTGCGCCTTAAAGATAATTCTAAAAACTTGTGTATTTGGTCTAGTTTAGTTCAATACAATCACAGATTACTAAATAAATACTAATTAATGAACATTATTTCAAAGAAACACATCTAGTATTTTTGAGTTGCAAAAACGCACGATGACGCTTATTTTTAAATGTGCTGCTAAATTAGTTGCATTACCACTTATTTTTGTTCCAGGTTCAATACAGCACTAGACATGATATATAAAACATTTAAATTCACTTCACTCACTGTAATACAATTGAACGCAATCATAAATTACTTTGAGTAACTTGAGTATAGAGATAGCATTCAGCTTAAGGCTTTGAGGTTATGTTGTTTATATACACATACAAGTAAAGAAAGTCATGGACAAACACGAGTAAGAAAAACATTCGCTCCGTTCTTGTAAAGCTTTGAATTCCAGAAGTTTTTAGTCGGTTGCGACAGGACAACAGTATTTAGTGTCGCCAATGGAAAAAATATCGATTTTGATACGTTTCCGATACTTGATATTTTACATCGACCCATCGATATATCGAAATATTATAGAAATAATATAGATATTTTTATACGCTATATCGCTAAAGAATATCGATATAGCGTATAAAAAATCGATATATCGATATTTTTCCAACAAGCCTAATTGAAGAAAACAGTACACTCTATTTGGGCCATCACGCTTATAAAAATACGACAGGAAATTATGAATCTACAACAGGTTTATTATAACAACTGGAGGTATCCAATATACGTTAAAATACGTTTTGACCGCAGCTTAAATATGCATCTCAGCTGAGTATATATTCAGAAATGTGACGGAAGTTAAAATTATCTTTTCATATAATACGATCGACCTTCAAATAGTGGAAGACAAATTACAGATGTTTTTCCAACATATCATTCAACAAGATAAGGTTTATTGGTTTAATCTCTTGTAGCATGCTTTGTTTGTACGAAATCTCATGTACAAAAAATTCATTGCATATCTTTCTGTGTGTGAAGACAGCAAACATTCCGTCTCCTAAACGTATTAATATATTTAGATATTATTTGACACAACGGGTACAGATGATCCAAATAAGTTCACATAGTACTGATTAAAGAAATGTAAAAGTGCGATCTTAATACACTAAAACGTAGTTTTACAATACTTTGCTAGATGGCGGTGCTTATTTAATTTTCGATAAATGTCTTTAATTTATTAATGAATTACACTTCCATATCAGTAAATGTAGTCTTTAAAATTATCTGTATTTTATTTTACAAACAAGAACTAATACCATAAACCCGTAACAGCATTACTTTTTCCACAAGAAAAAGTAATGCTGTTACGGGTTTATTTTATTAAAGTGAAAAAGACGCTTTATTTGGATATTCCAAGTACTAAAGTTCATCCAGTAGTTCAGTAAAAAAAAATTAAGTTTCTATCTAAATACAATGAAAAGATACGGATTTTCAAATATAACATATTTTGAAATTTTCTCATTGAAACATTCATCAAAAGCGATACATTCTGATGGAATTATTACGCGAAAAATTTAGTATTTTAGTGATTGTTTTTTTTATTTTTAAACTAGCTTTATACTTACTAATCTTTACGACAATATAATAAAACAATACATAACCCTTGGGCGCAATTCCTACTCACACTTAACCGTGAAGGGCAGACAGACAGACAGATGGATAACAAAGTTATTATATAAAAATTTCGTTATTTATTCTGAGAATTATTCTAATCCTAAGAACCTTAAAAAGTGCCAATTTTCGGAAAGATATTATACCATATCAACAATACAGTATACAGACATCAATACACTATACTGGTGCCAATAAGAATTTCTATTTGAATTTTTCCCAAATTTCTTATATGTAATAAACTGTCAAAACTGACTGTCAAAAGCAAGCTTGATGTTTAAAATATTACGTAAAGGACATACCGTTCTTCAAAAAAATAAACAGAAAAAATAATTTTTTCTCTGGTCTAAATATCTTCTTATTTTATCTATCTTACATAAAAAAAATCGATCACACTGCCAACACTATACAAAAATTATAATAAAACATCGATCACTGCACAACACTACACTAAAAAGTATCCAGCTTTATCGTCCATCTAGCAACCAGAATTAATAACATTACTGACATGGTATAATTTAAACAAAACTCAATTTGTTTTTAACTGACATCGACACTAACGATAAACGCACGATCATCAACGATGGCCACATTCCACGCCAACCAATCGTCTCGTTTCTCCAAACACCCACACACATGAACGAAACGCACTCGTCTACTGCCTATAATATAGGCACGGCTAGCAGGAACCGCGGTTGAATAAAAATATACATTCAAAGAAGCCCACGCATTCGTACTAACTCCAACCATATTGGACTATAAGGCTCCAAAATGAAAATTACGGTATACGACAATACCACTATAATTAAATTAATTGTTAGCACCTTGTACAACGTAAACCTCTTACTAAATTCAGCGAGGACCAAAATTTAAAAGGAGAACAAGATTATTTAAATTTACCGGATACAAAAATATCTGACTTATCCACCAGTGCACAATTAATATTTAAAGATGTTATGACCTAGTCTAAAGTCACGTTCACAGGTGAATGATCAGTTACAATACGAACGGCTAAGAGTGACTTCCTGTTTATGTCCCTCCCGTAATATCAAGATCAAGCTTCCTTATTTATCAGACAATTTATTCAACAAATTGATTTTACAACTCGCCAAACGACTTAGGACGTCGGGCTAATACCGTCAATGGCATGACCCGGAGCCCCTCACTTCATTATCAATGTGTTGAATTGTTTTATTGGAGAATTGTAGTATTTCTCTAATTATGCCATCGGCAACAGTTACCTAAAGTATTATATATAGACTTGATAGGTCGCAGGAAAAAATTGTGACCTTTCACCGATACATTGACATTAAGTTCGACCTCTAAACGTACGGTAAACGAACATAGAAAACATAATGTTTAAAGTCACAAACCGGTCAGTTACCACGCAAAATATTGGTGTACTTAAGACAACAATATAGACGTAAAAACTTTAGCAACCAAAATAATCCTAATGTGTATGTTAGGAGATTTTCGATACAAAAATGTTCAGCGAGATTGGAAGGCAGATTTCCGTCGCGTTCCATACATAATCCATTACCACTGCGTAAATGATACACGGAGCAACGTGATGAAATAAAATATACTTACTAACTCGGACGCTCCATATTCTCGTTGAGTCACACTCGAGTAACACCGAAGTCGAACCGTTCGGCCTTACTCAGCCTACCGCCGAGTATATCCGATATGCGAGACGCGATCGCAAATCTATTCGCATTACAATTTTGGAGCCATAAGAAATTTTCCTTTCAAAAATTCTTCCCACAACAAGTACAAGTAACCATGCTTATTATATGCATGCAATTGAAAATATTCAGACGAGAATGTTACTGATATTCTTGTTCATAATTAATGGGTCCCGTCAATCATACTTGTTACTAGAAGCATTATTCATCACATCATAAAGACGTCACTACTACAATCAGTACTAATCGTGCTCCAGGAAGGTTCCATTGTTACGCGCGGGACGATAAGGTTACCCGCTATTTGACAGCTTGAATGTCAGATATCAAAACAGATTGGTAAGGATTATATCACATGATCTTTGGAGTCAACGCGCACACAATACTCGATATTAACGTACGTGAATCGAACTGTCCGTTCCGCCTTGCGTTATTAATTACTTCCTCATGGCAAATCTACGGTTCATTTGTATTCATCGCAATTATTAGATCATCGCTCTGTACTCGGGTACTCATGCTATGTCCAAACACAATAATAAGACTCGTAATAATATAAGGACGTTGAGTAACAAACAAACTAGGTGTGCCCATAAACAATAAAACGAGAATGAAATATGACGACCTTCCAATAAAGAAGAGAGGGTTTGTTTAGTTCATTCAGGTCAATGAGTCGTACAATATCGACGTATACATTGCAAACGCCCGTCAAAATGACTTTGGTAAAAAACAAGTTTCGTGATCAAATAGACTTTCGATTATCATCAGGTTCTCAAAGATTTTACCACAATAATATCGTTGAGGTTGATATGCTTACCACAAACCGTGTGGGTTTTTTCTTTCTCTTATTAGTATTTAATATGATTTGGAGATTATATTACAGTAAGTATTTAACTCTTATTTTTTGAACGATATATAGTTTATTTTTACTCTAAAAACGCCTTGTTATTTAAAAAAAGTAAAACATTTAAAAAGGCTTTGTCAGCGACAAGGCCTTTTTAAAATTAAAATAAACGATTTATCGTTCAAAAAATAAGAGTTAAATACTTACTGTAATATAATCTCCAAATCGTATTAAATACTATTAAGGGAAAAAAACCCACACGGTTTGTGGTAAGCATATCTACGCGATGTTTCAACAGATATATATGTATTATATGCATAAAAGGTGTCCGGGAATAAGTATCGGACAAAGAAAGACGTTATTCGTTGACTGAAAAATAGTTGTCATTAAAATAAAATTTAAAGGATGACAATTTTCAGAAAATTTAAAAAATATTCATAACTGTCATCTTTTTCATACGCACGTTCCTTGCGCACTTTATTCTGCCCGGATAAGCACCGTGCTCCAAGCAACTATTGGGTGTGTTATAGTTATGTGTAATATTTTTTTGCACTCTATTAGACAAAGGGCGTGTTTTACGTTTTATTTCAACGTGTGTGTGCGTGTGTATATATATATATATATATATATATATATATATATTTACGTGGCGTCTACCAAATTAAGAAAGCGTCCTTGAATTTTTAGATTGCCTCGGACTACGTAATATATGTAAAAGTTGTGAAGATTTAAATACAAATGCGTGTTGTGTCTCATGAAGTAATTTTAGCTCAGTTCCGTTCACCTAAGTATTACGAAGTGTATTTTCGTGAGCGAGCTAGCTCACCGGCTAGATAGTCGTCAACGTAAACTATTCCGCCAACGGTGTGTCCTAATTGTGAATAAACGTCATAAACTCCGGATTATCGGATAGCGACTCGAGCATCCTTTTATGGATCCTTATAATTTTAATGGATCTAAGTGTACAAGACCGTAAACCATATCTTTTTATATGATGGCTATTTTTACCATAATATTTTTTACCATAAATATTATGATAAAAACAGCCATCATATAAAAAGATATTATTTAAGTTCTTGTACACTTAGATCCATTAAAATTATAAGGATCCATAAAAGGAAGCACAATGATTACTACAAATATTGGAGACTATACACAACTGGTCTCTCAGTTTTTGGAATAAGTATAGGGTAACCGCGGCAAATAAGGCCAGACATATAATCAGGACTAGGAGACAGGCAACCAATTCAAAATAATTTTATCATTTAATATTTCGCATTCATATAGAATGGGATGACATAATGGTAACAAAGCGATCGAGTGTCCGTCGTGATGCTGAGTGATGTCGCATTCCTGTTGCGGCTACTATGTTTTCTATAAATATAATAGAATAATATATACAATAGTTTTCTATAATTTTTAATAGAAAAACGACCATAAATTTTAATATTATAATGCCCTTTTTATATTACTGTTTTAAATTTCTTTTTAATATTGTTTGAATCTTTTTTTACAAGCTAAGCTAAGCTAAGCTAAGCTTACCAAGATAAGCTTATCTTAGGTGAAGCTTTACCCCTACATAAAGATTTATTTTTTTAAATTAACGTGGTATGTGATAATTTGGCCTTACTAGACTGTTGAAATGTTTAAGAGTTATATTAATAATAAAATCTCAGAAAAATATTTTAGAAAATCATCAACAAAGGGAAAGAATTAGGAAAATACCAATTTGCAACCTAATGATCTTGTTTCGCAATTTGGTCAAAGAAAAGATTATCGCATTATTTTATTTATTTTTCTAAGTGGCTTTATTTATTTAGCCATACATTCTTAAGTGGCTTTATTTCTTTAGGCATACATTCCTAAGTGGCTTTATTTCTTTAGCCACACGTTCCTAAGTGGCTTTATTTCTTTAGCCATACTTTCCTAAGTGGCTTTATTTCTTTAGCCATACATTCCTAAGTGGCTTTATTTCTTTAGCCACACATTCCTAAGTGGCTTTATTTCTTTAGCCACACATTCCTAAGTGGCTTTATTTCTTTAGCCACACATTCCTAAGTGTCTTTATTTCTTTAGGCATTTAAATTAAACTTTTGTTAAATATCAATCTCAATTTAGTTCATACATAAGTGTTGTTTTTTTCTAAAAATGACTATCATCTAACTATTAATAAAATTGTATCAGAGGGAATTCTGTACATGGAAAATATTTTCATAAGTGTGATTGGTTAAGCATAAAGGATAATAAAAGAAACCAGAAAACATGTTTTTAGAATGTTTGTCTGTCTGTATGTTACATTGTCAATCATGCGAAATCTACTGGACGGATTTTGATGAAATTTGGTATAATAATAGTTTATACCCAAGAGCAACATTTGAGAGATAAAAAGTCCTAATAACTTCTTAGTCTGAATTTCAAGCTAGTGAAATCGTGGGGCACAGCTAGTATTTAATAAAGTGTACAAAAACGTTTTTGTAAGGTTTTAACGTTATTTACAAAAATATAGATGTTTGTATTTTTAGTTCCTTAATAAAAGAAAGTTAATTTTGATTATAAAACAATAATTATCCCAAATATTTGACTTTAAGGTTAGGTGGGTATTATTTGCCCAAGATACCTTATAATTAAACACGAAAATCTAATAATGAGAATTAAAAACACATCAAAATAGGTTGTTTCCAAATTAATAGATAAAGATATCTCGTCAAAATGGCATAATATTATAATTATAGCTGTGTAAACACGTATAATGTGGCGGAATTACTAAAGTTAATTTAAGAAAATTAAACAAAAGAATTAAACAGGTGTAAAATACGCTTAAAAAGCAACTTGCGGTACGTAAACATCTTTGTTTACCCGTTTTTCCTTAAATGCGAGGTATACATAGAAAAACAATATATATAAAAAATAGACATGATGGCCTTTCTCGATAATATTTATAAATAACCGTGAAAATTCGAAATGTCAATTCAGTGTGATATTGTTTTTTTAAGGCCACTTTGAATCGAAGCGAGAGATTGATATTTCGCATATGCATAAAACGTCTGTTAGTTGCTTTTGTAATGGAGCATAAACTATTTTATTTATTGTCCGCGTCGTTTCCGCGTCGGACTCGTCTTCCAAATTGCAAATTCTTTACGAAATTAGACGCGAGTTTGTCTTGGCACGTAAACGAATATTCTTTGACATGTAACTATTCATTCTTTGAATACACTAACGGCCATTTTAGCGTAGACAAAGATTGTATCAAAAATATTTCTTTATAAACCACGTTAAATGTATTTATCCAAGTGCCAAAGCGACCTTTACGAAGACATTGCCCTGCGTTTCATTTTAATTCACAAAAAAAAAAATAATACTGTACCTTGACACGGTGCCCTTATACCCATATATATGCTACTACATTTCATATAGAGGGGTTATAAGGGCATCAAGTCACGGTACATTAAAATGCGCTATTTCTACTTCCATTTACCTTAAAAAACTTTAATTTCTCCTAAACTACTAATCCAAATTATAACGTGTGAAGGGTCAATCTTTATCTATCTGAAACTCTTAAAATGTTTATGATATTTATTTTATGACTATAAACAAATTGACCTAATAAACATCGCCACTTTTGTCTTACGCACTTTTTTAACTTAAAAACCATTAAGATGGCTTATTTATAAAAAAAATGAACGTTGTCGCGGGTTTTTCTTGTAAAGAATTTTGAAGATCTGACTCCTGACAGAGTGGTCGTGGTTGCTCCGATTACTTAGATACTAGGTTGAGGGTGCTTGTACATATCTATTTTTCATTCGGTCTTCTTGGTCTGAACTGCCTCCTTAGCAATGTCTCTTCATTTCTGCCGATTCGCTGTGGTAGTTTGTGTTACTGATTTAATTTAGTCCGTCCATCTACTATGTGATCGGCCTCTAAATCTCTTGCCTTCTACGTGTGACCAAAGAATTTTAGTGTTCGAAGTTACACAGTCGATGAAAGTCGTTCCTTGACCTTGAGTTTCTTAAGGGTAGAGTTGGTAGTGCGGAAAGCGGTCCAAGGGATTTTTAGCACACGCCTCCAACACCACTTCTCCAAGACTTCGATTTTTCAGCGGTCCTGTATGCGCAGGGACCAAGTTTCAGCTCCACAGAGAAAGATTGGGAAGACAAGACATTTCATGAGTCAGAGCTGTATTTAAAATAGTTTCACTAGCGTTCGCCACAAAAAAGGCCAGACCAGCGACTTTTTTTCAATTGCGTTCAAATTATATCTCATAAATTATACAACATATGTAAATATTATCTGGCCTGTGGCAATCTGGACACTACACATAAGCTGTCCTTATTCTTAATCACAAAGTTGTATGTCAATAGGATTAGTAATTTCAGCGTGAGTCCCTACAAAAACAAACAAAACTTTCCTCTTTATTATATTAGCAGATACTAACAGCAATACCTTCGAGCATCACACATCTTTCACACATGACACGCCTTCCACATACTCGTATAACGTGTACGCTGCGTCTTACGGTCATAAATGCGTTCGCCATATTTTTTTCAACAATTTTCTTTCTAGAAAAGAGCAAATTCTACTCCTATCTTTAGTTTTATTTCTAAATATTCACCAGTAAAGAAACTAACTTGAAAAATAAAATATCTTCACATTTATATAATATTTCATTAATATTTATAATATAATACTCAGTTTTTTTATCGGCATAGATTTTAACCGAACTTATATTTACATAAAACCATTACTAACTTTTGGTAAACAGTTTTGCCCACTAGCTTCCGAAGAGACGGAGAGAAAGGCCCCAAAACTGGTTGATAAATGTCTAAATGTATACGAGGAAACCAAGCCTTTTTGATGACTATGCTCATCAGCGGTCAATGCGCCTCTAGATCAGGAAAACCGACCCCGTGTAACGGGAGGCGGTATTTCGTACTATACATACATATTCAAATGGAACCCTATTGTTGGGACAACTCTGTAAATAAACCAAGAGCGGTCTCTGCAATTACCCAAAATAAGATTTAATCTGAGTTTTCTTTCAATTGAACAGAGGATAAGTGCGAAAACTCCCCTTTTGCTGAAGTGCATTTGTCTACACCACCCTCCCCTGTCCTCCCCCCGGGTGGACTTATTCCCGCATTAAAAGTTTCAAAACTGAAAAGCCCGAAGAACCCGAGATCTGCACAAACTTTTTACTTCATATCTTTCACGTCGCAAACAAACATAGAACCGCTCCCGCGACCCGCGCGCTTTCTCATAAATTAGCCATCGAAGCATAGCTCCCAAGCAAAAGAATTACCATAAAATTAATGAATACAAAATAAGCCGCGTCATTAGCATGCCGTCCGGAAGCGGCCGAGCGGGGGCACGACGCGCTCGGATCTACAAACGGCCTCTGCGAAAATAATTTTCGCTCGGCCTTTACACATATACAACTACAATATTCAATCACACATACGGACCTTCACACGAATATAACTACACTATCAATCACACGTACATATGTACATCCATATATATATATATATATATATATATATATATATATATATATATATATATTCAAATATATGCAAGTTTCGCGCTTACGGCTTACTACGCGATGGGAATTATTGATGACGCATGTGATTTGCTGACGGATCGAATCAATCTTCCTATTCAAATATAAATTTGGTATGCCTACATAGTGTAAACCACACAAGCATAATAAGTTAATATGTATAAGATAGTTATTAGGTCCATGTGTATGACTACGCCTTCAAAATGCATTTTGTCAAATGCTTGCAAAGTTTTTGCCTTAAATTTATTTAAACCAGTGGTTCGTAATCAGCGGTCCGCGGACAACATATAATTATTGAAATTATTAAATAAATTACAACTAGTCGAAGACGCGTCAAGTTTAAAGAGCCGGTAGCGACCGGAATCCGAACGAGACGCGGACGCGGTATTGTACAGCCAGTGTTTGGTTCGGTTCGCTCCTTTGTTTTAGTCCAACTATGTTCTTTTTCAAGAGTTATAAATCGAGAAAAAGTATTTCATATTTAGTTTCGATTTTCAACATCATTTTGACAGCAAAATTTGGGCAAAAATTGTTCAAGGTATCGATCGTATAAAAAAACTTTGATTATTAAAATTACCGCCAGACAGTTGGTGGTCCATGGCAAGACAAGAATTTAGTCAAATGGTGCTTCTCATCACTAAAAGGTTAGGAACCACTGATCTAACCCTTAAGGAAACGCAGCTAAAATTTCCTTACATCGTTTAAAATTAAATACAATACTTTTCAAATGAGTTTACCGAAATTCTTTTAATTACCTGAGGAGATCATAATTACTAAAGATTTGCCTGTCCATTGTACTACAAAAAAACCGGTTCAAGTAACGGCGTATGACAACTAGTTTTCAAGTAGAATACAACCAACGGACGACCTGCAGGCAAATAAACAAGTGTAAAAATGTACCCTGGCATCAATATTTTACCGTAAAGAATAATATGGCAAATAAACAGGTCTAAAAATTACGTCAAAATTAAAGATGGACTACATTATGAATGATTTCTATAATCTAATTATAATATACTAATACTACCAACGGACGACCTGCAGGCAAATAAACAGGTCTAAAAATGTACCATGGCATCAATATTTTACCGTAAAGAATAATATGTACTAGTGTACACATGCGACAAATAAAATTACGTCAAAATTAAAGATGGACTACATTATGAACGATTTCTATAATCTAATTATAATATACTAATACTACCAACGGACGACCTGCAGGCAAATAAACAGGTCTAAAAATGTACCATGGCATCAATATTTTACCGTAAAGAATAATATGTACTAGTGTACACATGCGACAAATAAAATTACGTCAAAATTAAAGATGGACTACATTATGAACGATTTCTATAATCTAATTATAATATACTAATACTACCAACGGACGACCTGCAGGCAAATAAACAGGTCTAAAAATGTACCCTGGCATCAATATTTTACCGTAAAGAATAATATGTACTAGTGTACACATGCGACAAATAAAATTACGTCAAAATTAAAGATGGACTACATTATGAACGATTTCTATAATCTAATTATAATATACTAATACTACCAACGGACGACCTGCAGGCAAATAAACAGGTCTAAAAATGTACCATGGCATCAATATTTTACCGTAAAGAATAATATGTACTAGTGTACACATGCGACAAATAAAATTACGTCAAAATTAAAGATGGACTACATTATGAACGATTTCTATAATCTAATTATAATATACTAATACTACCAACGTACGACCTGCAGGCAAATAAACAGGTCTAAAAATGTACCATGGCATCAATATTTTACCGTAAAGAATAATATGTACTAGTGTACACATGCGACAAATAAAATTACGTCAAAATTAAAGATGGACTACATTATGAACGATTTCTATAATCTAATTATAATATACTAATACTACCAACGGACGACCTGCAGGCAAATAAACAGGTCTAAAAATGTACCATGGCATCAATATTTTACCGTAAAGAATAATATGTACTAGTGTACACATGCGACAAATAAAATTACGTCAAAATTAAAGATGGACTACATTATGAACGATTTCTATAATCTAATTATAATATACTAATACTACCAACGGACGACCTGCAGGCAAATAAACAGGTCTAAAAATGTACCCTGGCATCAATATTTTACCGTAAAGAATAATATGTACTAGTGTACACATGCGACAAATAAAATTACGTCAAAATTGAAGATGGACTATATTATGAATGATTTCCATAATCTAATTATAATCTACTAATACTACCAACGGACGACCTGCAGGCAAATAAACAGGTGTAAAAATGTACCCTGGCATCAAAATGTTATCGTAAAGAATTATATGTACTAATGTTGTGTACATTCAATAAATAAAATTACGTCAAAATTAAAGATGGACTACATTATGAATGATTTCTATAATCTAATTATAATATACTAATACTACCAACGGACGACCTGCAGGCAAATAAACAGGTGTAAAAATGTACCCTGGCATCAAAATGTTATCGTAAAGAATTATATGTACTAATGTTGTGTACATTCAATAAATAAAATTACGTCAAAATTAAAAATGGACTACATTATGAATGATTTCTATAATCTAATTATAATATACTAATACTACCAACGGACGACCTGCAGGCAAATAAACAGGTGTAAAAATGTACCCTGGCATCAAAATGTTATCGTAAAGAATTATATGTACTAATGTTGTGTACATTCAATAAATAAAATTACGTCAAAATTAAAAATGGACTACATTATGAATGATTTCTATAATCTAATTATAATATACTAATACTACCAACGGACGACCTGCAGGCAAATAAACAGGTCTAAAAATGTACACTGGCATGAACATTTTATCGTGAATATTATAATATATACCAGTTTATACACGAAATAAAAAACAAAGTTAAATTAAAAGTGGACTATTAGGTATGATTTCAAGAAATGAATAATATCTTAATGAGATGCTTCGATTATAATATTAGCAATCAAATTATCTTCATAATCGAACGATTAGTAATACCAGTTTATAATTCTGATAGTTCATACCAGTTCCTAGTCAAGAGCTATTAGTTTATTCAAATCACATTCATTCAACAGTTTCATATTTGATCCAAGGCCGTAAAACGTCATCTAGCCGCTGATGAAGACTAGTAAAATTTATATCACATACTGATCTATTGCTGTACTGCTTAGACCACTATGTCGGTAACAAATATCCTTCAAAACTTTCGTTGTCACTTATTCGTAAGTGTTTGTAGATATTTTGATATATTTTAATAATTTAGATATCTTGAGATATATTCCATAATCGACCAACGGGATTATCCGTTAGTATTATTCATAATCACGTAAATATTGAGATATTTTCATAATTGAAACATCGTCAGTTATTGCCATAACCGAATCATGCCGTTAATGTTATTCATAATCGCGTAAGTATTGTTCATGTATCCACCTCTCTGTCTTTCACCATGATCAATATTGGTTTGTTGTGGATTATCCTACTGAAATCTATGTCTGCGCCTAACGAAGATGGCTATGGAATCAGGAAATGCTGAAGCGTCACAAGTTTCTAAAGTAAAACACTAAAAGTAATTTGGCTCCTTAATATTGTCCCTAATAAGAATATAAAAGTGTCAACATAGAATAATCAAGATCTACAACGATCCATAAACCAAATAAAACCTCCTAACGTAAACCGCACAAAACCTATCGTACGACCTCGGGAATGCAATCATCAATATCTCGAGGCTAAAGCTTTCTTTAACCCGATTAACCCGTAGTAAATAGATTTAAACATTTTCCCAAATTTACGGACGGGATGAAATAGTAAAGTCAAATATCAAAGTATTAACTTCAGGTAATGTTGAAAGACACTTTCTAATCACTGCGCTCACTAAATACCGTGGTTATTTAACTAAACAATAAAGAAATGAATGGTTCACAAAAAATCTAAATATGTCTCAATATGCCAGTAGAACGAGGCAAAAATACGCAAGTCACCAAAAATATTTATAACGTTTATTTCGTTAGACGGAAATTGTGGAAAAATTTATGCTCAAACAGAAAAATGTCTAATTAGTACAAATAGCTGAACTCAATTTTTTAATTGCCTTACAACGATCGTGTTTACGACGTACGCGGCAGAGCGAACCACGGGAATTAATCGTAATGATACCGTGAACGCTTCCAAATGAGTCACTTCATTGAAACGTAAACAAGACATACGACATATCGCTTGGAATTCATTTTATATCCGATTCACACATATGTATGCCTATGAATAGGAGGTAATTATATACAATAATAAACAAATACCATTCAGTTGTCTTTCCATAATTTCCAATGAAGGCGGCAAAATTAGGATACCGTACGCCTTCTATTATGACATTTCCAATCATATTTCATTCCGTTGACCATTTTACTGTCTATATTACTATTAATTACGACTAGCTGTGCCCACGACTTCACATACGCAAACCACTGAAAAACATATCGATGCCCTTTTTTATAAGTAACCTTGGACCATGCTCAAAACAAGTGTCAGGTTCACTACCATAAAGTTACCTTTACCGCTCCATTGGCCAAGCACATTTCGCAAATGTTTGTCCGGGTGGAGAATTTCATTGCACGATTTAAACTACACGTAACGCCATCTATTGATAATAATATAAATTCGTGTATTTCCGCGTCGAATAGTTAGGCACTTATTTGTTATTGCTGTACACTGTACACACTAATATAATATAAATCAATCTTTGAAAACTTTGAATTCGCCTATATTTTTACTAGGTAAACCAATCGCGACGAAATAACAACTAAATGTTTAGGTTGACCCCTATGTTGAAATTGAGTCAACAGCTTTTACGTAATGTTTTTAAGACACACAAAAATGATCCAACTTCATTATATCACTTATCTTTTATCCCCAAATTATTTCTTTTTGCAAATATTTTATTTGTACAGACATGCAACGTCTACAGTTTTATTATATGTAGAATTTTTAAAGTTCCGTACATGAAGGGTCCGAACGGAATCCTATGGTCGTAGCAACCTCGTCTCCCTTCCATTCGTCTGCTGTCAGAAACATTCAACATCTAAGCGAAATAAGATAGAAACTTGAAATTCATATACAAGACCCAATTCCAATGCCCAAAACTAGAAATGGTATTTAACATTATTTAAATTTTTCGAACCGAAATATTTTTTTCCTTGCATAGGCAGTGGGGGTATCGTAGTAAAGAGCTCTTTGAGTCGAGGCACTACTCGTAAATGTTTTTCTTAAAACTATTTAGTGACAAGAAACACAAAATCCATCTCATCATCATACCCTCCATCTCGTTGGCCATAAATAGAAGGAACTTGAAGGACAATTTCCCAAATATATAGAAGTCGTGTACGAAATTGTTGTATAATGCTAGGTCACGAACTTGTACAGTTTTCATTTTTGCAACGACAGAGGCGAGAAAGTCGGATGAGACATGACGCACCACGCACCAGTAAAATAACGATAAGCGTACGGAGGTCACAAGTGCGCACGGTTCCGAACTGAAATGAATGCGAGATGGAATCGTTCTAAAATAACAGTACGTACTTGAACTTTACGCTGTAGATTTAATCTAATCGATGTACAATAGGCGATTATGATTACGACGGATAACTAACGACGGAAGAAAATAAAAACTTCAGAGATTATTTTCGAATATATTTTCGTAAATCCTTTAGATCTTCTCATAGTGTTTTAAATCATAATTTAATTTCAAATTAATTCTTCAAATAATTACACTGCTACTTCAAATAATTTAACTTCAAATTAATTCTACAAATAATTACACTGCTACTTCAAATAATTTAACTTCAAATTAATTCTAGAAATAATTACACTGCTACTTCAAATTTATTACCCCAACGGCTATAGACTGTCGAACAATAAGAATTTTTCAATTGTTACAAAAAAATTACTTAATTTTTAATAATTGCTTTTAATTTAAAAAATGAATAACTAAAATGTGATTATTTCTAAACTGTATTATTTTATATCGGAACGATCTCTATAAATAAGCTGAGTTAACTTTATCTTCCACGGTTTAAGCGGTGTTACCGATTTATGTTACGTTTTTACCACTTATAAATTATGACTTTTATAAATCGTAGGGTGATTATATACATTCTGTAATCTTCCTCAAAGTATGAAGTTTCCAACATAAAAATATATAGAATTTACACGTGTAATTACAGGAATTAGCGCGAACAAACGAATAAAGAAACAAACTTTCAGTTTTATATCGATAAAATTTATTAAAACATCGATAGTTTTTTTATTGACCATTGCTCTTAAACATCGATTCTTCCCTGTGTATTTATCTCATTGAATAAAGTACCCGCAAACTTATACTTTACTGTCCGTCTTTACTTCAGTCGCACAAGTGTTATGTTATCTGACACTTTATTAACATTAAAGTTGTTACGTTCACTGGCAATTTGTCAATTGTTTTATTGTGCCTTTTAGATGACTATCTATAAGAAGAAATATTTCTATTCTATACAGAAAGATGTTGTGATGGACGTGCTTTAATAAAAGATCTAAATTTATTATCATCACGAAATACAGAACAGAAAGGATAGAATTTTAGGCGCAGCTATCGCGTCGCTAACGCTTCCGCTTTAGTCGTGCAGGTGTACACGATGCTTAATTTATATTTCCTGCGTTAATAATAGAGTCCTAGCGATGCCCATAAAAACGGTGTACAACAATGTTTCTTACGTACAACCAAACATATAAACTAATAAAAAACATGAATACCTCAGTTACCACTTTGATTAACAAATTTCGACAAACAATAGTTTAATTTTATTGTAAATACTTGTATTTTTTCTCTTCAACACGGAATACGTAGGGGCCTTCGTATTTAGATAGACATTACATTGATTGAATAAATATACGAAATCACGTCAACACTCAACGTATCTGACGGCTACAGCGCGCGAGGACGCGACACCATATGAATAAATTGACAAAACCGTTAACAAATCTTCGCAAGTCATTAACCTTCAATCGGTTGCCCGTATAATTTCCGCCGTCCGTTACGGCATCCTAGGGACGGCGGCCTGCTCGATTAGACGCGATCCGAACGCCTCAGACGGGCCGGCTGCCGGCTGCGTCGCGAGCTAGTAATGACCCCGTCTTCCTTACACGGCGCGGCTCATTTACCGCCGCATTGCCCAGCGATGATTCCTCGAGGTTAACCGCGTGAAGGCAATTTAGATTCCGTTAACAAGTGAGATCAAATAATCTGCTAATATCTTACAGAACAAGCATTAGGTCAATGGGCGTAAGGGCCATTAGGAGATTCGAGTTTTTTTCAAAAGTCTTGGCTAAATCAAAAATGTATCAGTAAAAAATAAAAAAAGACACAAATTGTAAGAAGGGCTTACGCGATTATTGTTCCGTATATAAAAGCTTACACAAAGCAAAGGTGAAGTGCACACCGAGCACGCGTGAAGCGCGCAATGTATGTATCACAGAGTTCGTATAATAAAAACCGTGTTACGTCAACGCTGTGATAACTTGATAAATAAACTACCAAACCTGCTAAGTAAGAGTAGAAGCCGCACTACACGGGTTCCGCATATATTTAAACACTTATAAATATTAAGAGTACATAGATTTCCATTTAACTATTTAGAAATAAGTTTTAATTTTTCATAACATGGCGCATATTTAAATAACTATAGTTTTCCTAAACTATAGATTTTCTACAACCTTTGTGTAAACTTCTAAAAACCCTGTTTTTTTTCAATTTCATGTCCAGGAGTTTCAGAAATAGGGAGAGGGACGACATGTTTTCTGCGTATTTTTCTGTATATCTTTGAAAATATACTACCTAAAATCTTCTTCAACGTCGCATTCTTCATTTCTAAAGGTCGTGTCCATCCTGAAAAGTACTGAAAAGACCTGACTGAGAAAAAGTGAAACATCCCGAACGCAGCGATGAAAGGTTCCACATTGGCAGCGCGTATTTTTGCTTATATGAGTAAGCGAGATGGAGTAATAGACAAAATGCAACAAGCAGCACGTAGCACGGCCTCTTTCCCACCTTTGTTCTCTTTAAATATATATAGTGCGTGCGTGCGTACGTGCGCGCGCACGTGTGTGTGTGTGCGCGCGCGCGCGTGTGCGCATTTTCGCGTGTGTATGTATATGTATATGTATGTATATATATATATATATATATATATATATATATATATATATATATATATATATATATACATAACATATATTTCTTTAACGTCGCATTCTTCATTTCTGAAGGTCGTGTCAATCTTGACAAGTCCTGATGGCTTCGTTTATAAGTTTTTTTTCCATTCAGCCCTGTCCTCGGCTTTCCTAATAATAGATGTTATTGGGAGGCCTGTGAGCATAGTAACCTGGTCAGTCCATCGGGTAGGAAATCTACCGCGGGGTCGTTTACCATTGACTTTCCCTATAACCATTAGCTTATCTAAATTATCTGGTGTCCAGCGTGCTGTGTGACCAAAGTAACTGAGGATTTTTTGATCGCAGGTGGTAGACAGCGTGGTTCTGATTCTGAGTTGTTTTCGAATGGATACGTTCGTTCTTCTGGCAGTCCAAGGTATGCGTCTATCTTCCAAATGTGTCTATCTTCTTGCACTCCACCGGTCGACGACTCAGAACCGTACAGGAAAATCGAGAAGACTAACGTTCTTACTATTCTCATTTTGATATTATTAGAGACCTTTAAATTTCTCCATCGCTTCCTCCCTGGTCAGTGAGTAGCAATCCCAGATATAGAAACTCGCTAACCAACTGTAGGCCAGAGAGCTCTCCTGTCCGTGACACTTGGCCACCCTTATCTATAACCATAACCACTACCTAAATTAATGAAATGTATATTTTTGGGCCCATGTTATTAGCCCTTTCAAACGACACCCCATACTATTAACAGAAATTAAAAAAAAATTACTATACTTAATTTATCCCCTAGTATACTTTTCATATAAATACTTTAGGGTGTTAGCTATTGATGTGTTTTATTACTTTGTCAAATTTCTAGTTTCAACGTAAAGCAGTTTCTAGGAAAAACGGTTGTAACAGACAGAGTGAGTGATTTTATAAGGATTGCGTTGTTCCTTTTGAGACAAGGAACCCTAAAAAAGGTTGATATTTTTACGTTTTACTACGGGGAATTAATGTCCATTATTATTTCTGATACTATTATTGTGATATATAAATTTAAATTATTTATAACGCACAAATTATTTCAGGTAGGGACATGAAGAAGATATCGATATATTTTAGTCTCGAATATATTTTTTCTATGTCGATACTTCTTATCGTTACTTTTACTCATACGAATTGCGACAGTTTTATAATAGGTAGCATAGGATTCTCTCTTGAAGATCTGTCCTTAATAGAATACTCTAAAAACTTCTTTTGAATCGCAACTGAATGGTGGCAAACGATGCTACAAAAATATTGTCATATCCGCGACATTTCATACTGTTTGTTAATTTGGGAAAAGGCATCGTTTGCAGGTTCCGCTTCAAGCAAGAAAAGGATTGCAACAGTTTTATAGTAGATATCGTAGGATTCCCTCTCGAAAATCTGTCCTTAATACAATACTCTAAAAACTTCTTTTGAATCGCAACTGAATGGTTGCAAACGATACTACAAAAATATTGTCATATCCGCGACACTTCATACTGTTTGTTAATTTGGGAAAGGCATCGTTTGCAAGTTCCATTTCAAGCAAGAAAAGAATTGCGACAGTTTAATAGTAGATATCGTAGGATTCTCTCTTGAAAATCTGTCCTTAATACAATACTCTAAAAACTTCTTTTGAATCGCAACAGAATGGTGGCAAACGATACTACAAAAATATTGTCATATTTGCAACACTTCATACTGTGTGTTAATTTAGGAAAAGGCATCGTTTGCAAGTTCCCTTTCAAGGAAGAAAAGAATTGCGACAGTTTAATAGTAGATATCGTAGGATTCCTCTCTCGAAAATCTGTCCTTAATACAATACTCTAAAAACTTCTTTTGAATCGCAACTGAATGGTGGCAAACGATACTACAAAAATATTGTCATATCCGCGACACTTCGTACTGTTTGTTAATTTGGGAAAAGGCATCGTTTGCGGGTTCCGTTTCAAGCAAGAAACGGATTGCAACAGTTTTATAGTAGATATCGTAGGGACTCTCTCGAAAATCTGTCCTTAATACAATACTCTAAAAACTTCTTTTGAATCGCAACTGAATGGTTGCAAACGATACTACAAAAATATTGTCATATCCGCGCCACTCCATACTGTTTGTTAATTTGCGAAAAGGCATCGTTTGCAGGTTCCGTTTCAAGCAAGAAAACGAATTAGCGCTGAGGGAATCGATTCGACAAAATGTTATTTTAACGATTACACGGTGTGATGCGTGTAATGTGTAATGAGTGTTAAGTTTACAGCTCTACTCACGTTTCCTCTCTTCTCTAAAGGTTTCGTTGATCTATTTGGTGTTTTCGTCTTACATTGATTTTTATCTTCATTTAGATGAAAACGGTGATTAAATAATAATTTCTTTTATTCTTTTATAACTAAATCTTTTATATGATTTGATTTATTTTTTTTTAAATTTTTATGAGCATAATTTGCATTGTAGTGCATTTGTAAAAGTTTTGGAACCATAAAAGTTGACAGAAGTCAAAAATATACATTCAGAAAAAATATCGATACTTTTATTTCGATAATTTTACCTGTACGAGACTTTTTACGATATTATTCAAGAGTAACGTACTCATCGATACTTTTGTATCGACAAATAAAATAAAAAAATATAACCTAATCGTTTAAAGGGTTCCGTACCTCAAAAAGAAAAAAGGAACCCTTATAGGATCACTTCGTCTTCCGTCTGTCGGTCTGCGATCCCTTGAAGCTATAAAGCTTCTATGTTAACGCAATCAAGAATAACCCTAAAAATACAGTTATTTACGTCGGATATTTTAACTCTCGCAAATAAATCAAAACCTATAGGGTACTTTCCTAGAATCATACAATTTGGAAGAAGCAAGATCTCACAGCACAGTTAAAGGAAAAAATCTGAAAATCTTTAATTTGTGTTATACCACATGAAAAAAATATTTTTTTTAATATATGCCTGTGATACAGTAGGCAACATATTTTCGTGTCAAACATTAAAATTGGATATATAGTATTTTTTAACAATAGTTTTATAAATTGTTTAATAGGAATATTACGTACCATTAAATATTTATAAATTCCTAAACGTGTACGGAACCTTCGTAGTGAGAGTTCCATTCGTGTGTGAAGGTTTTTTCCTCAGTATTCTCAATTTTTTCCGATTTCCCTGAAAGATAATTTTCGAGATAGTGCCACTCGCGACGGAAAATTTGTAAAGATTTTTGGGAATTATAGATTAGAATTATATATTGTTAGAAACATAATACTTAAAAAAAAAAAAAGAATATATATATATATATATATATATATATATATTTCGATCCTTTCCTCGCCCTCGAAACTCATCAGCAACGAAATTGAACCACAACTTACACAAACCTGAGCAAAATTCCAACATTCTATATAGAATGATCTCCGAAAAAAATTCCTGCAAGAGACATAAACACTTGATTCCATAAAAGTTTCGTTTTTCCAATTCTAGTACTGAACAAAGAAAAATAATGCATCCAAAGCATGGACACTAAAAATGTAGCTTCTTACAAACGAATCCGACGTCATGCAGTGTTTCCATGTAGTCATCCAAATCAAGTACGGACAGCGCTCGACATCGTTTCGCGCAATAATCATGGAACTTCGCCGCTAACGACCATGTCGTATTAAACGACGGTTTCCTTTTTTATTCTATTTAATAGCATGTTACTAATTGATACCAATGCTGTAACGCAGCACATCGTTACAGTTCGCCAATTGCGCTTGCGAGGGCAGAGTCGTAAAATGTTTTAACATAGCATCTTTTAGAATACTTGCTATTTTTTCCTGCTATTTGCGATTTTGCTGCGATAAATATCTACAATCAGAATACATTATCATATGCCGATTTAATTTAATAAAACTGAATTACAACCAAGGTGCGATGTAAATATTATATTAATTACCATAACGCGGTAACTTATCGTAGATTATTCCAACGTAATAGACGCGATATAAGTTTATAATCGAAACAATCGTAAAGATTATCTTATGGCATTTTAAATACGGCGATAACCTTACCGAATAATCTTCGCTACAAACACTCGAATTGTATAACAGAATTAACAGTATAAACACTCATAATTATATAATTTAATTAACAAAGCGTCTACAACACATGTTTCGTACATTCTTTCACAAACATTAGTCACTTCCATATTATCTACGCGTTACAACGTCATCGCTTCCATGTCTTATCTTAGGGCCGGAAGTACAAAACGGTAAGAAGTTACCTTGAGCCGGAAATATAACACAGCGCTAGGTAAGTGTGCCGTTCGCAGACATGGCGGATCGGAAATCTATTGGCCTTGAATAGATATTAACACTATGTGGGACGCGGGGTTTGCTTATCTTGAATTGAATAACATTTACGTCTCAGAAAAAAAACGGAAGCGCTTCTGGTCGACTATCTTCGATCCGGACGTTTCGTGTTAAAACGCGTTTCCGGAGAAAAGAATAGAAAATATTATTGAACACGCGTAGACAGAGATGGGAGACATTTAGCCGTCTGCGTACAGTCCTTAACGAATACAATTGAGTCGGTGGAACTTCGGCCACCGACCTTGTCCTACAAAAGTCGATGACTGTCGGTGCTACGCGTTATGCTCTTTGCTTACGTACTCGTTTATAGGTGCAGCGTGTTCAGTATTAAAAGTTCAATTTCTAACACGCTGCTGTTTTTTTCGAATTCCTCTCAAAAATATTAGACGAAGAAAACCTGTAATATTTTTCATTTGAGCTTTAATTACTAAATAATACATTTCAATAATTTTCTCTATTTTCAACATTTTTTCAACCATAATTACTTTTATACCTTTCGTCGTAATAAACAGAACCCCCATGAAAGAAAAAAATTTAAGAAAAACATCGAACTACAATAATAACCGACGATTTCTTCTTGCGAAATTATACTTGTATCACTCAATATTCAAGGTCAATAAGTTGTTACGTGTGTTGCTTCGTTGTATTATAAGTTTAATATAAAACGTTCTTATTGTTTACCATACACAAAATTTCTTTATAAATGCAAAAAAAATTACCATAAAACGGGGTTCATAAACTAGTTTCAATCATACATATAAATGAAATTGAAGTGTCCTGTGATTTTCCAATTTTCAGTTTTTAAATACTTTTCCATTTACACAACCCATTACTATAACGAATTTAAAGTCACAAAAATGTTATGCAATGCTGCTACTGGGTGCCCCTTTCGATTTCGATAATTCGTTTAGAAATATACGAAATTTTATAGAAAAATCGACCAGCTTCAAAGGTACCATTATGCAAATTAGTGCTATTGTTAGTGACAGTATTAAAACAACCTTTGCGGCAACGTCTGTGGTGACATTCCTGTAATGTCGAATTGTATCTTTTTACTAATTTATTAAATGATAGTAAATAATTTGTTAAGAGTCCCACAACTCGCTTTGGTAAAATTATCACTCTCAAAAAAATATACTTTGACATATTGTACCGCTTTTACTATTGTACCGCTAAAGCAGGAATTTATAAGAAAATATACTTTTTACTAATTTATTAAATGATAGTAAATAATTTGTTAAGAGTCCCACAACTCGCTTTGGTAAAATTATCACTCTCAAAAAAATATACTTTGACATATTGTACCGCTTTTACTATTGTACCGCTAAAGCAGAAATTTATAAGAAAATATACTTTTTACTAATTTATTAAATGATAGTAAATAATTTGTTAAGAGTCCCACAATCGCTTTGGTAAAATTATCACTCTCAAAAAAATATACTTTGACATATTGTACCGCTTTTACTATTGTACCGCTAAAGCAGAAATTTATAAGAAAATATACTTTTTACTAATTTATTAAATGATAGTAAATAATTTGTTAAGAGTCCCACAACTCGCTTTGGTAAAACTATCACTCTCAAAAAAATATACTTTGACATATTGTACCGCTTTACTATTGTACCGCTAAAGCGAAAGCTATAAATTTCTATTTATAAGAAAAAAAGTAGAATTCGAAGCAGACTCTCAAGGCTAGGGTCACCATACTATCTTTTAAAAAACTAGAAGTGGTGAACTAAAAACCCGAACATTTCTTTCGTAACTCCGGACATTTAAAATGTCAAATTAAAAGCTCATATCAAATTGTACAGTTAATTTAAATTATTTATATAAAACTAACCATCGAGTCTCATTTACTGTTTTCCATTCTGCTCAAGTGCCCAGCCCATTTTATTCTATGAATTGCAATGTATATGACCACATCTGGTTCTTTAAATAATTTATAAAGTTCAGAGTCAGTTCTCTATTCCAAATGTTAACAACATTTCATTTTAGACCACCAAAAATACTTCTTAAAATCTTTCTTTCAAAAACAGAAATGGTGTGTTTAACTTTTTCTGTCACTGTCCATGTTTCAGCAGAGTAGGTAAGAATGGGTCTAATTAGGCTTTTGTAAATCATAATCTTTATTTTTCTACTGGTGGAACTAGATTTCAAGTACTTTTTAAGACCGAAAAAAATTCGGTTAGCTGCTGTGACTGTATGGATCTCAGGCATGATATCATTGAGAGTATTAACTTCTGATCCTAAGTATTTAAAGCTGCTAACGGTTTCAAATAGTTTATAATTGGCACAGGTCACATACTTAGTTTTATTTTGGTTGATCGCAAGATGCATTTCGCAGGCTGCAGCCTCTAGTGATGTAAAAGCCTCTCTAAGTGCCTCAGGAGTTCGTGCGACAATGTCAATGTCTCAGAGAATGCGAAAATCTGAATTGATTTGATAAAGATTGTACCACGTGTATTTAGGTTTGTTCGAGTCTTTCACTATCTTTTGGAGGGCAATATTAAAGAGCAAGCAGGCCAGTACATCCCCTTGTCTAAGCTCATTTGAAACAACAACATCGCACTTTATTGAAGATAAACAACGGAGATTTAAACTGCCTGAAGATACAAGTGTCAGAAGACCTTGCATCAAACAAAACAACTTACATTCTCATTATAAACATATCATGCCTCAACCGTTGATAAAGACGTCCGCCAAATAAATATTTTGCACAAACAATTTCACGAGACGCTCAGTCAGGATGCCCAAAAGACAATATGTAATTAATAAGAGCTACGAGTGAGCCGAGTCATGGCCACATCTTGATGTATTGCGCGTTCACACGAGTATAGAATGTTGAATCTTTTCGCATTTTGTACAAGTTCAGTAAGTTACCTACATTTGATAAAGTATTATAATATGACCTAGAATTGTATTTGGTAATCATTCATTGGGCATGGACTTAGGGTGAACATTCAATAATTTATCGAGAACAATTACAAAAATTATAGTTTCTTTAGAAATATTTTCGCATTTTGTACAACTTCAGTAAGTTTACCTACATTTGATAAAGTATTATAATATGACCTAGAATTGTATTTGATAATCATTCATAGGGCACGGACTTAGTGTAAACATTCAATAATTTATCGAGAACAATTACAAAAATTATAGTTTCTTTAGAAATATTTTCGCATTTTGCATTTTAATACATTTCTCTTTATTTTGATATTTATTTTGAAAAATATATTGGAGACAAATGTTTAGGTAGTAATTATGAAACTATAGACAATATTAATGAACAATTTACATTTAAAATCTCGTAAAAAAACAATTTATTTATTATGAGAAAAGAAGATAACAATATCATTCAACGCGGTGTATTTTAATTTCGAAAGAATCTCGATTATTTTAGAGAATGGTAGCTTATTCCAAGGATAATTATTTAAATTTGACCATTTTTTAAATTAAATTTAAATAATTATCATCTTGGTGTCTCGAGACAGATATCCTTAAAACGTTCATGTGCCGCCTTAAAGGCGGCCCAAAATTTTAGATCAATGCAATGACAGAGTTTTTACTACTTTTTATAGCTGATTAAAAAAGTGATCAGAGTGTAAAGATTTTTTTTTCATTTTGGGGTCAAAAATGTGTAATTGATTTCAGAGAAAAACTGTCTTAAGATACGACTCCAAAAAATATAATTATTGTTTACAACTCATTGTTCCCACAGAACGTTGTCTTGAGTGAATTACGATTAGCAATTACGATCGCGACTTAGATGGACAAAAAATGCTTTTCAAACCTAAAACCGAACATTTACAATTCAGTTTTTCGATTTAAATTTCTGAAAAAGTAATTTGTCTGCAATCACAAAAAAACAAATCACAGACACAATTAATGATTTCAGCACAATAACGATACTTTTTCAAAAGTTTCAAAAACAGTTTCAATATTCTGGATGAAACGCTGCAGTTTTCTGAATTCTTCTAAGGAATTTGATACAATTACGTGGAATCGTTTATAAGCAATTAAAGGATAAAAATAAGACTTATAAAAATAGACTCTAAATTTTATTTAAATCGTCGATAACAGAAATGAGAATCGTTGTATTTTGTTTTAAACCTCAGTTTGTTATCCACAACTGCTTGTAAATGCTACTTGTATATAACTTTTAGAAACAGTGGGATGAAACGAAATACAGATTGTATTTAACTGTATACTCTGCACAAATATATAACATACTAACTCACGAAACTAATAGACCCGAGACATAATCGTCGAAAAAGCCACGTAAAATTCGGAAAGAATCAAAAAGAAATCATATATATTAATACGCTAAGGTTAAGATGTTACACTCCCTTTTTAGAAAAAACCTCACAACTAATCCACATAAATTATATATCATTTTATAGATAATTGCTTGCTCTACCGGCATCCACAACTAAAAAATTTATTATTGCTATTGTTTTTGCAAATTAATTAATTATTAAAATTATATACACAAAACAGCAATACTGCCATCTAACGGCTCAACGTCAATATGATTGACGGTCGGTAAAATTTTTGTTTAATTTCAAATCCACTCACGTATAAATAAAGTGGCGCTTTAGCTCAATGCTTTTGATACTTGCGCCTCTATAAGTTAATTTTAGTAAAATAGAATAAATAATGCGAAGACTTCGCACGGGTCACGCTAGTTCATTAATATTGACAACAGAACGAAAATTAATATTAGTTAACAGTTTATATTTAATTAATTTAGGCAATGGCTAGAATTAACAAAAGCAATCGGTTTTCATTGTTTTTTTTTTGTAATCGTTTTGTAAAATTAATATTAGTTAACAGTTTATATTTAATTAATTTAGGCAATGGCTAGAATTAACAAAAGCAATCGGTTTTCATTGTTTTTTTTGTAATCGTTTTGTAAAATTAATATTAGTTAACAGTTTATATTTAATTAATTTAGGCAATGGCTAGAATTAATAAAAGCAATCGGTTTTCATTATTTTTTTTTGTAATCGTTTTGTAAAATTTAAGGTGTAACTCATTAGATTTTTGTTTTTATTTCTTATAGTATAAGCGCCTTTAGGAAGATAGCTTTTGTTCGTTTTATATTACATTTATAAATGATATTTTATTTTTTGCTCTTTTCTCATTCTCAATTGCTAAATTATTTGTTTTTTTTTATTTTAAAAAAATACCAACTTATAAAAAAATATTCTATTTCGCTTCTCTCCTTTTTCCCACAATACTTTCATTACTCTGTACGTGTGTGTGTGGGTTGTTTTTTGTTTTCTACACAAATATTATAAAGTAGTTTATATATTAAGGCGTTTGTTCATTTCTAAATTTTTTTGCACTATTTAAAAGGTCTTAAGGTGTAATTCATTACATTTTTATTTTTATTTCTTATAGTATATGCGCCTTTAGGAAGATAGCTTTTGTTTGTTTTGTATTACGGTTATAGATTGTATTTTATTTTTTGCTCTTTTCTGATTCTCAATTGCTAAATTATTTGCTTTTTTATGTTTTTAAAAATACCAACTTTTAAAAAAAATCTTCTATTTCTATGACTCATTTTCGCTTTTCCCCTTTTTTTCCACAATACTTTTATTACTCTACGTGTGTGTAGATTGTTTCGCTTTCTACACAAATATTAGAAAGTAGTTTATATATTAAGGCGTTTGTTCACTTCAAAATTTTTTTGCACTATTTAAAAGGTCTTAAGGTGTAATTCATTACATTTTTATTTTTATTTCTTATAGTATACGCGCCTTTAGGAAGATAGCTTTTGTTTATTTGTATTACTTTGAATTTTTTAAACTATTTAAAAGGTTATACTTTCCTATCACACACAGTGTACTTTTTATATGATATCATGTAACAACTGCTAATTTAAATGGTAGAGACTAACTTACGCAACATACGGAAGTTACGATCACGAAATCAATTCACGATCTGGGCAGATATTTTTTGTATCCGACACTTATTTCGTACTTTAACATTCATTATTATTGTAAACTATATCTCTTGTGCGTTTAAAGAAATCATTTTAAAACTTATATCTACATTTTTAGGCGAGAAACAATTCCGATACGAAATAGATTCGTCGTACTGAATTTTAAAACTTCATTTATAAAATGTCTAATACCAGAAATAATAAGTCAGGTGATAGTTATGTAACGATCGACTTGGGGGACCTAAAATGTATACCGATTCCGAACAAGGGTAGGGGATCTAAACTAAATTCTTTAATTAAAGTGCAAATTTTTATTTTAAAAAGCGTCAATTTAGAAATCTAAATTAAATGACGCATTTATTTAGAAATACCCTGCTTCAATGAAAATAGCAGAAATAATAAGTCAGGTGATAATTATGTAACGATCGACTTGGGGGACCTAAAATGTATATCGATTCCGAACAAGGGTAGGGGATCTAAACTAAATTATTTAATTAAAGTGCAAATTTTTATTTTAAAAAGCATCAATTTAGAAAACTAAATTAAATGACGCATTTATTTAGAAATCTAAATTAAATGACGCATTTATTTAGAAATACCCTGCTTCAATGAAAATAGCAGAAATAATAAGTCAGGTGATAGTTATGTAACGATCGACTTGGGGGACCTAAAATGTATACCGATTCCGAACAAGGGTTGGGGATCTAAACTAAATTCTTTAATTAAAGTGCAAATTTTTATTTTAAAAAGCGTCAATTTAGAAATCTAAATTAAATGACCCATTTATTTAGAAATCTAAATTAAATGACGCATTTATTTAGAAATACCCTGCTTCAATGAAAATAGCAGAAATAATAAGTCAGGTGATAATTATGTAACGATCGACTTGGGGGACCTAAAATGTATATCGATTCCGAATAAGGGTAGGGGATCTAAACTAAATTCTTTAATTAAAGTGCAAATTTTTATTTTAAAAAGCGTCAATTTAGAAATCTAAATTAAATGACGCATTTATTTAGAAATCTAAATTAAATGACGCATTTATTTAGAAATACCCTGCTTCAATGAAAATAGCAGAAATAATAAGTCAGGTGATAGTTATGTCACGATCGACTTTGGGGACCTAAAATGTATACCGATTCCGAACAAGGGTAGGGGATCTAAACTAAATTCTTTAATTAAAGTGCAAATTTTTATTTTAAAAAGCGTCAATTTAGAAATCTAAATTAAATGACCCATTTATTTAGAAATTTAAATTAAATGACGCATTTATTTAGAAATACCCTGCTTCAATGAAAATAGCAGAAATAATAAGTCAGGTGATAGTTATGTAACGATCGACTTTGGGGACCTAAAATGTATACCGATTCCGAACAAGGGTAGGGGATCTAAACTAAATTCTTTAATTAAAGTGCAAATTTTTATTTTAAAAAGCGTCAATTTAGAAATCTAAATTAAATGACCCATTTATTTAGAAATTTAAATTAAATGACGCATTTATTTAGAAATACCCTGCTTCAATGAAAATAGCAGAAATAATAAGTCAGGTGATAATTATGTAACGATCGACTTGGGGGACCTAAAATGTATATCGATTCCGAACAAGGGTAGGGGATCTAAACTAAATTCTTTAATTAAAGTGCAAATTTTTATTTTAAAAAGCGTCAATTTAGAAATCTAAATTAAATGACGCATTTATTTAGAAATCTAAATTAAATGACGCATTTATTTAGAAATACCCTGCTTCAATGAAAATAGCAGAAATAATAAGTCAGGTGATAGTTATGTAACGATCGACTTGGGGGACCTAAAATGTATACCGATTCCGAACAAGGGTAGAGGATCTAAACTAAATTCTTTAATTAAAGTGCAAATTTTTATTTTAAAAAGCGTCAATTTAGAAATCTAAATTAAATGACCCATTTATTTAGAAATCTAAATTAAATGACGCATTTATTTAGAAATACCCTGCTTCAATGAAAATAGCAGAAATAATAAGTCAGGTGATAATTATGTAACGATCGACTTGGGGGACCTAAAATGTATATCGATTCCGAACAAGGGTAGGGGATCTAAACTAAATTATTTAATTAAAGTGCAAATTTTTATTTTAAAAAGCGTCAATTTAGAAATCTAAATTAAATGACGCATTTATTTAGAAATCTAAATTAAATGACGCATTTATTTAGAAATACCCTGCTTCAATGAAAATAGCAGAAATAATAAGTCAGGTGATAGTTATGTAACGATCGACTTGGGGGACCTAAAATGTATACCGATTCCGAACAAGGGTAGGGGATCTAAACTAAATTCTTTAATTAAAGTGCAAATTTTTATTTTAAAAAGCGTTAATTTAGAAATCCAAATTAAATAAAGCATTAATTTAGAAATGCCCTGCTTCAATGAAAATACCAGAAATAATAATTCAGGCGATAGTTATGTAACGATCGACTTGGGGGACCTAAAATGTATACCGATTCCGAGCAACGGTAGGGGCACCTAAACTAAATTCTTTAATTAAAGTGCAAATTTATATTTTAAAAAGCGTCAATTTAGAAATCTAAATTAAATGACGCATTAATTTAGAAATGCGCTGCTTCAATAAATTAATAGTCAGGCTCAATTTTTCTGCATTCACTTATCTGTTACATAATGTACGATTATTTCTAAATAAACAAACCATTCCCAAAAGTATGAAACTCCCCTTAATTAAGAAATGTATAATGGTTGGAATTATGTGATTAAGTGAATAATCAAAATGTTTGAGGGTTTTTGATATAGGTAGCAATTGACAATAGAAGAAATGTTAATGTTGCAAAAAATGCCCATTTAAAGAGTAAAAAGGACCTCAAAGTTTACGTGTAATTTAGACATGATTCTGCTTTCTACCTAGATACAATAGATGGCGCTAGTGATACAAGTGTATCGTGCAAGTAGAAACTGGTGAGAAATTGTTTGCTGTAGCATAGAAAACAGTAACTACTCAAGTAAAAGGTATGTCCTGCACAAATTTGAGCTATGGCTTCTCTGATCTCATAAAATATACCTATAATGTCTCATCAGGGTTTGAGGAGTTTGTGCGGGCAAAGTGAGCACCGGCCGTCTGAAATAGCGGCAAGTTATATTTATAGCATATTATTATTATTATTTTAATCTTGCAATACTACTTTCGAAAAATGTATGAAACGGTAAAAAAATTAAAACTGAGAGTTTTTGAGGAAATCTACGTAAATGTGTATATAATATGTACGTAATATTTTCGGATTTTCGTATGAATGAAATTTGAACCCGCCTATTTATTTTTCAAATGTCTACACACACTTTTTTCAATATTTTTTCTAACCTAAAGATTGTGAATATTATACATAGAAAAAAATTAAATTAAATCTTCTTTAAACTTCTCACGTTGTTAGTACATTATAAGCCAAAGAATATGTCAAAATTCCTTCGATCATAAAAATATGATCAGAGAACTTTCAAACAAAACTATACAAAATTACGCGCGTGCGTACCGCTTGGGCGAGAATACATTACTGTAGACCCGGGGCTAAATACTTTTTTTAACCGAACTATATAATAAACAATAACATTTTATTGTGGCACAAAAAAATATCGGCTCGCTTTACGCAGCAAAGTATGTGCAGCATATCTTTGTAGCTATTTATCTAGTCCTTGACTCTCTCGCCAACGTCTCAACACGAACGCACGGACGCGTACATTTACATAAAAAAATTACATTACTATCGACACTAATCTCCTATGACCGCGACATACGCCACCATTTATAGTTCGAGTTGCTTTCAGACGGGAAGAGACCGGGATGTGATAGGTAGCGAACGTAACGAGCGTACTGCACGCGAGACGCACGCATTAATTGTCCCAAGGCCGCGCGTACGTGATGAAAAAAATAATAGTCACTCAGCTTCCTGAACTTTATTGTATACTTATGCTATTATATAGCGTGTAGATAACGTAACGTAAGTAGTTTTTTTTCATCTGTGACAACCAATTATAATAATATGAATGCATATTTTTAAAGTTCGCAACCGCCACCTAATTGTAAAAAAGTCGCCATAAGCATAGCATGGTTTCTGGTACATTTTTGCTTACAAAATAAAAATATATGGCGCATTTGACCCGCTTCTTGCTTAACTCTTAAATTTAATTCCTAAATATTTCCAAAATTATATACAGGGAAATTCCACAACAACCCTGACATTCATAGATCGAGTCTCACCGTGAGATTTCCATTTTCACTTCGGCACGGAATCCTAACGCGCAACGCAGGCGGCCAACAGTAATTGAAGAAAAAGAACAAATGAACCTTAATACTTTAACACCTTATAGGATGTATACACTAAGTTTAACACAAACCTTACATAGGTCGTCCAACAAAAAATCGGAGCGACTCTGGTCAATCCGAACGATACGACTGAAAATGTGATAACGGAGAAAGAGATAGCACATATGACTGAACGCACACTGACAGACACCGTAGGGAAACGTTTAGTCGGCGGCGCGCGACTCTTGGCGTACACTGACCTTGTCTGACAAAAGTTGGCAATTGTCGGCCGTCGACTCGCCACCTACAATAATCGGTCGGCTGTATTGCGTGTAAAATGAAGAGTTCTCCTCAGAGTAAAAGATCGATGAGTACTATATTATTGCAGTGAAGAAGGCGCAAGCATTTACAAAAACTCCAGTCAAGTGTGAGTCTGGTTCACACAGTCCGTATCTCGTTTGAAGTGAAATAAATATTTAATATGATTTGGAGGACAAAAGGAAAAAATAAATCTATATAAAACTCTCAACTGACCTATCATTTTATATGGCTATCAATAAAGCAGAAGAGAACAAGCTACTCGTCTTTGAAAGAAATATCCTTCGATCAATTTTTGGAGCGGTCAAAGAAAATAATATCTGGAGAAGCTTACATAACAATGAAATTTATACTAAATATGGGCAAGCAAATATTTTGAGAGTCATCAAGTCCTACAGAATCAGATGGTTGGGACACGTTTTTCGACTGGAAGATCTGGACCCAGTTAAAAAACTGACTTTCGCGAAGATTGAAGGTACAAGGAGAATAGGAAGACCACCTACAAGGTGGTTAGATAGTGTAGAGAAAAATTTAAAAGTTTTGAGAACCAACAGGTGGAGAAGCCCTGCATCAAGTCGTACTGCCTAGAGGGAGCAGATTGGGAAAGCCTTGGCCTGCACTAGGCTAAAGAAGAAGAAATGTGGACGGCATAAATATAATATCGTGAATATTCCAAAAACTGTTATAAATATGAATGATAATAGTTATAATTTGCATACAGCCTTTGCGTAGGCTTCTGAAAACCCTTCTTTTCATAGTTATATATATTCGTTAGTTTCGGGAATGCGAACCGGGGAAAATATTTTTCTTTTCGTTATTTTTCAGTTATATTTGAACACATGGAAACCTTTATATACTAAGCTCTTTTAAACAATACCCCACACTATCCAAAAGAGGATTTTAGAATTTTTTTCTATCACTTTATTTGCATGAAAATGTTGGCGACAATATGCTATGGTTCGATTTTGAAAGAGAAAACCGGTCCTATCAAAATTTCTGAATATTTGTAATATAAACTCATTTATGTAAAACGTGTTTAAAAAAACTAGTGCTTAAGACACCGATGTAGAAATAAAAACTTTGGCAACCAATATAAATACATAGATTAGAAAACAAAAATAATTAGTTTTAATCGTGTGCCACCTATAAGTTCACAGAGCAAGTGAATAAACCAACACAATGCAGTGTACATTCATCTTATCCTATGTTATCCACTTGATACTAAATATTATCATAATAAATATTATATACGCCCAATTAATTCATAACAGTGTACGTGTAGTACATACAAAACACAACAAAACAAATAAATACATTTGTCTAAAGAGAAAATATACGCCTTCATTACAAGCGTGGACTTCTTATACCGAGTATACTCATAGAAAGAGGGAGATTTATTTGAATTATATTCATAAATGAATAACATAAAAAAATAAAGAAGTTCCAACCCAGGATTCCGTCACGTACCGTTGGTCCATAACTTACTGGGCAAAGTAGCGAAATAAAAGTACATTTTATAACTCGGACGTTCTATATTCCTTTTGTTCGGTCATACTCGGCCTAGAGCCGAGTATATCCGATTCAACTGTATTCAGCCTACTTCCAAGCGTGATGAGAAATCGCAAATATTTCCCCATCATAAAATATCGGACGAAGTGAGCCAAAAGAAGATTAAAGTTCAACAACAATTCAGTTCGAAAACGCAATTAGTTTTTTAAGGCGGAAACATTTCAACACGGAAAACACTTGTCAAACGTTACATAATACTCAACTGTAATTCCTAGAGCAAATAACTGTAAATAGCATTAGAGCATGTTTCTGAGAAAAACTGAAAATACGAAACAAGTTTAATGCCTAAATGTAGAGTTTTGACGTTAAAAGCTTGCAAACATTTGAACGCTATCATGTTAAACCGTAAAATTACAATTTACAAAGCGAACACAAAACACGCTTATATTATAAGTATTATTATAGTTCTTTATGCAAATCCATTAGTGTTTTCACGGAGTATTACAAGCATCTCTGTAATAAAATATCAGCCAACAAAATGTATTCGTATGATTTTCGGAATAAACAACGAAATTATGTATGTACATATATATGTAATAATATATATGTTACCCCTTCAAAAAAAAATTATAAAAAGTCATATTTGTCGGGTCTATAAAAATATTTGTAATATTAGTTACGTTAAAACTAATTGTGTTTTGACGTGTACGTAAAATGTGTTTCAACAATGATACGATGTTAATGGCTCGCACAAAATGTCCCACGTAACAACAGTTTTGCTGCTTAGCGATATTGTTGACAAGTGCGAATATAGGCGGTCTATTTGCACTATATGACCGATATATCTTATCAATATAAGTTGCGATACATATACACGATTTATAATAACAGTTTTAAACAATTTCGTGGCACTGTGGTGCAGTTTTAAAATGTAGCATAAGTGGTCAACTAATTTAAAATACACATGTAAATATTTGATTAACTACACCTGTTGCACTGCTCATTCCAAAATAATATATTATTTTTATTTTTAGACACATTTAATAATCAGAAATACATATATTTCCTAAGGCTAATTCTGAGTTAACGGGCAACTGCGGAGTCTTTAATTTATATATAATCCGCTAAACTTCTATGGAAGTAATTTTTTTATGATGTTACAGGTTGAAAATATATTTGGTTAATACAAATAAAATTAAACTTCCGTGGCTGTTTATTACTTATTTAGGTTTCTGTAAATTAATTTTTTGAAGTAAAACTTCTTTACGTACGCTTGACTTGGGGAGTAAGCTGGTGAATGCGTGACGAGAGCGTTACGAAAAGTGTGATCGGGCGAGGCGAACGGAAGTTGAGAGGGAGATATAAGTTAGTGAAGACAGACAGAGAGAGTTACGTTTCGTATATTACTGTAGGGACAAGAGAGAGAGGTGCGAGCACACATTTTCTTTCTCTCTTTCTCTCATAGCCAGTTATGTTTCGTAAGACACAGTGCAAGCCTATTGTCTGTATCACACTGTAGGAGTAAGAGAGAGAAGTGCGCGCGCACATTTTCTTTCTCTCTTCCTTTCATAGCCAGTGCATGAAATATATATATATATATATATATATATATATATATATATATATATATATGCGAGTTTGCTAGCGTTACGCGAACGGTGATTTTTTGAATATTTTGTAATTTCATTTCGTGTGGTCTAAAGCACACTCGTTTTTTTTAAACTACTATTATTTTAGTCAACCAAATTTATTTCCTAAAATAATAGATAAATCTGAACAGACCCATTTTAAAAATTATTATGACAATAATTTATCGTCTCCAAAATTCGTCCTATGAAAATAGTGTAACCTCCGTGTCAAACATTTGTCAAGTTGAAAAAGTTTTGGTACGGAAATTCGGTATAATTTCAACTAAGTAATAATGGCCGACAGTCTAGGATCTTTACGGGGCACCGCTGATGCTGGTTACGGTTAAAAATAATTATGACAATGATTTTATCATGTCCAAAATTTAACACGTGGAAATAGTGTATCCTCCGTGTCGAACATTTGCAGTAAGTGAAAAAGTTTCGGTAGGAAAATTTTGGTCTGTGAAATAGTTTCAACTAAGTGATAATGATGGGCAGTTCAGAATCTTACTGGGGGTCGCCCATGTTGACTACGTTCCATGTTTCAAACCAGATTTATTTTTCAAACACGGATCGTGGTCCACATCGACAATGTTTTGTAAGATTTAGCCCACCATTATTACTTAGTTGAAACTATTTCACAGTCTACAATTTTTGTACCGAAACTTTTCCAACTTACTGCAAATGTCCGGCAAGGAGGATACACTATTTCCATGGTGCATCCATCGTATAGGACATAAGAACACACAAGTGTCTTTGGTATTCAAGCAATCTCTTAACGTTGCTATGATATTGCCATGATTTTGCTATGGAATTAAATATTTAATTATTGTATTGTTCCACTTATTTCAACGTGCAACCATTACCAGACAGGAAGCCTTGTATAATCAATATTTCCTAAAATTCCAGTTTAAAAATTTAGTGCACGCGTACATCTTGCGACAAAATTTTGTTAAGAATCGAATTTAATAAAATAAATCATTGAAATGTAATAGATACATAATTATATGCATATTTGGTAAATAAGTAAACAGTCAAGTCTGTGTATTAGTCAACGAGTTATAGTTTAATAAGCAAATATTACGTCATGAAATACTCAAACCTCTGTATAAAAGTAAATACAAATAAATATTTACTGAACGTCAGAACTGTCAGACTTTTAAATTCATATTTCGTTTAGTAAACACAAAAATCAATCTTCGCTATTGGACCGACTAGGCCAAGGCACAAGTAATATATAAAGGAAGCCATAATAAAATATATAAAGGAAGCAAGTTCGCTCGATAAATGATGGAATTTTTATATACATATATACATAAATAATTTTATAAAGCTCAGCACTCCCCCTTTGTCAGACCCGCCACCACACGTGTCAATACTCAATGCCGCGTATATCCTTTGTCTCCCGCCGCCAACCTTGCACATAGCATTGTTAGACATCATTGAATCCATAAACAACTATCCGCAGCGAATGTACGTATATGCGCCGTCATTTACCGCGACTTCAGGGCAAAAGCCGCGCCCTAAACGACACACAGGCAGCACATGGCTCGTATAAAACGGCAAGTGTGGTCGCGTGCCCGAGCACCTGCTTATAAATGCGATCGGACGAGGTTGATGAGGACCGCCGCGCAGCGTCGTCGGTGACAATACGCGCTGTCGTCGCCTCGCATTATGCTCATTTGCATAGAAATTAGGCCCCAGGGCGCCCCGTAGTCTGAAAGCAGCTTAGATAAATTATGCACGTCGAGTAATTGGTCGCCTTGACATATTAAAGTCAGCTTCTGGTCTCTAGTAAGTCCTATTTGACATATAAAGATGAAAAGATTTGTTTATGTTTCAAAACGGTTAGAAGTTTTGTAACAAAAAAACGGTTAGAAGTGTTGTAACAAAAAAAACGGTTAAACACAAGTACGGCACGCGCATCGAGGTTTCCGTATTTCGTTTGAGGTGAAATTATTACTATTAAATAAAGAAATTATATTTACCACAAGTCATCAATAATATGGACTTTCTAAACGCAATAAATATTTAATAATACCTAAAACAATTAAGTAAGGTGACATACAGGATTATCGTTACCTTTGTTACAACCTTCGTATAGGTTTCCAAAAACTGTTCTTTTCATATGTAGGTTAGGAAATAAGAGGATGAGGCATATATTTGGTTTTGCATATTTTGCTGTATATTTCTAAGGATATACTGATTTAATTTGCTCTTTTAAAAGTGTAATGTGTTTAGTTAATAAAAATAATGTCATTGTTACTCTAGCTAATGTAAACACGCGAAGTTTTACTGTATGACACAGTTAACTATTTGACCGAATGTCACCAACATTTTGCACGTGATATAGCCTATAATACGGACTAATATAAAGAATAGTTATTCTGAAAGTCCTGCTAAGAGTCTGGTTGCGATTGTGAAATGTGTAGTAGTGTGTAGTTAGCTATATATGTACGCAATTGTTGCGATCGCGAGATGTGTAGTAGTGTGTAGTTGGCTCCAGGTGTACGTAATGGTTATGATTGTGAGATGTGTACTAGTGTGTAGTTATTTCTAGGTGTACGCAATGATTGCGATTGTGAGATGTTTACTAGTGTGTAGATGTTTCAAGGTGCACGTAATAGTTGCGATAGGGAGATGTGCAGTAGTGTGTAGTTGGCTCCAAGTGTACGTAATGGTTATGCTTGTGAGTTGTATACTAATATATAGTTGTTTCTGGGTGTATGTAATGGTTACCCCGATCATACATGTGTATGAGTTAGAGGGCTATGATCTAAAGCTGGTCACACAAATATATGTACAAATAGGCAAATCCACAAGTATAGGGCAATGTATGCAGTGACTTGAAAATGTTTGACTAGATTTGTACTATGCCGAATCTTGTCGGTTTTTTGCTACACATCAAAAAGCGTGTGGCGAACATTTGCATAGTTTCCTACACACTGGTGGTGTCAGTTGCGTGTGCGATTGCAAGCGATACGCACGTTTTTGTTCGGTCGCGTTTGCAATCTGTTCACAATCTATTCGATCGGTGTGGCAGCAGCTCGAAGTCTATATAAGACATTCGACAAAAATGTCCAAAATGATCGACAGGTTCAGGTATTTAAGAGTTTAGGAATCGGTTAATGATTTTTTTCTAGTTCTTTCCTTTCTATAACCTGGTCATCGAGATGCGTCTTCTCACACATACATACCTATACATATCTACATATATGTAACTACATGAGCATACGTAAAATAACCCAATAGCACTAATAAAATCATCTTCCCCATCCATGATTCCTTATCCATGTTCACAGATAGCAGGCAAGAGCGACACTTGCAAACGAGTGATGATATATAGATTCTCAAATGCACATACTGGGAAACCTAATATTTGTGATATTTCGAATGCACATTATGTGCACAAATCTATTGCATATGTAAGTGACCAGGGTAAGGCGTGTTTCCAACGTTCGGGACCTCGATGTAATTATGGACAACCGCCCCACCTTTCGATTCGGTTCGTGACTAAGTCAAGAACGTGGCATATTTGAAGAAATCATTGCCGGTTCATTGTTTTTAACATGTTTAATTTAGCTCTGTATTTATTATATGTTTTTAATCATTGTTTCATGTAATTTCCCGATATGTATATCTTTTCTGTCTTTATTTTTGATTAGCCATAAATTAGCAATGAACTCTAAGAATTTCATTAGAAAAATAAATTAATTAATTTAAGGTTAAAAGATCTATCTAATGGTACCGATATCAATGAAAAGTGCCAGAAAATTGTTTCCGTATAAGTATATTAATTTTTTTTTAAGTTTTCTAATTGAGTAGCAGTGGCATTGGCCTCTGCACACCAAACACCAAATTTCTCACCCAACAAAACTGATAATAGTCCAAAGGGGCTGATCGCATTTATAATAAAAAAATCTGCTGCACATTAATTGAGATCTTTGTATAAAGCACACAATTGCAAAATTTCATTTACGTAGGCCATACATAGAGATGATGACATTATAAGGGTTATATTTTTGCTTTTTTTGGCTACGGAATCCTAAAAAATAGAAGATATGCTGCAGCGGTGTAAGCCGACATTGTATGTTGCGGCACTGTTTCTAATATATCACAATAATGACATATTTGCTTTTTTTGGCTACGGAACCCTAAAAAATAGAATATATGCAGCAGCGCCGTAACCCAACATTTAATGTTGCGGCACTGTTTCTAATATACCACAATAATGATATATTTGCTTTTTTTGGCTACGGAACTCTAAAAAATAGAAGATATGCAGCAGCGGTGTAAGCCAACATTGTATGTTGCGGCACTGTTTCTAATATATTACAATAATGACATATTTACTTTTTTGGCTACGGAACCCTAAAAAATAGAATATATGCAGCAGCGCCGTAACCCAACATTTAATGTTGCGGCACTGTTTCTAATATACCACAATAATGATATATTTGCTTTTTTTGGCTACGGAACCCTAAAAAATAGAAGACATGCAGCAGCGGCGTAAGCCGACATTGAATGTTGCTGCACTGTCTCTAATATACTCCATTAGATTTTTTCTTTATAACAAACTCCAGTGTTATTCAGAGATTTTCCCTCAACTTTATAAAACGTACCAATTTCAAGGAAAATATTTTGGGCGTCAAAAATTTATTTTTTTAAAGCAAAGATTACGCTGAATGATATATTCACATTATTATTATTAATTTAGATAAATTAATTATGTGAGAATGCGCCGGAAAACAATTATGTAATTAACGCAAGTGACGTCAGATGATTGTACAGCATATTGGAGATAACAAGAGATAACTCAACAATTTATATCTAATCTCAATGTTATTAAAGAGTTTAGGAGTGAGCATTAAGTGTCAAAGCTTTAATTACTCGTGTTCATTGTCTTCTAACGTGAAAGTCTTATCGATACTCTGTCACATTGAAAAATGTCGTCAACAATCGTCAGGATCGATATTAGGGCTGGCACTCGTAATATGCGAAAAATCGAAACAAACATTTTAAAAAATCGTGATTAACTGAACGATAGCGTGTTAAAACCCTTTTTTACAAGAATAATTAGAGTTTTTAGTTATATTACTCCAATAAATAAAAGCTTTAAGTCCAAAAGCGCAGTAATAGTGTTTAAGTTCAGTTCGCGTGGAAGTTCAGTTCTAGGAATTAGCTGGACGAGTCTTGGAATGCTCGAAGAAACCTGTCAAGCAGAAGTACAACTTGCACTACGGGGGTTCCGTGCATATTTAGGCATCTGTAAACATTTAAGAGGGCCTAGTATTTATATTAAACTATTTAAAAAAATTGAATTTTCCGCAAACTAAATATTTTGCCTCCTATATCTGTCACAGGCATAAAACACGATGCATATTTCAAAAATTACAAGAGCTAAAATAAGTTTGTATTACTTACACTTTAGTATCTTTTTATTTTTTTTTTGTCTAATGTACTTACTATATATAATTTTCATTGTAAAATCTCTCACAGTCTACCATCTAAATTTCAATACCAATTGTCATGGTTGACTGGAAGAGATTGCTCATGTAGCAATAAGTCCGCCATATGGTATGCATAAAAAATTATAAATAAATAGCCGCTATAGTTTCCCCGAATCTTAACTGTCAGATTTTACCAACGCCGTTTCCTTCATGCTGCATTTTCGCATATTTTTGGAATATCTTTTTAAATATGCAATTTAAAATTAGGGGAAATTGTTTTTTTCTTTCTCATAATGAGCTTCGAAGTAATATCTTATATTTAAAAAAAACCAAGGCCTTTATTTAACCCTCCCCCCAACCCCTTTAATTCATATATTGATATTTTTAAAAAGTTAGCTAGTGCAAAATGTGTCGATTAATATGTAATGGTATGTATTACCATGACAAATTTCACACTGAAAATCAGCTGTGAACATAGAAAAATAATCATACTGCCTAACATATCTTTCGTAGCCGTAAAAAGAATGTGCCATTTAAGATCTTTTATTTATTTATTTATCTATTTTAATGTATCTAATTGATACTAATGGCGGACTTATTGCTACGCGAGCAATCTCTTACAGCCAACCATAACACCCGTCCAGCCCCGCTCGACGAACGGCCGGGAATCGAACCCGGGTCTCCGCGCTACGCCGCGTCGTCACAGCCCATATGCCTTATGATCAACCCAACACACCACGGCAACGACGATCATCATTATAGTTTTCCTACAACTTTTGCGTGGACTTCTAAGAAGCGATATTTTTTCATAATGTTAGGTTGAATAGTTCCGGAAATAAGTAGCAAACTTAATTTTTTAACATATTTTTCGGTATATCTTTGAAAATATAATACCAAAAATTATGATAAAATATTTTTGATAGCTCTCAACAAACTGTACCCGGGTTATAAGGTTTATGAAAAAAAAAGGAAACGACAGCTCTGGAAAAAGGAAACCGGCTGGAAGGGACGAACGGACAGACAAGGCTATAAGGGGAACCCAAGGCTATAAGGGGAGCCGTGTCCCTTAACCCTTATAGCTTTTCCTTTTGAGGAACTGAATTCTAAAAAGTAACGCACTACAATTATTGGAGGAGTCACTTTTTTGGCAATATTTATTATATACTGCTACTACCTTTCAGCTACTGTTTAATTACTCAAATAAAGATTCATAAAATCGCTTTTCAGAATTTACTGGTTAGTTAATCTATACCAGCGCTCGCTGTATGAAATCACTGAGTTTTATTTGACATTGGCATGCATTGTTTGGAAAAACCAACTCAATCCAAACTTGAAACAATGTTGCAATCACCTAATTAACGAATTGTACAATTCATTTTAATATTTCCAAAGATAAAAAACTTTTGACGTTGAAGTATTAGAAATCGGTTATTTTATTCTTATATATTATAAGTGCTAAAATGGCATAGCAAGCAGGTTTCTATGGACTCCTGAGAATAAAAAAAACGATTATAAATAATAACGGTTTTCGTATCTTATCCTTGTTCACGTGATATACTATTTCAACGTTAATATTAGAGCACCGCTTATACACGGCATTATCAAAACGATATACGATGCGACGCACCGAACACCTTAATCGACCTTAACAGTAAACAATACGACTACTATTATGCAGAGATAAAAATGGATTATACTGATAATTACATAAGTGTTTCTCTTAAGTTTTTTACATTGATATTTATGATACGGAAATGTATACATGATTGAAAATATTTTGAAAATAAAAAGTATTTTTTATTAAAAAATATTAATATTTAATAAATATTTTTTATTAAAAAATTTCTTTCTATTTCGTAAAGGTCTAAAACAAAAAATGTTATAGATTATTTTCATCTTATATTTTCGATAAACACCTGCTACACCAATTAGCCAGCAGTCTGTACAATCATTAGAATTCTATTGTTTTAATATTGTAACGTCTTCCAGTGAAAGACTAGCAGCATTCATATCTGTCAGCATTGTAAAGCTATGATGCAAATAGTTTTGATGTGCGATTAAATTTTAGCTTTATAAGATTTAGTATTTAAGCTTTCTCTATTAACTGCGATATAAAAGCACAAAACGTAAAGAACTTGTCCTTCAAATATTGCATTGAGCTAGTTTTAAACCAAACGTCTCGTATATATTTTTACAAGCGGAAATACGAACGTTATACGGTAACAGCAACTGGTTTCAAAACAGTTCAAACATTTAAAATTTAACAAACCTGTCCGATGACCAAACAAAGGGCCAGTGCGCATAGCAACGTCTACGAAAATATGATTATGATTATAATACAAGTATTATATGGTTCGACGAAATACTGCTCCATTTTTTGCCAACCAACATATTCAAGGCTGCATACGCCAACAGCAACCGTGCTGATGAAGCGATAAGCGGATTAATTGAGACAAACAAATTTATCTCAAGTTAATCATAGTTTAATGGTGTGATTCTTTAAGATATGATGTAAATAGCATTATATGGCTTATATTTATACAGATAAGCCAAGTAATTAACCAATTTAATACATTTGCGATATCCTTACGAATAATATAAAATCGATTTAAAATTTGGCAAAGATAAATTTCTACTCGCTTCTTTACAAAAATTGATATCCCCCCCACTTCCCTAATATATGTGAATCTAATTTGTATATTTGACTGTTTATCTCTTTTTCAAGCTTAAACAATCCAACATATTTCAACGAAATTTTGCATATAGATAATAAACGTCGAAAAAAACGACTAAAAAAATTGTACCCGCACGCACAATAAAGGTATTACGTACTCGTACATATAGTAATCCCCACGAGTACGAAGTAACTTACTAGCGTATGATTTTCCGCAGATACCTGTTACATAATTCTCAGCTTTCTGTCTCTGTTTGTACTAACTTAACTACTATAAGAGCAAAAGAAACAAAGCGATTACGGGCGTACGCAGGCTGTCCCGTTCATTATATTAACAAATTCTTAGGAAAGAACGAAACAAAAACGTTCGGTGTAATAGATTCATATTCGTAGCACGTCATACTCGTATATAAAGCTAGTATCTCATTTACTCGTAGTTTGCGCTTACTTCATACCAGGTATTCTTAAGTCTATCTAAACTCCATTACGTATCGACATTTGACGCGTACATGTTCATGCATTGTCTCTGAAGATCCATAACAAAAGGTTTTGTAAGAATAGAATAATCATTCCATTTTATGTTTGTAACTTTTTATTAAATTTCATTCAAATAATTGGAAGACCAATATAAGAAATCCCCGTGTGTAACAAGCAAAAAAATATTGAACACTTTATGAACAAGTGTTTACGTTGCATGCTCCCGACTAAACACCGACAAGCAAGTAGGCGTGCCACGTAGGGCCTAGTATTTTTAACAGATATACGTAGCTATTATTTTTACATACTCGTAACAGGATCACCTAGTATGAAAAAATATTGATATCACAACCTCTACGCATACTAAAAACTGAGTTACTAAAACTGTGTCGCTAAAACTATAGGAAAAGTTGGCAACCACTTATTTCTATTGCCAACAGGTAACATAGGATATGCGTTTTAACGATAAATAAAAGATTAATACTGAACATCATATTCATAGATGTTTATTGAGAAAACTTATGAATCCTTATGTAAATAAATTTTGCTGTTGGCTTACTTGTTATATACAAATGTTCCTTTGACACTATATACTTATCATTTATAGTTCAATAATTGCAATTTACGCAAGGATAAAGGTAATAATTTATCTATATTCATCAATATACGCAAGGATAAAGGTAATAATTTATCTATATTCATCAATATACGCAAGGATAAAGGTAATAATTTACCCTTGCGTATATTTACCCTGTACCTACGTATTTCGATCGGACGGAGAATTCTGGTGGATGAAGCTTTTGCGATGAAGAGTATATTTTCCTAATACAACGCAGTCGAATATTTATAATTGAATATTAAAGATTAAATTCTGAAAAGACTTGTTTAACGTTTTACTTCAAAGTCTTGTTTAACGTTATACTTCAAAGCAAATATACGACGAGAGGTCTAAACGACCTCTCGGACCTCTCTCTACGAGAGGTCCGCGGGATAGGGGAGGACTGCTCGCATAATAACAACACTAATTAGACATTCATTGAAGATATATATAATTATGATGGAAACTAATAAACCCTTCCTCAAAATTCATCAGTATTGACTCAATACGGTACAAGAATAATTCCATTTCTTCCTCAAAGCATGATGTTGCTTTTTTGTACTATACCAGATAACGCGAACTTAAATTGGGATTTCTTTTTTTAAGGATTTTGAATTTTTTTAAATTGAATATGGGAAGTCGCACTGGATAAGGATTATTAGAGATATCAAAATTTCCATATTTCAATCTTTGGAACCAATGCTTGAATGTGTCATAGGAGAGTACACTCTAGTACCTATTGTGCTAGCGTGTGCTTTGCCCGCTATTCACCCTAAACGGAATTCATGACGCAAGAGCACTTTAAATTTGCTCGTTCTTTACCCATCGAAACTCAGTTACTATCTGAAGGAAAGATCAAACGCCTCGCTCTTTATACATCCTACTAGATATGTCAGAAAAAAACAGAAGCAGGTTTTTTGGGTGCCACCCTTAATATGTATATGAAATATCAACCCTTTTATGTTTTACCCTACCTCACTGTATGAAATACCAACTCTGCGATGTTTAAGGAAGAATTATCCTACAATTAAGCAGAGATTAGACTCAAACAAGGGGAATCTCCTCAAACCACATTGAGTGAGATGCAAAATGTTTACGGCAGACAATGTCCTCGTACAACAATAATTTACAAGCGGCACCTCTCTAAATAAGGAAAAATATAATATTTACGAACGTATGTCCAACACTGAATGGGTGAAAAGGCGTTGAAAACTACGACGACAATCAAATGTGGCGCTCTTACTTCTAAACCCGTCGTGAGGCAGAACTGCAAAAACCTTATAACAAAAATGCCGACCAAAGAAGAACTTGTGGGATTAGTTTCTTATAATAATATGTAAACATATACAAGGCAAACGCGAAGGCAAAAGCGAAACGTATATAATATACCAGCCGCATGTATCGCATTACGTTAATGTTGTAATCTATAGATAAATAATGAAAATATAAAAAAAACTATCATTACGAGATTAGATATACTTGTTTACATTCCAATATATGCTAATCATTACACGCAAAAACGAAAGTAAACGCGCGACACACAGATAAGAGAATTGTTTGCAACACAACAACAACACGCCCATTAATCTAATCAATTAAACAAACAAATTTAAAAATCACCATCACTATTCTTCGTCTAATCAAGAAGCACTATCACAAAACAAACGTTATCAATTTAAGTACTCGTAATAATTAAGATAACATTCAATCTATACCCCCTAGGTATTAACGTAAGCAAATTCCTAAGCGATATGAAGCCAGCAATAGCATAGTAACGTTTTGTGAGACAGAATAATGTCGGCAGAAGTGGAACGGTGTCCGATACAGTAGTGAATTCCGACGAGCTTTCGGGTCTATATTTAGTATGACGACGGCCCACCGGTGCATCGAGCAGACGATTCTATATTTAAGTTTATAAGAGACTCCGAAATAAAATGGCAAGAGTGAACAGTGATACCAATGGAATCATGGAATGTGGCCCAAATAAAGCAAGTAAAACGTCTTAGGATTGTCCATATTTCCGTACAACCTCTTGATGGGACCTTCTACAATAAAACAATTTTATTATAAAACGAATAAATTACATTTACCACAAAATGAAAAGTTAAGGTACCAGTTATAAGAGGTAAAAATTATAAGAGACTCTGGAATAAAATGGCAAGAGTGAACAGTGATACCAATGGAATCATGGAATGTGGCCCAAATAAAGCAAGTAAAACGTCTTAGGATTGTCCATATTTCCGTACAACCTCTTGATGGGACCTTCTACAATAAAACAATTTTATTATAAAACGAATAAATTACATTTACCACAAAATGAAAAGTTAAGGTACCAGTTATAAGAGGTAAAAATTATAAGAGACTCTGGAATAAAATGGCAAGAGTGAACAGTGATACCAATGGAATTATGGAATGTGGCCCAAATAAAGCAAGTAAAGCGTCTTAGCTTTGTCCATATTTCCGTACAACCTCTTGATGGGACCTTCTACAATAAAACAATTTTATTATAAAACGAATAAATTACATTTACCACAAAATGAAAAGTTAAGGTACCAGTTATAAGAGGTAAAAATTATAAGAGACTGGAATAAAATGGCAAGAGTGTACAGTGATACCAATGGAATTATGGAATGTGGCCCAAATAAAGCAAGTAAAGCGTCTTAGCTTTGTCCATATTTCCGTACAACCTCTTGATGGGAGCTTCTAAAATAAAACAATTTGATTATAAAACGAATAAATTACATTTTCCACAAAATGAAAAGTTAAGGTACCAGTTATAAGAGGTAAAAATTATAAGAGACTCTGGAATAAAATGGCAAGAGTGTACAGTGATACCAATGGAATTATGGAATGTGGCCCAAATAAAGCAAGTAAAGCGTCTTAGCTTTGACCATATTTCCGTACAACCTCTTGATGGGAGCTTCTAAAATAAAACAATTTTATTATAAAACGAATAAATTACATTTTCCACAAAATGAAAAGTTAAGGTACCAGTTATAAGAGGTAAAAATTATAAGAGACTGGAATAAAATGGCAAGAGTGTACAGTGATACCAATGGAATTATGGAATGTGGCCCAAATAAAGCAAGTAAAGCGTCTTAGCTTCGTCCATATTTCCGTACAACCTCTTGATGGGAGCTTCTAAAATAAAACAATTTGATTATAAAACGAATAAATTACATTTTCCACAAAATGAAAAGTTAAGGTACCAGTTATAAGAGGTAAAAATTATAAGAGACTGGAATAAAATGGCAAGAGTATACAGTGATACCAATGGAATTATGGAATGTGGCCCAAATAAAGCAAGTAAAGCGTCTTAGCTTTGTCCATATTTCCGTACAACCTCTTGATGGGAGCTTCTAAAATAAAACAATTTGATTATAAAACGAATAAATTACATTTTCCACAAAATGAAAAGTTAAGGTACCAGTTATAAGAGGTAAAAATTATAAGAGACTGGAATAAAATGGCAAGAGTGTACAGTGATACCAATGGAATTATGGAATGTGGCCCAAATAAAGCAAGTAAAGCGTCTTAGCTTTGTCCATATTTCCGTACAACCTCTTGATGGGAGCTTCTAAAATAAAACAATTTGATTATAAAACGAATAAATTACATTTTCCACAAAATGAAAAGTTAAGGTACCAGTTATAAGAGGTAAAAATTATAAGAGACTCTGGAATAAAATGGCAAGAGTGTACAGTGATACCAATGGAATTATGGAATGTGGCCCAAATAAAGCAAGTAAAGCGTCTTAGCTTTGTCCATATTTCCGTACAACCTCTTGATGGGACCTTCTACAATAAAACAATTTTATTATAAAACGAATAAATTACATTTACCACAAAATGAAAAGTTAAGGTACCAGTTATAAGAGGTAAAAATTATAAGAGACTCTGGAATAAAATGGCAAGAGTGTACAGTGATACCAATGGAATTATGGAATGTGGCCCAAATAAAGCAAGTAAAGCGTCTTAGCTTTGTCCATATTTCCGTACAACCTCTTGATGGGAGCTTCTAAAATAAAACAATTTTATTATAAAACGAATAAATTACATTTTCCACAAAATGAAAAGTTAAAGTGTCATATACCTTGCGATATATGAGTTGCATTTTCTTAACCATCCATTTTTAATGGTGTATAATTTCTAACGCACTTGACGAAACCCTATCGAAATAGAAAGAATATTTCGAGATGACGATGTAATTCTATCAGTAAATTGAAATGCAGAAATTAAACTCCTTTATTCCAAATTACCAACACTCCCTCACGATTACGTTCGCGTGGAATGTATTTGACATGGTATTCTAAAGTCGTGACCGCCCCTCATTCCAGCCCCCGCGTATCCGCGCCTGCTGCCGCCTCGCTGATAGGGTTGCCAACCTTCGCGGGATTCCGTGATTCTCCCGGAATTAGTCTCAATTTTGATCATCTTTCTCCCGGAATTTATCAAAAAGCTTTTATTATTGTACCACGTTACAAACCAAAAATTATTAGTACAGACAAAAATCATCCGAAATTAACAGTACAGTCGATTTATTTTTAATAAACGAAGACTTTATTACTGGTATGTAGTATTCAATTGGAAGGAAAGATTTTGTTTTTTTATGTATCTTGACTACCTTGCAATTTATTTTTGAGTATTCAAAAATACTTTCTTTTGAATTCATTACTCAAAAATAAACATGAAATTATAATATTTATTTATGTTCATGAAATACTAACGCTATGTACTCGTATTTACTTTATATAGATTAAGACTAATTTTGAAATTTCTAAATAGAGACGCATATTTTTCATATAACTTTATAATGTTTTTAATCATAAATACAAAAATTACGGGTTTGCCATAAAACATGGACATATAGCAACCTAAACTTTTTTTAGATAAGCCAAAAAATTAACAAATTTGGCCGTTTTTCTCAAATATTACCATATCGTTTGGAACTATGAACTTTTGATAACAAAACGTAGCTTACGCCCATTCTGAATAATGCTTTGTAACAGCAAAAGATTGTTTTGGAATCGATTCTGACACGCACTTTCTTTTTATAATATTAGTATAAATTTTGATTCCAAAAATAAAGCACAACCCTAATGAAAATGTTTACGCTAATTGTTTCAATATCCTTAATACATGAAAATTGATGCATACGACTGAGAGCATAACGAAAACTAAAACAAGCCAGGCTTAGTATTAGTATTCAATGAAACTCCGAGTGACTGGCAGTGGAGAGGGAAACTCTATATCCATCGCTCGCTCTCCACACTACCGATATGTTTCACTTTTAGTTACGGTCTCATTGATCAACACACCAACTTAGGCGAGCACTTGACCTACAATAACATTGCACACACTTTTATTGTACTATAGTATTGTAGGGAATCTTGAACCCAAAAGATCAATTATTTATCACGCAATAATATTGACGGCCCATAAACGTCAATCTTTTCGCGTGAGTAAGACCTGTCAATTACACTGTGGCAAGATATCAGACCAAGAATTGACTGCAGCTATCGTGTTGGTGCTTAAATGTAAAAAACGAAAACATCGCTAGTCCAAAAAATGGTTCAAGGCAAAAATATACTTACGAAAATCTTATAAAAGACTTGGTTTTAACTGAAGTACAAATTTTTTTTTGGTGCAAACGCGCAAGACGTCCTCGTCCTTCGAATGCTAAACGTAGACTAAAAGATATTGCGTAGTATTAATCTTACACGGTTCGATGAAAAAATATGGTGCAATAAAATTTAAACTCGCTCAAACTTATGTTCAATCATTGAGTAAACTTCAATACTAATCTTAAACGATTAAAAATATTGTGCAATTAGTAATATGGAGAAATATAATTAATCCTTTATGGCCAGTCTTACGCCCGGCACAACACACAGTCAGGACTCTCAGTTGGATTTACTGACAATTAAAATATTAGTATTTTGTATGGATACTTTTGGAATTGGACCGTGCAATAGGGTAACATCGGTAAAGTAGATTCTCGTTCCGACTCGACTGAGAGTTAATGAGAAACAGAAATGCGTTTTTACCTGTCAGTAAGTCCGACTGACAGTCTTGACCGCACGTGGTGCATACGGGCGTTAGAAAAAAGAAGTTTCACAAAAAAACTTCTATTATTGCGTTTATTTGTGTATTTCAGAGTTCAAAACAAACAAAATAATATGGAAAACTAATCTCTATGTTGGCAGCTTATCCGAAGTTTCTAACAATTAAATTTTGAAAAAAACGAAAGATACGAACGTGTAGATCTTAACAATTATTTCAAATTACACGAATAACAAGCTAGCCATACTCAGGTGGATAAAACCGTGAAATAACCAATTTAAAAATCACGCCGTGGTATTTACCATCGAGGACGGACGAAGAGATTTACAATTGCGAAATACCACAAATGACCGTGTACGGGCTTGAATTTTGTGATGTCTTAATTGGTCACACCATTATCTCAACGATCCTCAACGTTACTTCGATTGTATTTATTATAATAAATATAATTACTGAAACCTACCATTTTACTGAACAAGCAATAAACAAGCCGCCGATTTTGCGGTATTACTTTCGCCTTGAATTTCTATTTAGTTTTTAACCTAATATAACGACTATTTTACGACACATCGTCTCCATTTTCGTAACGTCTTAGGGCTTAATATTCGCTATGAATTTCCATTTAACTTTTACCCTCATATGACGACTACTTTACGATACATCATCACTGCACTTTTGAAATATCTTAGGGCTTAAAAATCGCTATGAATTTCCATTTAATTTTTAACCTCATATGACGACTACTTTACGATACATCATCACTGCACTTTTGAAATATCTTAGGGCTTAAAAATCGCTATGAATTTCCATTTAATTTTTAACCTCATATGACGACTATTTTACGATATATCATCTGCACTTGCTTAATAATCTAACATAGATACGCCAATAAGCACTCACCCACTGTCAAGATTATCTAATGACGTAATCTCGAGAACTATAAAGCCTGCAAATTTGAATTTGGCATGTGTGTTGCATCTTGGATAACCACTTCCATTTTCAGACCTTAAAATTGGAATATAAAATTGGAATTTCAAAGTAACTAAAGTTAGACATAAAAATTTACATATACTACAAGATAGATTTTACAAGAGAGATATTAAAACTTGTTTGTATATTCTTTCACACTATACATGGAATTGAAAAAAATCTCCTCTATTTTTACAAATAATTCACAGTACTTTTTATCAGGTCTATTAGCCCCAAACCACAATTTTTTAAACTAAAATCTTCATAAGTACTAAAGCTTATAACTTTTTTATTGATAACTATGTGCTTAAAAGAAAACACAATTCAAAATTTTGTAATGAATGGAGATAACGCTCAGACAATAATTGATATTGTATGAATATTTGAAGGGACACAGTCAATATTATATATATATATATATATATATATATATATATATATATATATATATATATATACACACATATACATATACATATATATATATATATATTATTTATTAACTTTTATGTATAGTACATATGGCGGACTTATTGTTACATGAGCAATCTCTTCCAGTCAACCATAACAATTCGTATTGAAATTTAGTTGGTGGACTGTAAGAGATTTTACAACGAAAATTCTTTAAAGCACATTAGATGAAAAAAAAATTTAAAAAAATACAAAAGTAAACTAAAAAAAAGACTATTGACATGATTAGGGATGGGAAAGACAGGAAAGGGCAAGGACACAAAGGAAAAGGTTTCAGGAGAGGCAGGACTTTTTCACTCGATCTTTGAAAATATTTAGAGACGTGATTTTCCTGATGTCAGGATCCAGGTGATTCCAAATTTTTGCTGCTTGGACTGTGAAGGATTTTTCGTAAGTGGTAGAGGTATATTTAGGAATAAGTAGAGTGAGTGAACTTTCAGATCGTAGCCAATATATACACATATACATATATCATGCAAGACCAACTTTCAAAATTCAGTTATACTCATACAAAAAAAGCTATATAAAACCTGGTCTATAATCTTCAAGAACACGTAAAAATAATGGACAACAAATCAATATGCAAATGAAAATAATTTCGACGGATATAATGGAAAATTTACCACGGCCAACACTGGTGCAGTAAAAAGTTCAATGGACCACGACTTCTTAGCAACCTCGAAGACCGGTAGCTGGGCGCAGATCTGTGTATCCAATTCGATTGTTAACGGCGAATCTCGATGCAAAAATGACGAGTTCAACCAACTGTAAATGTCGCGGTCGGACGCGCGCCGCGCTCCACCCGGCGCCGGCCCACTACACCGGACCAGATTTCCTCTTCCCGCAAGGAACTGCCCCGTCACACACCGATGCGGCTTGTACAAAGTAAAAAAAAGTAATAAACCCTCTTCTGTTCGCGAAAGAACCATTACTAATTTTGCGTTGCAAAATTGTCATCTTCATTTGTTAACCATTTATTTCTCTGTTAGATGGTGGACATAAGTTGTAAATGTGATGAAAAACAACAATATATTGTTTATTCAACAGTTCTTGGATGAAAATAGTTTTTCCAGTTTCTAATCTTGGCCAATAAACTCAATAAAATTTCCAAAGTTACATCAAGTACATTTTCCTGTATTGTTCTTAAAATTATGATAATTGGAAATTGATTCTACCGTTTAATATATAAACCCCAGGTTTCCTCCGCTAGGTTCCTCCCAATCAATCTGCTTTCTAACATCGCATAATATGTATATTATGGGAAAGAGCATCCTTATGGAGTAAATTTGGGGATTCGAACGGCCTCAGGCACTTAAGTGATCCCTAGTTGTCATTAAGGGGTATCAAGTAGTCGACGCCCTCATTGCTCACAGGAACTCACTTCAGAGGTCGCGGGCTCCCTCGGGCGACCCGAAATCCACTCAAAAAGACTGATCGTGACTTCTGGACGACCTATCACCAATATACTACCAATTTAAGATACCAAACTCGTCATCTGATAATAGCTAAATAGGAACCTGTGCATCATTTGGTATAATTTAATGGCAACTATTGTAGTTGGCCTCCGCAGTGTGAGAGGAAACTTGAAATATCTCCAACTAATTTTGAACGGCAGCAGGAACTGTAATATAATGATAGATTAGGTAAATTCTCCACTTTCCAATATAGAAAATATCTTGATCTGAACGGGACCTTGGTCAGTGAAAAGGGCAAGCTATACACAAAAAGAATGGAAGAGATGAGCAGATCGAATGAAAAACTTGCTAAACGTCTGTAAAACAGCATCATTGCTGTTACAATACACCACTTCGATGATAGATGGCGACATATATTACATAGAACTTCAGATCCATTTAAATAGGCAAAATATCACAGTGTTATCATCTCGATATAACACTGAAATTGAAATTAAATTATAAATGCTAGATACTCGTTGCTATGCAAAAAAAAACAAGAAAGCAAAAAGATCTACGTCACTTTTTGCATGCTATCAAAAAACAAAAACGAAACACATTTATAAATAAGAAACCGACCTGACGATTGTTCTGGCATTGCATTAGCGCTTCGCAACTGGCACGCCGACAAGTAAACTTCCGACGTCATTCCTGATAAAGGTGCAGCGTACTAAATCGATTGTCGCATAAAACTGAGCACAATGACGTGTATAAATTAAATTTCCATACTAAATAAATAAAACCATAAAATGACGCGTATATGACGTGCGTAACGTATGGAATTAACATATACGCTATCCGATTTTTTATTGCCATCTCGTGTTTGGATAATTTTGCTGGAATTTATCCGAAAATATAAATTTGTTTGTATGATTAAGTTGGGCTATTTTTTTTAAATGACGACCAAGTGAGAGGGGTTATAATAAATACGCCATCTTTGTGAAAACTTCGAATTCGCCAAATATCGGACAATTTTGCTGGAATTTATCCGAAAACATAAGATTGTTTGTACGATTAAGTTAGGTTATTTTTTTTAAATGACAGAAAATATAAGTTTGTTTGTATGATTAAGTTAGGCTATTTTTTTTAAATGACAGCCAAGTGTGAGGGGTTATAATAAATACGCCATCTTTGTGAAAACTTCGTATTCGCCAAATATCCTGTACAACATTGATATTACGACAAAAATGATGAAGAACTTTCGTTTAGAAAATTAAAATCTCTACCATAACTTTATTAGGGAATCAGTTTCACAAACCCATCCATTACCGAGTTACAACGCATTTAACACTAACCAAGCCTGCAGGCATTTTAAACTAACAAAGCATTTTAAACTAACAAGTTATTTTTTTGGAAATTTTAACTCCTTGACTTTCTAGTAAAAGAAATACTGTAAGAATGATGATGGAAATTGTTTATAATTTAATGTTTTACAAAAATAGGTTGTGTGATTTTCTCAGAACCATTTCCATGTTCTTTCACAGAACCATTTTCATGCAACGTACCATTTACTCGTGTAGCGTTGCTGAAGTACATATAAATTTGACTTAAGATCAGTAAGTTTTTAAAATAATTCGAAAAAACACTTCAAAGCATCTTTTCATTATATATTTAGCTTGAAATATTAATAATCGCAAATTCACATGAATTAATTCGAATGTCATATTTGATTTCAAGACTTAATCCGCACGAACATGGCTTATTTAAAATACTCACAACGTATCCGTTAAGCATTAAAAAAACGAAAAATTGGTTAGTCTAGACCATGGAAAAAAATACGATTTTACTAGACCAAGCGAATTGCCAGACTCATAATAAACCCTTCCATGCTTCGAATTATTCAATAGCTTTACATTTTTCTATTTCTGAATATAGTTTCATTTACAATTATTTTTTACCTAATAAAAACCTTTTCAAAATTACACCGAATATCTCGATGAGCGTTTCTATGATTATGATAATTTTCTTTATACTGAAAAATTATACACACTCGCAATACAAAAAAGACACTTGATAATAATTATAATAAAAACAAATCACGCAAAAACCGGAGCCAAGTTTTGTGACTATCTGTCCGTAAAGATGATGATGTTTTATTAGTTCAGACACTCTTATTCAATAATTTCTGCAAATCAGCATATCTTGTTAAAGAGCCAGTGTGACTTGGCAGTTATACGCAACATTACAATATGAAGCCCCTACTTAAATTAAAAACACGTAACGTTCAGTGTCTTACTTACATTCCTTGCAAACAAGATTTAACAATGTTATGTAACACAATATGCAAACACTCATATGTAGGTATACGCTTTAATTTTAGCCAACGAGCTTCACAATAGGCCAATATAACGTAACTAACAAGTATTATACGTAAATTTTATTTTCTACATTAATATTATTGAACCTAAACATTTAACGAATTATATCCCCCCTCAAGAGGTAAAAACTCGACTACGATAACATAGATTTTGTAGAAAGTAAATTCGTAACAAATTTGGTTAAAATTCTATAATTATCGCGAATTTTTTAAATAGATATTTATGAATTCGTTTTTTTATAGTAATAATGGTATATTACTTCATTTATATTTTTGCATTTATTAAGAACTGCCTTCGTAACGGTTTCGCCGGTGTGATTTATACACCGACGAAACCGTTACGAAGGCAGTAGAAGAAATCAAAACTCGCAGCGCCATCTATGATTAAGGGAATTTATTATACTAAGTATTGTAATAAATACTAAGTATTATAATAAATACTAAGTATTATAATAAATACTAAGTAGTATAATAAATACTAAGTATTATAATAAATACTAAGTAGTATAGTAAATACTAAGTATTATAATAAATACTAAGTAGTATAATAAATACTAAGTCTTTATTTTCGTGCCCTTATAATACAAATGACAATGAAAACATAAATATATCCCTCTAAATTAGCGATAGAAGAAAGTGATGTTGGTAATCTTTCATATTGCATTTCAGTATGGGACCTTTAAAAGTTAGGTCGATCCGCTGCTCCGTTACGAAGTGAAAGAAGGACAAACAAATAAACTCTCGCATTTATGATATTAGTTAGGATTAATGGAATAATAAACTTTCTTCTCGATTTTCTCAATATTGATTAACTAATAATTTTAGGTTGAAAATCACATTGTAAATTCAAATACTATCGAATAGTCCAAAGCTAAGTTCTAAACAATATCTTGAGGAGTTTTTAAACAAATTTTTTATTAAATAAAGTGTTTATTTATACTACATTGGTAGTTATTTATACTACATATAGTGTTTATTTATATATTTTTAAAACCTTCTCATTGAGACCTTTAATTTTGTCCGCATCTTGATGGCCTTTTAGATTTTTTTTTATTTTTGTACGTTGGACAAAATTGCTACTATCGGCTGGCACATGTGTTGTGACGTCAAATAACTAAAGAAAGGTTAAGGCGATTCATACGAAACCTCATTCATCCAACTGGCATTATCCGTTGCGATTCTAGAGAGTAATATATGAATACACTGACATGCATACATAGACTGATGACTTGGCGTCCGTAGTCGGGTAAAAACATTTAAATCTACACTCCGACTACGCTACAAAAATATTACTTTCGTGACGCATGTGCACGTTATCGCGCAATTAAAAACAAAACAAAAACAGTCCCAATTAACGTACAATGTTTCAAATTGTTGAGCTTAATGATGCAATAGAGCTCTTATTTTCTTATTATTTTGTCATGTCAGTCGCATGATTATCAAGTGACGTACGTAAAAACCATCATAGGTATTTTCCTGTAATAAGCTGAGTGATATCCTGTTACGGTCGAGTGAAGTGGAGCGTTTTTATAAAAAGAAAGTTAGGAGAAACTGTTTTCAGACGTTCTGTTGACTTAACCGTCAAATTGTATATAAAGTGGTTCCCCGTTCGAATGACACGTAACTGCTTTACTTACGCCCATATGCACCACACACGATCAAGACTGTCAGTCGGACTTACTGACAGTTAAGAACGTATTTCTCTTTCACTTTAACTTTCAGTCGGAAAAGAATCTACGGAATAAGAGTCTACTTTACCAACCGTACCCTATTGCACGGTTGAATTCCTAAAGTTTCCATACAAAATACGTTTTTAATTATCAGTAAATCCGACTGAGAGTCCTGAACATGTGTTCAACCGCTTCGTTCAATATTTTGAAACGAAAAATTCGTAATATAAAACACAGACCAACACATATTTTACATGCATACATATTATACCTTTTCCGATGCATAAAATACATTTTGCCCACGGTTGCGCTCGCGTGGATTTTCAGTTGAGAAAGCGGTGTTTGTCCCTGGCCCAATGAAACTATTGCTAAACCTCTGTAAATAATGCAATGTCAAGTACGAGGTTCGCGCGTCGGGAGTTCCGTACCTCGTTCAAAGTGAAATTGTTTTATTTTTCATAAGTAGTATATGTCATTAATATGTATTTCTTAGCGTAATAAATATTTAATAATACTTAATATAATTAAATAGAGTAGAAATCGTGAATATCTCAAAAACTATATAGAACAGGTATGTCTAATATAATTGTGTGGAGGGCCAGGTTTATTATTTTTGAAACCGTAGTGAGCCTATAGCATAGTGAACTTTAAATGTAAAAAAAATTGTAATTTTAATTTTTGAATATGAATAAATTATTAAAAAAAAGAAAGCCACAGGTTTACGAATTTTTTCGACTAGTGCATATTTTAGGTATATTTTTTAATGGATATTTGTACAATATCCTATTGACGTTTTTAAAGTTTTAACTAGCTCGCGGGTCGGATGCAGGGCCTTTGCGGGCTGCATCGTGGCCCGTATGTTGGACAGGCCTGATCTAGAATCATCGTTAGTTTTCCTACAAACTATGCGCAGGTAATTACAAACCTTGTTTTTTTTCCCTAATATTAGGTCCACTAGTTTCGGAAATGGTGGAAAGATGAAGGGATATATTTTGCATATTTTTTAATAAAAAAATATTATTTAACACCCTTACAATTAACTCTTTCAAACTATACCTCACGCACTAGACGTGGTATTAAACATAATTTCAAGCAATTAATTTACCCCACGTAATGGGGGGGGGGGGTTACCACACTTACATCTTATGTTAGGTTTTAACTCTGTTGTATGAGATCTGTTGTATGAGATATGTTTGACTACATATATTTTATCACTTTTCCAAATTCCAAGTTTCTACATCCAGTGGTTTCTGTGAAAAACGACTGTGATACACTGACAGATGGATAGATAAATGGTCTTAGAAATGTTCCGTTTTTAATTTTGAGATATGGGACCTAAAAAACACTAAGTTTCATCTTATAGAATGAAACTTAGTGTTATACTATTCTCGAATTAAAAACCCACTTATATGTTAACAGCTTATCATTGTATATGCTAATCATAAATTATGCATTATAGTAACAAATTTCATTACCCAGTATCCATCAAATACCCTGTAACACGTTTTTGATTGGAATTGCTAGCGGGTAAAGGTATAAAACCCAGATAGGCGCGGAGTGTAAATCATTCGTCATTTTGACAAACACTTGTCCAAGAATGTAAAGAGAATAACTGATTCTATAAAGAAAATACAATTTTGTAGCTTTTCTGAAAATATTGATTTCACAAAAAAATATTTTGAAAGAAAATAAATTATCACTATTCTTTGTCCAAAAAGGTCTTTCGTTCTTTTTCCTAAAAAGCAAAAATTGCTGAATACCAATTACTCTGAAAATATTTATAACGTTTTAATTGAAAATTATAAATTTCCTATAACAAAAGTTCTTTTGTATTTTAATCGCAAAAAGGCTTTATCAAGATGGCGATTGACGCAACATCCACGAACACCCCCAACCCCCTAAACCCAACCAAATTTCGCTGAAGGATTTTTTTGCAAAAAAGAATGCCAACTGCTTATATTAGGTCACTAACTAACTATATGCATACCTTGTATAGTTGCGACATGATAGCGATTCCTTGTTTAGTTGCAGAGTTTTTACATAATAAAGTCAGATAAACAAATAAACTATCTTTCGCATTTATAATATTAGTTAAGATCAATTCCATTTTATTACAACACTCGATCCTTTGATTTAAGTTACGAACCAAAATAAAGTAGATATGAATCTAGATGGTTCATTATTTTGTCTTAGAAGTTTCAAATAAAATATCATCGAGTATTGCAGCCTGTCAGGCACTGAATGACAACGGAAAAGTGCTATCGGTCCTTTATAATATTAGTTAGGATCAATTCCATTTTATAACAACACTCGATCCTTTGACTTAAGTTACGAATCAAAATAAAGTATATATGAACCTAGATGGTTCATTATTTTGTCTTAGAAGTTTCAAATAAGATATCATCGAGTAATTGCAGCCTGTCACGCACGGAACAACAACGGAAAAGTGCTATCGGTCCTTTATAATATTAGGATCAATTCCATTTTGTAACAACACTCGATCCTTTGATTTAAATTACGAACCAAAATAAAGTATATATGAACCTAGATGGTTCATTATTTTGTATTTGAAGTTTAAAATAAGATATCATCGAGTATTTGCAGCCTGTCACGCACGGAACAACAAAGGAAGAGTGCTATCGGTCCTTTATAATATTAGTTAGGATCAATTCCATTTTATAACCACACTCGATCCTTTGATTTAAATTACGAACCAAAATAAAGTATATATGAACCTAGATGGTTCATTATTTTATCTTAAAAGTTTCAAATCGAGTATTTGCAGCCTGCCACGCACGGAACAACAACGGAAAAGTGCTAATGGTCCTTTAAACTAATCGTATGATAGTGGAGTTAAAACCTATCGCCTTAAACACCTTTCAAATGGTATTAATAGGTAATTCCATAGAAACGGCCAAGGTGAAGCTGCGAGAATTAGCTAAACGCAAAAGACACAACGAATTGATCGTTTTAAGACATAACAATTATATAAAGACAGAGATGACAATTATATAAAAGACCATGACGCAAATATTAAAAGATTTTACGCAAGCTACTCGACTTTCGATAAAAAGAGATTACGCCAGTCAATATTGCGACCGAATTGCTCTCTGGTACGAATTTAATATAAGGCACTCTTCAGTTCATTGTGGATCATATCTATGCAGTATTTTGTACGTTTCTCAGCGCACGTACGATGTTTCTAATAATTTCTCACCGGGAATTTAAAATGTTTACTTTATCTCTTCAGAAAGGTTATCAGAATTTCCCTGATTAAGTCGTGACTACAATAATAGCGCCATTATTTATATAACATTAAAATGGACAGGCCTTCCCTCTTAAGTTACATTAATACAATGTTCTCATTGTAAATTAACTGATAACACTTTTTAATTAAGTTCATTATAAATGCCGTTTCTGTTTAATTGAAAATTGCGTAAATGAAATGCGAATAAAGTGTGTTTAACAGAGATTACACAAGTTCATTTTTAATGTTTACGGAAACAGATATTCCGCCATGAATACAAGGAACATACAACATGCTGTCAGTGCCATCTGGTGATTAATTAGTAAATTTGTTAGTATACATTTTACAATCGATCAAAATTATTTATAATATCTAAATATGGTGTTGTGTGTTGTATTTTACGATTTAATAGGTCATGAAAATAATACAGTGTTTAGTTTTACAATAATTTAATATCGTATTCACTCGTAACATAACCTCTTTGTATTCAACAGCGTTTACAATTTTCCTCCGCGTACATACAATTCACATACATCTAAGTCTGTATGTCAATGCAAATGCACAAAGTGAAAATTCTTTGGCGATTTAAGCCTCGATTTACAAGTACACACTTTTACACACACGTACATCACCAACTAAACGTTGCATGAAAAACGTATGAAATTCGACCTCCAAATTTTACTCTCATCGCGTCCAAAAAAGTTTCACATCAAAAATGTTTTTGAATTCTCATAACTCAAACGATATCCCACACTATCGAAAACGATTTGTTTTTTTACCTAATTTGTACTTCAAAAAGTTTTTTAACTTTTTTTCTTTTGATGTACGGAATTTAAAAAGCATCCAAAGTACCTGTTCGATCGATTTCAATGCAACGTCTCAAAGTCAATTTGGGAAAAAACATGAAAAATTTAACGACAAATGAAATGAAAAAATGTAGTCAAATTTAACAAATATTTGTTGAATACGAATCAAAATAAAGCTAGATTCAATGTTTCATTTTATCTTAATTCTTTATTTGAATACGAGGCGTCTAATAATTCACTTACCACGCATGAAAAGTGAAAAAAAAAACAAAAGTATACAATTTCAGAATATTAAATGAGTACTATAGATTTCTTTTGCGACGCGAAAAAACGTTCTTATATTTGGGTTTGTTTCCCGGAATGCCCATCGAATATCTTAATTCTTTATTTGACTACGAGGCGACTAAGAATTCACTTACCACGTATGAAAAGTGAAAAAAACAAAGGTATACAATTTCAGAATATTAAATGAGTACTATAGATTTCTTTTGCGACGCGGAAAAACGTTCTTATATTTGGGTTTGTGTCCCGGAATGCCCATCGAATATCTTAATTCTTTATTTGAATACGAGGCGACTAAGAATTCACTTACCAAGCATGAAAAGTGAAAAAAACAAAGGTATACAATTTCAGAATATTAAATGAGTACTATAGATTTCTTTTGCGACGCGGAAAAACGTTCTTATATTTGGGTTTGTGTCCCGGAATGCCCATCGAATATCTTAATTCTTTATTTGACTACGAGGCGACTAAGAATTCACTTACCACGTATGAAAAGTGAAAAAAACAAAGGTATACAATTTCAGAATATTAAATGAGTACTATAGATTTCTTTTGCGACGCGAAAAAACGTTCTTATATTTGGGTTTGTTTCCCGGAATACCCCACTAACCTACCTTTGTTCCTGCCGGATCTTATATAGGCATTTTATATTTTAAGTTTGAATCATGCCATAAAATGTTATAAAAATGAACTGGGAGAGTTAAAAGAATTATACAGATTAGCCCGGAAGTCGCAAGATGTCTTTGTTCTTAGACATCTTGGAAATTCCGGGCAACAGGGTTAATCTATATAATTCTGTCTTTGTTCTTGCTGGATCTTGATCATACATTTTATATTTCCAGTTTGAATCAGTCCATAAAATGTTATGAAAATAAACTGGGAGTTTCTAAAATGTCTTTTTTCTTAAACATCTTGGAAATTCCGAGTAACAGGGTTAATCTATATAATTCTGCCTTATATTAAGGTGCTATCCATTCAGCGTAGATTTTGTAAATCCTATTATTACTATTATTATTAAAAACAGACTACACTACCCATTGGTATAAACAATAAAATCGTATATGTGGATCAAATCAGTATAACGAAAGAAAAAAGTGCACCTATATATTGGAATCAACCGTGGTAGAGCCGTTGGTAAGGAAATCGAATTTGACCTGATAATCATTAGAAATTCATTCTAAAATATGCTGACGTTGGGTAGCCAAAACGTATAGTTAATAATCTTCATAATTTTAAAACATTCTCTATTCTATAGATAAGAATATAGATAGATAGAAGATAGATAGATAGAAAGCAATACAAATTGATTGTATTGCTTTCTGAGGCATAATTCAACCTTAAAATATAAAATCAATGACTAAGATCCAGCAGGAACAAAGACATGTTGGGAATGGAACAAAGACATGTTGGGAATTCCGGGAAACAGGGCTAACATACGAATGTTTCTTCGCATCGCAAAAAGATCTACAAAACTCCTTCCGGGCGCTGAGCTGCGCAAATAGCGGTCGGTAAGGAGGACAAAGGCAATGAGAGAGAGCACACTGAATCATCGGATAATGACTGAGGACACCAGCACGACATACAAATAGCATGGTGGGCGGGTTGAATTTTACCTACAAGAATATGGTGACAAATTCTTGAGTTGAAGTTCAATGACATGTGTTTTAATGAATGATATTAGTATAATTCTTGACATGCATTAAAAGTAGGTCAACAAGTACCCAAATTACTACACGTTTGACTGGAAAAGTCAAACGTGTATTAATTTGGAATTTTGTTATCTTAATTTGAATGCAATTCTAGGTATTTTTACCTGCAGATAATTTTTGCAACTCGAATACACATTTAACAAAGTACCTACAAAATATAAAGTTAAACAATTAAATTGAGGAGCTTTATAATTCCAATATCGCGTACGGTGTGGAAGCATGGCATTAAATAAAATTCTGTCAAAGAAGTTAAAAGTAATTAAACCAAAATGGTATACATATTTAACAAAGTAGCTACAAAGTATAAAGTTAAAAAAATTAATTTAAGAGCTTTATAACTCCGATATCGCCTACGGTGTAAAAACATAGTCTTTAAATAAAATTCTGTCAAAGAAGTTAAAAGTAGTCAAACCAAAATGGTGATTCGTGCTAAGAAACTAATGACAGACGTCTTATAGGTCGCTAAAAACTGAACTGGCACTGGGCAAAATAGATGAAGCAATGGTGCCCAAAATATACTAAAAAATCAGCAGAAAGACCAAGAATACGATATAACAGATCGATCCACTGGTTTATTTATTTACTTCGGTAAATAAGTACATCTGGCCAAAGTATTTCTAAAGGAACAATATCTTCCAATTATCGAAAATTACAGTATATTTACAATATTGTAAGCGGGTAAATAATGTAATAATAATAAAATATAATGAGTTAATTTTTAAAAAAGACAAAAATAAACTAATAGTGATCTATCAGATAGGACTTGGAGCAGAAAAGGGAAGATGTATGAAAGGAAATGGAAAGTTAAGTTAGGGTTAGAATTTTTTCAGATACTTAAAAGGACGGTGAAAGTCCGGTGTATGAATCAAGTTGGCGTGCTTAAAATTGGCGTGGCATGAACAGCGAACGAAAGCTTATAAAAAAAATTACAAGATATGGGGAAAAGGAGCGTAGGACGATTCTAAGAAGGTAGATCCAGACCATTGTCTGATAAGACTGTAAATAAAGCTACAAGATAAGAAAGAGCATAAGGATTAAAATACTGTAAAGAGCGAAAGAATGTGAAAATTGCGCTGGTCACGAATCTCCATCAACTTGGAGATATAAATGAATCGTCTGACGCTGAAAAACACATAAGTGTTGAAGGCGTTGAAATTTGTTAAGCAATTGCTCTAAAATATCAAGATAGCACACGTCTCCATAGTTCACTAGAAGCAATTGCAACGTTTGACACAGGTGATTTTTTGTTTCAAGGCGAATAAAATGTAGACGTTTTAGAGGTTATATTTTGCTAAGAACTCGATGGTTGACATCATCAACTTATTTCTACTTTAGACATTAGACCACCGAACACACGTGTAAAAATGCGTCATTGACCCATTTTTTAATTAATTTTCTTAGACATTTAAAGTAATATAATGAGACACAATTAAATGAAACTACGTGATGTAGTATTATTTCTACTATCTTTAATTTCTTTACCACGACCTAGGTTTCGTTGTATTACAACATCTTCAGGTGGGATATTAGCAAAAATATTGTAATACTGAAGATGTTGTAATACAACGAAACCTAGGTCGTGGTAAAGAAATTAAAGATAGTAGAAATAATACTACATCACGTAGTTTCATTTAATTGTGAATAATGAATTTCTACAAAATTAACGCCAAATATATTCAATAATATAATGAGCTTACATAAAACATTTGAGTCCGATTTATTGGTCGATTACGATACTCCCTTTCCTCCACAAGTCATTCGAAAGTATAAAAAAACCAGACAAACAATCCGCAACGGTCAAACTCTCATAAAGTCGAAAGGGAGACCGGAAGCGCAGACGCAACAATGCTAATTCAGTGTATTGTTTCCAAACTACAACGTTTTCACTGTGCTAAAAAGCCGCAGCCGAGCGATATCGGCGCGTTACCTAACACAGTTACAATAAAGGGGCCTCGCATTTAGACAATGCCGATCGGCGACAAGAACTAGATCATTCATACATAACACGTACAACGCGGTCGCGCAACAATAAGTTGCGGCCGTGTTCTTATTTGCTAAAAACAGTTCGGTTACTTTCTCCCGGTGCTCCGATCGCGAAGCGCACCGCTTCTACAATCGCCATTTCGATCTGGTGTCGATCGTTTTGAACGCAACCATAACAACTGCAACAATTGAAAAATTTAACGACCGAATCATCGTGGCCACTTACAAAATGTAAATAATTACAAACCAAATACGACATTGATTTGAAATATATCTTATATTCCTTAGTACGTTTACATAAAGTAAAATCAGTTGAAAGCACCGATTTCATTATCCATTGGGAACGATAAGTAAATTTTCCATTTGTATATAAGGCTTGCTATTTCAACGTACACTAGTTCAAAACTTTGAATCTTAATGTTGTACGTATAATTAAATTTCCTTTTTTTTTGTTTTTTTTTTTAAGTTTTATCAAAAATATTAATTACACACGATTTTATTACCACTTTTTCCAAAACGCATAAAGAGACACCAGAGATTAGATTTGAAAGGTCTTACTAAAAGCTATGACAATTTTTTATTTATTTTTTTATAACTCCGATTGGAAAATTATAAATTTAGTTAGTTGGAACTTCTTGCAAACGACTTTGAAGACTTAGACCTGCCGAGTTATGCGTTCCAATACAAAACGGTTTAAAAAAAAGTGATTACTTTTAAAGGCCTTTCTAATGACATGTTGGGATGAAATAAAGTGTTCACCTCAACTTTAAATTTAGATTATTCGCTCTGATAGAGAAATTACTTAGGTATCAACCTGTGACGTGTGGGTTGACGGATGGACATGATGATATTAGAAATAAACCTAGGTGCTATGGAATCCTAACAATTAACCACTACAGTTATGCCTAAATGGATTACGTAATGCTGAAGATTAAGCCATTTTTTAAATACCACAGAAAATCGCGATTAACCTATTTATCACAAAGCGTCAATGGTTCTTGACATTTTGTGGAGGTATTTTAAAACGATCATCAACTTGCCACCCCGATACAGCGTTTATCAACTTACCACCCCGATAGTATTTTCTCCAGAAAATTTCCAGCTATTAGCATTTTCTAAATAGCACGAACCTTACGATAGTAAAAAATGTAGTTAGCTATCTCTGACATAATTAAATAAGCGCTCTCGAATAAATTATCTAAGGAGATGTGAATAAGAACGTCAAAGCATTGAAAAGGCCAAAACCAAACGCTGATCACTAAATTCTGTAAAACTCAGCAAACAACTCGAAAATCCCCATCATCATTCGAAAAAACGTACGCTTCCTCAACCATATATTTACAGTGGGAACTTCAGTAATTTGATCGCATGCAAAAGCTAATTTGGAAAGATACTGCGTTAAGGAAAATGAAGTGGAAAATACTGAGAAAACAAAGCAAAGAGTAGGATCAAGTGTTGATAAATACAGCGTTCTGCTGTGTGGAATATTGCACATCCCTAATTGTTTTGTTAGTAGGGGAAAACTTACTGGAAGTAGTAGAAAAGGATAAATGGAATATATATGGTGTTAATTTTGTACAAAATTAATTATCACTTAATTTTTATTCACAACTGATGACAAATGAAACTGCGTATTATTTCTACTTTATTTAAATTCTTAACCGCGACCTACGTTTCGTCGTATGATAATGTCTTCAGGTAGGTAATTTGTAAAGATATCTTCATATTGCCCTCCTGAAAATGTTGTCATACAGCGAAACCTAATCGTGGTTAAGAATTTAAATAAAGTATAAACAACACTACATCACATAGATTCATTTAGTTGTGAATAACAATTAAGTGGTAGGAGATCTACTTAAATTCCTTCACTTTACCAGATCAAAGAAACTAAATTGCATTGAGGTTATTTAATAATATTTATGTCGAAGTTAGACTTGAAACACGAGAGTACCGTATACACTTACATAGGTACACATAACATTGAAACATTTAAGGGTTAATAATATTTCTATTATACTTTACTAATAGTAATATTATAGTTAAAAATGTAAACTCTTTATAATGTAACTCTAGGGACGGAATATTTTCTTTTGTTATAGAGAGTTTTCGCTCTATGGAGTGTGTAAATATTATATATATTATACGATCCAAGTCGCGGCTTCCTTTACTTCTTACAGGAACTTCCTTCTATTTCAGCCTCAAAACGTCTTCAAAACATTATTTTTTTCTTGCTCTACCGCACGATTAAATCCACTTTCTGATCTACACACAAATTTTTTCCCTTTGTAGCCATATTTGCTCTTTAAAATCCAGCTTACTACTGACCGAGTGATTATACGCGGTAGGTGATTATAATGTGTTAAGGTTCAACACGGTAATGTGTTAGGGGTCAACTTTACCCAGTGTACACGTGTGCCTAACTAAAACAACAGTAATGACTATACACAATAACAGCAATAAAAATTGTGTTTGTTCATTCTTAAAATTGTCGGCATCGGTACAGATAATTTCGAAGACTATGCAAGCCAGTTGGTAATAAATATGTACTTAGTGATAATAAATAGTAAACAACTTTTGCCGCCTGGACAATGGTTTCTCATTCGTAACAGAGAATGGCGAGTTCGTTACAAAGGATGAATCAGTGCGTGGTTTAGACGGCAAACCAACAAGATTAAGCAGCGTTTATGTTATAGAATTTTCCCTTATAAAGAGTGTTATTATAAAGTGTTTATACTGTATTTATAAAGTTGCATAAAGTTCGAAAGGGTGAATCAGTATATGGGTTAGAAAAAAAAAACATACAAGATTAAGCAGTGTTTACGTTATAGAGTTTTCCCTTATAAAGAATATCATTTAGAGTTTACACTATATTTGTAAAGTTGAATACAAATTATACCCTTTACAAGCATAATAAGAATAACTTGACTGCATATATTTCTTGTAAGTTGAGAGAAACATTTTTATATTGAAGTGCTTACTAAATGCCTTTGCGCAATTTTTTTAAATTTTCGACATCAGTAAGCATGGAAACACACTGCAAAATGCTTTATAGACACGGATCTCGCGAAAGAGACGGTGTTTAAAAAAAAATTTTAAGACATTATTAACTGAATTTTTAAAAATACCGTCAATGGTACTCCGACGACGGAAATCTAAAAACGAAAATCAGTAATAATTTCAAATATTTTATATAAAACAATGCCACGGAAGTATCGAAGTATTAAAAAGATAAACTTTAAAAAAATTACATTTGGCCGCCGATTACGATGCAGTACTTAATTGAGCATTCTGGTCAATGCACCGACAAAAAGCAAACGTATCGTGATTAAAATGCAGGTCGAAGAATTTTCGGCTTATTTCGTTTTATAGACATCCGAAATCCACACTCACGACCCAAGGTCGAACGATCCGGTGAATTAAATAAATAATCAGAGGATAATGTTATACGCATACAATGTGGAAGCTGATTGAAACGTAATGTCATATATGAGCACTTAACTTTTTGCGAACCCGCTCTACAACCTGTGATCACTGCCGAGGAAATGAATGTGCTATTTTCAATTATATTATAGCTCAAGTATTATTTTGATCATTTAAACTTTATGTAAATACACGTGCAACTAACTACATACATGGGTGTGTTTCTACAACCTGTGGTCACTGCAGAGGAAATAATTATGCTGTTATATAGCTCAAGTATTATTTTGACAATTTATGTAAATACACGTGCAACTGACTACATACCTGGGTGTTTTTCTACAACCTGTAGTCACTACATAGGAAATGAATATGCTGTTATAGCTCAAGTATTATTTTGATCATTTAAATCTTTTGTAAATACACGTGCAACTAACTACATACATGGGTGTGTTTCTACAACCTGTTGTCACTGCAGAGGAAATGATTATGCTGTTATAGTTTAAGTATTATTTTGACAATTTATGTAAATACACGTGCAACTGACTACATACCTGGGTGTTTTTCTACAACCTGTGGTCACTACATAGGAAATGAATATGTTGTTTTAGCTCAAGTATTATTTTGATCATTAAATCTTATGTAAATACACGTGCAACTAACTACATACATGGGTGTGTTTCTACAACCTGTGGTCACTGCAGAGGAAATGATTATGCTGTTATAGCTCAAGTATTATTTTGACAATTTAAATCTTATGTAAATACACGTGCAACTGACTATATACGTGGGTGTTTTTTTACAACCTGTGGTCACTGCATAGGAAATGAATATGCTGTTATATAGCTCAAGTATTATTTTGACAATTTAAATCTTATGTAAATACACGTGCAACTGACTACATACATGGGTGTTTTTCTACAACCTGTGGTCACTGCATAGGAAATGAATATGCTGTTATAGCTCAAGTATTATTTTGACAATTTAAATCTTATGTAAATACACGTGCAACTGACTACATACATGGGTGTTTTTCTACAACCTGTGGTCACTGCATAGGAAATGAATATGCTGTTATAGCTCAAGTATTACTTTGATCATTTAAATCGTATGTAAATACACGTGTAACTAACTACATACATGGGTGCTTTTCTACAAGCTGTGGTTCACTATAAAGGAAATGAATGTGCTGTTTCCAATTCTATTAAAGCCCAAGTACTATTTTGATCATTTAAATCATATGTAAATAAACGTGCAACTAACTACACACATGGGTGTTTATACTTCCGTCTGATCCTATAATATTCACACGTTAGGCACATTTGTTTTTATCATCGTGAAAAGGAGAATAGGCAAACGGTCAAGTACAAGATTTTCTAAGACCTTTGATTCATAAAAAAAAACTTGGATTCTCTTCGGTAACTATTGGGAGTAAGAAAACCGAGTGCGAGTCACGATCGCGAATTGAGGGCTATGTTTCAAGTGAAATTATTTTCTGTCACTAATATAGACTTCTTAGAGTAGTAAATATTTGATAATACCTAATATAACGAAGTGGGGGGAATTGTCCAGAACGCGTATATCTCAAAAACTATGATATATAGAATCATCGCTATAGGTTAGTTAGAAACTTTACGTAGGCTTGTAAGCTTTCTTTTTTCCTTAAATGTAAGTTCAATAGCTTCAGAAATAATGAAAGGGGTTCATATTTTTTTGGACATTTTCAGTATATTTCTAATAATACCTAATATAATGAAGTGGGGGGGGGGCTTTAAAATTGTCCGGGACGCGTATATCACAAAAACTTGTCATAGTTTTTGTGGAATATTGTTATAATTTTCGTACTAACTTTGCATAGGATACTAAACTTTGTTTTTTTCTATAAATTTAAATTTAATATTTTCAGAAATAAGGGTTTGTACATATTTTCAGTATGTTTCTGAAGATATACTATCTAAAATTATAAAAAAATTATTTAGAAACCCTTGTATTACATCTAGCCCTTTCAAACCATATCCTAATACAATAAATAGAATTTTAAAAATATTTGAGTACCTAATTTGCTAATGAAAAAAACTATATATATCTTTTAATATTATCTATTAAGGTAAATGCGGGTTAATATGCTTTATTGCTATGCAATATGTATGAGCGAAACGGCTACGACATATAAATAGACAGATAACGAAATTTGATGCTATTTAAAGAAAAAATTGATTTATACAATACGAATTTTTTATTTAATATTGATTAACTATCAGGTTATTATTATAAAAAGTTATTATTGTGAAAATGTCAACGTTTTTATAAACTGATAAATAATTATAATACGAAAAAAGCGACTGAATCATATTTTTGTGTATTTTACTATAAATAATTTATATTAATCATTATTTTTCTCCATAAACAACATTAAAAATTTATTTATAATTTCTATATAAATAAAATTTCCCTTAACCTTTCAATATTAAGAATACACTTGCAACAATTTTTTTGCATTTGAAATTTTTGTTACATAATTATTTATTTCTTACTTTTTTCATATATAAATATGTTGTGCATAACATCAAATTTCATTTCATACGTCACACGTCAAGACCAAAAAAAATTTTTTTCATAACTCAATTACCCCATCACGTGTAACAATTATAAAATAATATAACCACCAGCGTATTTTATTTTGTTCCTTTAATGAAATTTGTTGTATGTATAAAAACCTGTTTAATTACACAAAACACTTGGACCGCGAGTGTCCGTTGTTATTTATGACTCAACAATTAATCTCCCTCTTAAGAATTACCACTAATCCACTGAGAAATAAAGATTCTAATGTTTTACTCAGAGCCGTTCCATACTGAAAGTTATTTTCCAAAAATGTTAACTTATCGTCTTTCTCAACTCTAAAGAAGCAATTGTCAACGGCAGAAGGCAAATTGTCAACGGCAATTGTTAACTTGTTGTCTCAAAAATGTTAACTTATTGTCTTTCTCAACTCTAAAGAAGCAATTGTCAACGGCAGCAAGCAAATTGTCAACGGCAATTGTTAACTTGTTGTCTCAAAAATGTTAACTTATCGTCTTTCTCAACTCTAAAGAAGTAAATTGTCAACGGCAGAAAGCAAATTGTCAACGGCAGCAAGCGTGAATCGCGCAAAGTCAAAGTCACGGCCGCCAAGTTTGGACTGCACCTTTGGCGCCAAACATAATGTCACGAACGACAAATAAGCAGGAAAAATAATTCATAAATGCGAACACAAGTATCCGTATCAGAAAGCGGACTCTGCATAAATATAATGTGATAAAAACCGTGAAATTAATTCCACAGATACCGGTTCGGGCGCTTTGCAGATGTAATATCGAACCTATGGAGGATCTTCCTCCTTCTGGTTATTTGCTAGCCGAGTTTAGTTTGACACAATCTATGAATCGATTCGCCTTGAGCTCAATGACGTGACTTAAGCAGTCATTGACGAAATCAGTCGTCTTTAACATATAGAAATTATTTAGTTCGGCATTAGAATAGAAACTATCTCTCAACATTGCATAGCAGGGAGCAAAATATAGAACTTTCGCCGTATTGGATGATGACATGGTCTCAATGTACACATCATTTTTTCCGCTTAGTTTTTGGTAGCAAAAAATATGATAATATATCTCAATTCAGAGCCCAACTTAAATGACTGGAGGTCCGTAATCGGCGCAATCTTCACATTCTTACATTCCTCTATAATATTTTGAATAATGTTACTTTTCCAATTTATCTTAGAAACAGGTTTATTTAGTACACGGTATAGGGTTATGCTCTGAAAACCAGCTCAGTCTCCTTTTTCACAAACATACAACCTCCTTTTCTGAAAAGACCTTCGCTGTTCAAGCTATAAGACTTTGGAATCGACTAGATCCGGATACCAGGAACTCGCCCTCCTTACATGTATTCAAAGATCGTTTGAAAAAGTCTTTCCTTTCATAATCCCTCTGCCCTAATTCCATTTTGTTGTTATTGTCAGCAATAAGTCCGCCAAATCTATGTGTTATATGTACGTTAAAGTATAAATAAATAATTAAATATGACCAGACCGTGTTTGCGCACGTATCTTATAAAACCACTGGAGGGATTTTAAAGAAATTTTGCAGCTTTATACCTTGGAGACTTGGTCAACTCCTGAAATCATCAAGTACGCTATTTTCAATGGAGGATGAGCAAAAAACACAATGACTCACGTGAGCGTTTACACGCTCGCGGTAGTTCAGTACGATATTAGGGCAATGAAACCGTTTGAGGAAGATGAGTATTGTTTGTTTATTAGAGCGTCATAATCTACATCAACCGTAAAACGTCCACAGCCGAAATCCACATAGATTCCCACAAAGACCCCTCCCGTGCCGTATGCATCTAACGGCATACCACGACCTTTATCATTATCATCTATCCACCTAGCGGGAAGCCGACACACTGCATCTTGAGGTATGCGATCGCCATTCAGGAAGCCTGCTTCCCCAATGTATGCTATATAACCTGTCATTTATCACTTCAGCCTATCAGTTCTACGAGCTATATCACTTAGTTCTCTTATTGAATTACCTATGGATTATATTTTATAGCGAAACCCCTAGCATAGCCCTTTCTATAACTCGCTGAGCGACTTAGAATCTGTTTATGAGGTCAATAGAAGAAGCTATATATCTCTTCGGTATGTCATCTCACTAGCAATATATACTGGTTGAAGACTTTCGTCTTCAAAACACTGTGGTATTTTGAACGAAAAAATATGGTAGTTTCCCGAACGCTGCCCAGCTTGAGTTGGATTCTCATTTATCTGATTGGACAAAGGATTTCCCGCTTGCTTGGTGTCACACTATGATATGAACTATTATAGAAGCACGCAAAAAGAATTGGGCAGATTTAAATAGAACTCGAATTGGAATGATACTTGAGGTTAATATTCTGTTAGTCTCGATAGAATATTCCTTGAAGGATTTATTTGTCTCTATTTCTTTGTCTACTTGTATGTTTGCCAAAGCAACACGAAAAAAACATTGAATAAATTTGAATGCAACTTTCATTCATACTATTGCCTTTTTATGTCTCAACAAAACATTCCCTAAAGGACCAATTGTCTACTTGCCTGTTGTTTTAAAACAATACGTAAAACTTATTGAATCAATTTGAGTGGGACTTTCAATTAGATAATGTGGTCTAGGTTAACATATTAGCTACTTTAAGCCTCGATCAAATATTTCCTGAAAAACTTATCTCAGTCTTTTTGCCTATTTGTTTATGATAACACGGAATTATTAAATCAATATGAGTGAGATCTTCACAGATGATGGGAATTCAGATGATTTGGTGTAGATTAAAGTATTCGCTACTTTAAGTCTCAAATATACCCTGAAAGACTTATTTGTCTCATTTGTATACCTGTTTGTTAGAACAACATGCAAAAATAATCTAATCAATTTGAGTGAGACTTTCACTTGGATGATAGCATGAATATAAAATAGCTAAGATTTTAATCTTAGCTATTTTACATACAATCAAATGTTAACTAGGGGACTTGAAATTAAAAGGCATTAAGAAACGAAGATGCAAATTTAAAGACTGATGTAGAGATTGCTGATACTATCGCAGCTACTCATTTTAAAGTTTATAAGTTAATGAAACCACGTGATGTAGTATTATTTCTACTTTCTTTAAGTTCTACCACGACCTAGGTTTCGTTGCATTACAACATCTTCTTTGCTAATAGCCCACTTGAATATGTTGTAATACAACGAAACCTAGGTGGTGGTAAAGAACTTAAAGAGAGTAGAAATAATACTACATCACGTAGTTTGATTTAATTGTGAATAATGAATTTCTACAAAATTAACGCCAAAAATATTCAATATTTATAAGTTCAATCTAAGGTATAATTTACCGTCATCCCGGTTGAAAGCATTTTTTTGATGATAACATTATTCAGGGGAAAAACTGCGTCAACTTAGCAAAAATCCATGAGAGCGCAGCCAAGGGCAACAGCTTTGGCTGTCATTAACTTTTTTTAAAATATATGTATTCCACAGTAGGAAATGTCAGAAAATTATATGACAACTCTTAACTATGTCTGAAAAAAAAACACTGTCAAAGTTGCAATTCCAACGATAAAAAAAATTACATTCCTTTACAGAAACAGCTTCAAATATACTCAGTTTAACGCCCATAATCACATGTGTGAATAATACAAATTCTTTGTTACACCTGTATATGATAATTTTGCAACCGTTAAAATAGACCACTCAACAAAGTCACCAGGGCTTAACGTAGAGTTTTGAGAAAAAATATTTCAAGATACTTTAGTCAGCGTGTGCTAATAACTACATCCGTCAGCTTCATCCGATCTTATTTAAGGACAAATTCTTCTACATGCATTTCACGTCTAAATATACTCAGTTTAAAGAAATTTGACACCACGAATCTATAATTAACCCTGTATGGGTTAATGTCACCAGGGATTAATGAAGAGTTTTGAGAAAAAATATTTCAAGATACTTTAGTCAGCGTGTGCTAATAACTACATCCGTCAGCTTCATCCGATCTCATTTAACGACAAATTCTTCTACATGCATTTCACGTCTAAATATACTCAGTTTAATGAAATTTGACACCACGAATCTATAATCAACCCTGTATGGGTTAATGTCACCAGGGCTTAATGTAGAGTTTTGAGAAAAAATATTTCAAAATACTTTAGTCAGTGTGTGCTAATAACTACATCCGTCAGCTTCTTCCGATCTCATTTAACAACAAATTGTTCTAAATTCATTTCACGTCTATATTTACTCAAAGTTTAATGAAATTTGACACCACGAATCTATAATTAACCCTATATTGGTTAATGTCACCAGGGCTTAATGTAGAGTTTTGAGAAAAAATATTTCAAAATACTTTAGTCAGCGTGTGCTAATAACTACATTCGTTAGCTTCTTCCGATCTCATTTAACGACAAATTGTTCTACATGCATTTCACGTCTATATTTACTTAAAGGTTATTGAAACTTGACACTACGAATCTATAATTAACCCTATATGAGTTAATTATGTGGTGGTATTAAATTGGTAACCCTTTCACAGTATGATAACGTAAAACATAATATATCGATAGTACTTGAGAGGCATAAATATAGATTTAACCTATTCATTGAGAGTATAACGATCTGTAACAACCAGCTAAATATATTGAAACGGTTTATAAAATACGCGTAATTATCATAATAATTATTTTATTTTGAAAGTCTCCTTTCGTGTTGCCTCATTTATCTCGGCCACGTTTAAAATCGGTGACGTCCGATTGGCTCGCCCAGTCAAGTGAATAAAACTGGGTCAATGAACCAGTTCACTATGGTTAGAGAAAGAGGCTAAGCGAATTAAATGATTAATTTGAACGCATGCTTAGTGTGACGAACGTGAATTATGCGCCTGATGAGAACGCTGTGAATTAAGCAACTACGCGCACTAAAAATACATGAGAAACAAAGAGATAATTGAACAAAGGATCCGAAGCAAATGAAAATATTAACAACTAACGTATGTATTAGTCACATCAATCAAAAAGATGGACAGATTGCGATATACCCTCTGGTTTGGGAGGGGTCTATGAAGATAGACAAAGGAAGGCGTTTTATGACAAAATTACAATGGAAAACATGGACATCAGAATAAGTGATCTGCAATGAATTTCTGGTTGGCTTCGTATTTCTTTTATTTCATAACGTTTGACGTACACAGGAGTTCGGAAAACCGTACCGTTTTCGAAATTTACTCCTTTAACCGTTTGAGTGCCGACTCCGCTCGTGTGCGTACTAACTAAATTTGTCACGAGCGCGATGGCGCTCGCGAAATCAGTTGCTGTTTAGCGCGCGGTAGGGGAGGTAGGGTCGCTAGCACGCATTGCTAATTTTTTATCTTTCTACGTGTTACATAAAATTAAAATTATAATATTATTAGTAATTACAATATAAAAGGTTCCAGGAAAAGAAAATTTTTAACCCATAATATCGGAATACGAAAATAATTCGAGTGAAAATGATGGTTTTTCAAGTTGTGAAGAGTGATAGTGGGAGTGACATTGTGGTGCGCTTACAATTTGGCGTAATACAATTTTTTAGTGATAGTGATGATAACAATTATTTTGCTGATACGGAAGATGTACCGGACTGCGTTAATTCGAAGTGACCTTGATTTCAGTTTTTGTTATAATTTTTGTTCACAATATATATTTCCATAATTCTTTGTATTTTATTATCCTTGTACAAGTTTTTATTAAGAAAACACCGAAAAAATTATTAAAATTGGATAATTTTTTAAAGAAATACAGTTTTTTTTTTCGAGACAAATGACGTCAAAAACCAAAAATTTCTTTGGCATTTTTAAGTATATGTGAGTAAAAAACCATGGCACTAAAACGGTTAAATTTAAAAACTTATGAAAAACCTACAGCTTATGAAGCGGCTAAATATTTTGATACGTGGATGGTTAAAATCGGTTTAGCAGTTTCGGATATTTGAGCAAAAACGGACAATTTATGAAACCAAAGTGTATATAAACCGCGCGCAAGTAGTATAAAGACTGTTGACTTGTTGTCGTTGCTATATTTTTAATAATTCAAGGTTCATCATATTTGAAAATTTAATTTTGATCCTAGTTTTGTTGACATGCGTCTAAAACGCGCGCTTGTAGTAGACAGAGACGACTTGTTGTCGTTGTTATAGTTATGTTTTTTTAATAATTCAACATTCGTATTTGAAAACTTCATTGCTAGTTATACTTGACTTGGTTTTGCTAGTTATATCTTTTTAGTCATTTGAGATTAGTCTTTGAAAATATTATTTTGGCGAAAATTTTGTTTGATGGTTTTCCTAACAGCTAGTTTTTACTTAAACCTAAGATATTTTTGAATCTTAAGTAAGTCAGCATTTATCAAACATCTGATACAAAAACTGAGCATAATGGTATGTATTACGTTAATAAATTTACGCACCAAATACTTTTTGACTTTCCAGATTTAGGTGACGCAAGTAAATAAACTACAACGGCTTACAGCAAATACTCCCATCATAAATACAGCAAAAAAATTGTATTATTGACACAATTATTTGTTATACACCCACGTCACTCGCCACGCCTATGCAACGAATCATCGCCACATCGTCTAACTCGATAACACCACAGTATATTTAAGCTTATCTTCAACTCTCGACTGATATGCGTCATTAGATGCGATTAGCCAAGTGGCAAAGTGACAGCAAACGACATATATTTTAACGCAAGCGAATACAGATTAACGGTATATAAAAACGTATAATACAATTGTATACGTTTTTATATACATCCGTATAAGAAATCGGTCATTGGCGAGTTCTGCACCAAACTTAGCAATTATCAAGTGATCCATGCGCTACCGTTGGGTCTCTATGACGTTCGAATCAATCTTATTACATTGTAAATAATAACTTAATAAACAATGAATAACTTGACAAATAATTAAAACAATAAAAAAACGATTCTAATCTTTTTTGTGCATTTTTATATTAGGAATTTATATTAGTCATTATGCTTCCGCTGTCATCAATAGTTTAGTTGTAATTTCGAATTCAAAATAAAATTATTTGCAATATATGATGAATTTTGGGACTGTACATAATCTTACTTCGATTTTAACATGATACATTTGCAACAATTTCTTTTCAGATTTTTCTGATTGACACTTTAGGGAATAAGGAGTTAAAGCATCCACTTTCTAAATTCGTGTTAAACTATTATCTTGTTTTTATTTTTTTTTCATAACATGATTTTTTTTATGTGTCGCTATTTACTTTATTTCACAATAACACCATCTTTTTTTGGTACACGCCGGGATTTAAAAGAAATAAAGAAATTTGTTGTGATCTCCCCACACCCCTCCTTCCAAACACGTTTGATGACAAAATTATTATTGTCTTTCACAAAATCATTTTGGGATAATTAAACTCTAAAATTATGTCAAGATCTGGCTTCCTACTCGTATGTGGCTTATCTTTTAGAAGACCGTGGCAGATAATGGGATGGACCATGGATGGAGGCACCAAAGTGAGGCCATAAATATTTTTTTGTCACCTTGACTGCTGAATAATAAACACTGACTCAATCGGCACCTTTTCATAATAATGAAGCAATTAACGACATATCCAATTTAAGTTTATAAAGTTACCACTATCATCTGTCTACTCTTTTATGCCACCTTAGCGTAGATAATAGTAAATAAAGCCTTGCTTTAAATAGCTCAAAACTATTAACACGAACCTGTTTCATAATTATATGTCACTAGCTGTTGCCCGTGACTTCGTTCGCGTGATCTTCAATTTAATGCGATAATATATTTAGTTCGAGTACCCAGCGTGCGTTGCAATGCCACTCACGCGAACTGAAACGTCGCTGTTTGTATTTTATTCAATTTAATTCTGTCAAGCGTGCGCACTCATAAAGCGAAGACAAATGAACTGCTGATAAACTACCTACGAACTCGTATGATACCTATTGTAAAATGGTTGTATTAATTCAGAAACTTTCGCGGGCGCGCGTACAACAAATTACTAAAGTTTCGTTGCAATCGGATGAATGGTGTAGAAACGTAAACGGGACAAACAAAGAAACATTATTTTTATAAAGGACTAACTGTGCCCCACGGTTTCACCCGCGTGAAATTCGCAATAAGAAAAGTTATTAATATTTTTTCTCCCTGTTGTTCTTGGGTATAAACTATTACCATGCCAAATTTTATCAAAAATTATTCAGTAAATTTCGCGTGATTGATGAGCAAATTAAAATACCGACAGACAGACAACAATTCTAAAAACAGGCTTTCTCTTCTTTATGCTAAATAAATCATCCTTTTTAACATATTTTCCATCTACTTCCTACTCTATGGGCGAATTTAAAACTGAAAAAGTCAATAAATTGATAAATACAGTAGCGCGACAAAAGATGGCTGTAGTGTCGCTTTAGTTTCTATGGATATAATATCACAGTTCGCGTTGTGAATATTATTCTTATTTTTTTTTTATTTGTTTAGAATAGTATTTTATTTTATTTATTTTAATTTACGAAAATAAATTCTTTTTAATATAATTGTAGTCGTGTAAAATGGATACCGACTAAAAATGTAGTTGTTATTGTAAGAACCCGATAAGATGTGCTTAATAGTATATATATTTTAATAAACAGGTACAACGAAGAATGTCGTCAAAACGATACCCACAAAAATATAACGTTAGTGTTAAATATAGTATGTCCATTAACATGTATAACTGTTAAATTAACTTATAAATAAAATATAGTTACGGCACATGTTATTGCAATTCGTTTTAATTTCTCATATTAGTATTCTTCACATCTGTTGTAATAATGTTGATGTGGCTTATCACGAATTGAGTAAACGGAACGAACTTGTTCGAATTTTGAAAGTCTTATAGTTAGTTATTAGTTATCTAGGTTAACGATTCCATAATAGTTAAAGATTATTATGATTACAGTACATGATATATCAAAAAGTATAATAAAACATAGCGATAACGTGTCAATGCAAATAATACTCAATTTCAATCGTCATTATTTAGTCTTCTTAATTATACTGAGAATGTTTTTTTTTAATAAAATATGTTGATTATATCTAACAAAATATATTTTATTAAGGAACTACTGCTTTTGATAAGACACAGTGTTTCCATAGTGATGCGAGTCTTCCTAATTAAAACTTTGGTTCCAAACTTACGACTGGCAAAAAACGAAACGTTATAAACGAAATACTGGAGCTACGGAACCCCAATAATAAGGAGGGGATAAAAAAGGGGGTAAAATATAATAATTCTAATACGGAACGAAGTATTAGCTAGACCAAATATTCGAATATTTCATTTCGTTTTAATAAACTAAAGAAATTAATTTTTTGGGATGTGATGGATGTCTCGGAGCATAGCTATAGATGAAATTAATTTTTTGGTTGAACCTTTTAACCTCGGTAAAAAATAGAAAACGGCGGAAGCTACACAATTTCTGAGATGAATGCTACATTATATACTGCACTTAAATTTTCAGACAAAATAAAGAACAAAATTCAACTCGAATACATCTTTTTATCGCCCTTACAACGTTTTTAAATGAAATACACCACACGGACTGTGGCCAACATCGACAAGCCTCCCATTTTTGAGATGAATGTTACGTTACATGCTAAATGTAATTTTTCAGACAAAATAAAAAAAAAATCAACACTAATACCCCCTTTTATCGCTCTTACAATGTTATTAAATGAAATACACCACACGGACTGTGGCCAACATCGACAAGCCTCCCATTTTTGAGACGAAGGTTACGTTATATACTGCAAGTAATTTTTCAGACAAAATAAAGAACAAAATTCAACTTGAATACATCTTTTTATCGCCCTTACAACGTTTTTAAATGAAATACACCACACGGACTGTGGCCATCATCGACAAGCCTCCCATTTTTGAGACGAAGGTTACGTTATATACTGCAAGTAATTTTTCAGACAAAATAAAGAACAAAATTCAACTTGAATACATCTTTTTATCGCCCTTACAACGTTTTTAAATGAAATACACCACACGGACTGTGGCCATCATCGACAAGCCTCCCATTTTTGAGACGAATGTTACGTTATATGCTAAATGTAATTTTTCAGACAAAATTAAAAAAAATTCTACTCGGATACACCTCTTTATTTCTCTTACAATGTCTTTAAATAAAATACACCATATGGACTGTGGCCAACATCAACAAGCCTCCCATTTTTGAGATGAATGTTACGTTATATGCTAAATGTAATTTTTCAGACAAAATAAAAAAAATTCAACTCGAATATACCTTTTTATCGCTCTTACAATGTTATTAAATGAAATACACTACACGGGCTGTGGCCAACATCGACAAGCCTCCCATTTTTGAGACGAATGTTACGTTATATGCTAAATGTAATTTTTCAGACAAAATAAAAAAAATCTACTCGGATACACCTCTTTATTGCTATTACAATGTCTTTAAATAAAATACACCACACGGACTGTGGCCAACATCGACAAGCACAAGATCATGTACCGTTTTAAAAGTAATGTCGTCACTAAAAAAAATACTTCACACTAACAAAACTTACTTCAAATATCGGACACGGAAGTTATATTATTTTCATATAACAAAAGGAAACAAAATAGATGATTAGTATTACCATTAGTAACGTAAAATATTAATAATATTGTTTCCATCAAAAAAATAGTTTTTTTTAGGAAAAAGATTTACAGAAAGCGAAACAAGGTACATAATCTTCACATGTACATTAATTTTAGTTGGATTAATGAAAGATATTTGCGATATTCCATTATTTTCTTCTTTCGATTTCGTAAAAACATCAAGAACTATCTCAATGTAAGATTAACATATAACAATGTAAGATTAACATAACTTCATAAAGACGAGACTACAACATTTTACAGAAAGCGAAACAAGGTACATAATCTTCACATGTACATTAATTTTAGTTGGATTAATGAAAGATATTTGCGATATTCCATTATTTTCTTCTTTCGATTTCGTAAAAACATCAAAAACTATCTCAATGTAAGATTAACATAACTTCATAAAGACGGGACTACAACATTTTACAGAAAGCGAAACAAGTTACATAATCTTCACATGTACATTAATTTTAGTTGGATTAATGAAAGATATTTGTGATATTCCATTATTTTCTTCTTTCGATTTCGTAAAAACATCAAAAACTATCTCAATGTAAGATTAACATAACTTCAGAAAGACGGGACTACAACATTTTACAGAAAGCAAAACAAGGTACATAATCTTCACATGTACATTAATTTTAGCTGGATTAATGAAAGATATTTGCGATATTCCATTATTCTTTACTTTCGTCTTTCGATTTCGTAAAAACATCAAAAACTATTTCAATGTAAGATTAATATAAAGATGGGACTACAAAATTTGCTTGTTAACCGAGAATTAACCATAAAAGTAAAGTTAAAAATATAAATGAACGAATAATTAGACCATAACCGCTATTCACAGTTACGGCCGGAACCGGTATCCGACATTCCGTTTTTTTACATAACACCTAATTGTGCAACTGTTTATTGCAACTGATAAAAAGAACGAGCAGACGCGGCGTTTTGCCGTCTCTTTTAATATCTTTTAATTTATGCCAACAGCGAAATTTCAATCAGCTCCTATAGTTGATCATTTTTTTTAAACAGAGAAACATAATTAATATTTAACAATCAATAACTATCGGGCGGAAATGAAACCATTATTTGACAGTTCGCTTCTCGTACCGAAGGCATAATGTAACTGCAATTAATTATTAAAAGTTTATATTTTAATTAACTTTTCCGCGGCTTCGTCCACGTTGATTTTAAATAATGCGGTCTAGTTTTTTTCCAGTAATAACGCAGACGACCGACAGTAATGAGTCCGACAATAACGGGAGAAAATAAATTAATAAAAATAAGATTTTAATCTAATATGAAATGTAATACCTTACAAAAATTAATCTTACAAAATAATAGAAGCGACCGCCTCTCGCCGATCCAGACGACGACGTTACGAATTAAAATGCGCTAAAGAAGAAAAGAATAGAACACACAATTGAATATGCGCTGACGGAGATAGAAAACATTTAGTCGGCGGCGCGTGCCTCTTGACGTATTGTACTGATTGTGTCGATGGAGAGTCGGCCATTGATTTTGACCGACGAAAGTATCCAGCTCTGAACTGCCGTCTCGTCACCTATATATAAGTCGTTCGTCTACGTTGCGCTTAATTTTTGCATCTCGAAAATACACTTTACCAGAAATTAGATCGGCCATTGATTTTGACAGACGAAAGTATCCAGATCTGAACTGCCGTCTCGTCACCTATATATAAGTCGTTCGTCTACGTTGCGCTTAATTTTTGCATCTCGAAAATACACTTTACCAGAAATTAGATCGGCCATTGATTTTGACAGACGAAAGTATCCAGATCTGAACTGCCGTCTCGTCACCTATATATAAGTCGTTCGTCTACGTTGCGCTTAATTTTTGCATCTCGAAAATACACTTTACCGGAAAAAGATCGGCCACTGGTTTTAACCGACGAAAGTATCCAGCTCTGAACTGCCGTCTCGTCACCTATATATAAGTCGTTTGTCTGCGTTGCGCGTAATTTTTTATCTCGAAGATACATTTTACCCGAAAAAGTTACTTATATCTTAATTTACCTTTGAGACTATCTCGACAACCTTTACTAATCAGTTCTTACTGGTATATTCTTATAATTAAATTTGAAGTCATTTAGGGAATACTGTATCAAAACCATGGGCTCTAAATCTTAATCTGACCCTAAAGTTAAATACCAAGCATCACTGCGTGATATTCTAAAAACAGACAAGCAGACTGGTTCACAAAAAGTTCTTTAAGCAATTTCAATAGGAAGAAAGGTAGCAAAGATTTTAATCTAAACCACAAGAATAATCCCTTTGAAAGTTCCATTCAATCGTTCCAGTAGATTTTACGTGCTACACTAACAAACATGCAGACAGACAATTTTCTCTGACACAAAGTTTTCCAAAAATAAAGAAACTCGACGAATAATTTTATATAATAGTAATTTTATATAATGGATAATACGTATCACTTCTTTTTTCATGTGACAATGTTTGATGCGTATTACGATTTTTTTATACAGCTACTTAGATGTGAAATTGGAATAGCAAACAAGCTTCCATGGGTTCCCGACTATAAAATCTGATGAATATAATTAATCAATCAATTTCCCTTGTACATCACATCCCGTTCTCGTGATCATAGTATGTTAATTTCTACTATAGGGTTAAATAGCGTGCAGTGCATGCGCACCGCGTGCCGCGCGGCTCCGTCAAAGCGATTTGAGGTGACGAAACCATTTACAAATAAACCCCTTATCGGACGATATAATCCTAAATAAATACGAGATTTCACAGAAAAATATCGATTATACTTGTAATTCACCGTTTTATTAAGCTTATTTTCATAGATATTATGTTTACGGTAATGCAATTTTTAACTGTTTGTATAAATATATTTTATTGAAAAATAAGTCATTTTGTCTCAACGTAAACTCAAACTCTATGGAATGGGTTTACTGTTAGCCATTGAAAAGTTCCAGTGACCACCTCCCTCATCAAACTGTCCTGATTACAAAATTTAACCAAAAGGCTCAGTGAGACAAGCCATATGAATTCAAACTCGATTGATAACTATCAGAAGTTGAATATATTTGGCGTTAATTTTCTAATTGCCCATCTGAAGATGTGTAATATAACGAAACCTACGTCGTCGTGAAGAACTTAAAGAAAGTAGAAATAACACTACATCACATAGTTTCGTTTAATTGTGACTATCAGAAGTGTTCATAATCACCTGTCTCTTCCATCATCAGATCCTTCCGGTTACAATACGTAACCAAATGACTTTGCTAATAGCCCACCTGAAGATGTTGTAATACAACGAAACCTAGGTCGTGGTAAAGAATTTAAAAAAAAGTAGAAATGATACTACATCACGTAGTTTCATTTAATTGTGACTATCAGAAATGTTCGTAATCACCTGTCTTCCATCATCAGATCCTTCCGGTTACAATACTTGAGAATACAATACCTGGCTTTTGAGAATACTCCAACGATTTCAAATTTGACAGTTTTACTGGTATCCCATTGAGTGTTCCTATGACCACCTCCCTCCTACATTATATCATCTCGGTAGAATGAGGGAATATCGACCAATGGGCAAAATCGGCCATTACCTAATGTAACAAATTATAAAAACTGGGAATACCTTTTGTGTCTTTGTTTTTAATGTGGCACAAGATCGTCAAATATCGTTTAAGTGGACATAAATGTGAATAGACAACAAGAAGTGACAAGTGTCAGAAAAATTTGTTCTTGAAGTTTTTGGCTATTTTTTATAAAAAGTAGTAAGTATTATTGCTTGTACGTGAAGCTAATACTTGTGTTTCAATAACGTAAACTACTTTGATTACAAATTGCATGAACGAAATACTAACCTAAAAACATTATTTAATATTTTTCTCTTTAACGACTCCTTCTTTTAACGACTCCATCTCTTTAAAGAAGAGCGATCGATATTGCCCCATATTAGCGATGGTCAATATTAGCCTGTGTCGTACATTCAAATACTTCCACTGTTCAGAAAGTTTTGAGAACCGCTGAGTATTTTGAATGGTTTTAGGTATTTGGCTTATTAAGGCGTAAGAAATGAAGAAAGAGGGAGCGCACATCTAACATAGCCAATGAGATGCTACTGCATTATTGAATGCAATAAAAGGTGTCCAAGAATGAAAAGGGCAATTGCAAGACATCATGGAATCCATTACAAAACCCTGGAGCACTATTTAAAAAAAGGAATTACACAAAAGTCGAATATGGGACAGTCTCCGGGTTTTATTAAAGTTCAAGGAAAAGAAATAGCCGACCAAGTTAAGTGTGTGGCTAAGACATTTTATGGGCTGACAATTCCTGGATTGCAAAGATTGGCTTTTTCTTATGCAGAAAGACTCAAATTACCCTATAATTTTAGCCGTAAAGTTTAGTTAGCCGAGAAAGATTGGTATGAACGACTCATGAAACGTAAACTTGGTATCTGATTGCGAAGACCTCAAGCAACGAGTTTAAATAGAATTACTGCGTTCAATAAAGATTAAATAGAATTATTTTTCAAAAACTTGCAAGAATTGATGGATAATCATAAGTTTTGCACTATAGCTGATAGAATTTTAGATCTATAGCTGATGAGACCGGTTTTAGTACGGTACCAAAGCCCTCTAAAATACTAGCAGAGACTGGATATAGGCGAGGTGGTGTGATTTCTAGTTGAGAAAGAGATAAAAATATCATAGTTTAGTATTCAATGAGTGCAAGCGGCAATGGTATACCGCCCATCTTCATTTATCCCAGAGACATATTGACAAATGCTTTAAAAGTAAATGGACAAAATGTATTGATACATAACTGCTCCAGAAATAGTTGAACTAATGAAAAGATAGTCTTGACTTGGTTAGAATATTTTCAAACAACTAACTCGAAGATTCTGCTATCTTGGTATTCGATAACCATTCTAGTAATATTTCACTAGCTTCTTATAAATTATGTGTTAAAAATGGAATACACTCATACTGCCAGCTCATATGTCACATGAAATTAAGCCATTAAAGATTACTTTTTTTGCACCATTGAAGAAAACTTCAAAAGATGCTAGTGGAATCTGGATGAGTAATCATCCATACGAATGAATAATGCCTTATGAAATAGCCGCTCATTTCAACACTGCTTTTATAACAACCGCAATTAACGAAAAAGTGGTGAATGGATTTAAAAACACGGAAGTATGTTCCTTAAATCCTCCAGTATTTAACTATGAAGACTTTCGTTATTGTGGATATTTCATACCAGATGCCACGGAAAAAGGAGTACTTATTTTGTTTCCGGTATCAAATGAGTGTTTAGGACGACGGAGAGTTAGAGGTAAGGAATATCATATTAGAACCATCTCATGATGTAAATCAAGTTACACCGAGACAAGGTACATTTGCCGAAATCGCACCTTTTCCAAAAAAGAAGAGAACAACAACGAGCATCGGAAAAGTATATTGCGGCTTCGAAAAAGAAAGAACTTGAAAAATTATCAAAAAAAAAGGAAAGAAGTAAAAGGAAGACAAGGAAAGAAAGGAAAAGAAAACTTCAGCAAAAAAAAGAAACTTTCCAAGGAGAAAAATTCTACAAACAACAAAATATGTAAATCTCCTAAAATAGATACGAGTTTAACTTTAATGAAGAAAAGTACACTTTTTTGCACAATACACATACACTTTTTTGCACCAATGACAAAAATATAGAAAAGATAAAATTATCTGAAGAGACTGGTTTGTTGGCGGCAACAGTCAAAATGGTGGGTATATACGCTATTCGCGAATACGCTATTGGCCAATACGCTATTCGCGAATACGCTATTCGCGAATACGCTATACGCGAATACGCTATTCGCCTTCCTTCATCAATAGATGACGAAAAAGATATCTCGTTGGTTAAAACAACAAAATTCACATTTTTATTTTCATACATCTTTTTAAAATTTGGATGTGATTAAGTATAAGATAAATATAAGTTTTTTGTTTAATAATAAGTCTAACTGTAACGCTTTGTCCTTCTTAAAATTAATTTATGAATAAAAGTGTTGATACCATTTTTTTTATCTTTCTTGAAACAATTATTCGGTCGATTTTACCCTAAGTAGATTGTCGATATTGTACTGAATATCTATAATATCGACCAATTCTCTCATTTTATGGTTTTAAATTTCTTAACGATTTGTTCTATATTATTTTATATGTCGTCTTTAGTATTTTATGTCTGAACAGTTTAAGAGCACAATCAAATAAATTTTAGAGTTATTAAGTACTAGACTTTGAATTTAAGGATAAAATTCGATTAAGTGGTTGATATACCCTCAGTCAACCTCTGCCACATTTATAGTATTGTCGTCAGAATTACAAAGTTTGCATGGTTTCAAATCGATACTACAATTTGAAGTGGATGAAAAACAAGTTGTAAATTTTGTTTACAATATTAGGAAGTTACAAATCAAGCCTGTAAAAGCGTTTTAAAAGTAATGTGAACTTTAATAAAATATTTCTTTTTAGAATGGCAACATTTAAATTAACACTAAAACCATGTTCTTGTGCAGATATCGGTGCTATGTTTCAAGTACCTGTACAACGTACATATAGTTAAAGCCGTTTACTCAAACTGCGACGAGTCACGTTAAAATATGCATCTGTACCGTTGAACCCGAGACCTGCTATTTGTGACTCCGTTACCCGAGAGATGTTTGAGAGCCGAACCATCTATTTGTATACGTTACGACGGTTATAGCACAATCGCATTAGGCTCGATTTCCAACCGGTGACTGCTGCTGACTCTTAGCGGCGAGTTTACACCACGTTTAAATTTACCGCTCGCCATTTGTGTATACAGGTGGTACAAGGCCATCAGTCCAGCTGTGAGTTAATCCGTCATATCGGATATGTTTTCTTTGGCTTCATGGCGAGAAACGTTTATACCGGGCACGCGCTCAAGACCACCGTTTCACAAGAAATACAATAACCCTTGCACATACTGAACTAATAGATATTTATATATTTTTCGAATAGTGTCATCGGCTTCACGGCGAGAAACGTTTGTACCGTTTCTTTGGCTTCACGGCGACAAACGTTTGTATCGGGTATGCGCTCAAGACTAAGAACTAAGAGCTATTTATATATTTTTTGAATAGTGTCATCGGCTTCACGGCGAGAAACGTTTGTACCGTTTCTTTGGCTTCACGGCGACAAACGTTTGTATCGAGTATGCGCTCAAGACTAAGAACTAAGAGCTATTTATATATTTTTTGAATAGTGTCATCGGCTTCACGGCGAGAAACGTTTGTACCGTTTCTTTGGCTTCACGGCGACAAACGTTTGTATCGGGTATGCGCTCAAGACTAAGAACTAAGAGCTATTTAAATATGTTTCGAATAGTGTCATCTTCACGGCGAGAAACGTTTGTACCGTATCTTTGGCTTCACGGCGACAAATGTTTGTACTGGGCACGCACTCAAGACCACCGTTTCACAAGAAATAAAATAAACCTTGCTGCAGATACTGAACTAATAGCTATTTATACATTTTTCGAATAGTGTCATTGGCTTCACGGCGTGAAAAGTTTGTACCGTTTCTTTGGCTTCACGGCGAGAAACGTTTGTGGCGGGCACGCGCTCAAGACCACCGTTTCACAAGAAATAAAATAAACCTTGCTGCAGATACTGAACTAATAGCTATTTATACATTTTTCGAATAGTGTCATTGGCTTCACGGCGTGAAAAGTTTGTACCGTTTCTTTGGCTTCACGGCGAGAAACGTTTGTGGCGGGCACGCGCTCAAGACCACCGTTTCACAAGAAATAAAATAACCCTTGCACATACTGAACTAATAGCTATTTATATACTTTTCGAGTAATGTGCTTGGACTGATCTTTGAAAACAAAATTGAATGCCGTGGCTTTATATAGTATAAAATAGTAGATGCCAACCTGGAGAAAATAATTATACAGACATATATAATACAGACAGGTGCACGCCCCTGCACTCTCGTCATCACGCGCCGTGTCGACAGCCGGTGCGCCCAGGCGTGGCTATTTATATAAAACTCGAGTAGTTTACGCCAGGGTTGCCAACACCCGACTTTATAAACCGAACTGCCCGATTTTATATAAACCCATCGGTATCGGCTAGTATATGAATTAAGATTATAATTATAATAGGGACTGTGAGTTACATTTGTCCGCGATCGGTAAAAACGTCATCAATTTTCATATCAGTTGTCATATTACGAAAAGTAACCAAATAGTAAATTTCATTAAATCGTATATTAACATTCTTCTGTACAGTTGGGTTCGTAGAGATAAATAACTTTGTTTTTTTAATGTTAGGTTAAAGAAAAATTTAGTATTATTCAATTTAGTATTTAGTAAAATAGATATAGGGCCTAAATTTTTTTTTGTGGAATTATCAAAGATACATAATTTAAGCAACACATAGCGAATTACGTGCCCTCTCTTCACACCAACGCTCATCGGCACATTCTTAATACACAATGTTTATTACCTGTCATTAAGAGTCAGGAAATCAAGGAACAATCATTGAATTCCCATGAACACTAATTTCTAACACCAGCCAAGCCAAATGTTCTAACGTTAACTGTGCCGACGCGACTTAGTTCGTATGGAATTCTGTATAGGAAAAGTTATTAGGAATTTTTGGTGTTTTTTTTACTGGAGTTTACTCGTTAAGAATCGATTTTCATATATAGAGCCCGGTATGAGGTTTTATGAAGAGTAAAATCGGAAGTCCAGAGCGTTAAAAAAAAGTGTAAACGTTAGGTGGCCTCTCCGCGAAACATTTCTGCACATCTTTAGAGTCAGATATCAAAATGTTTATTTCGCATTTTCTTATGGCGTAATTTGCGATCACGACGGATTGTGACACACATAGTTTACTATCGTTCGTTCATATCAAGATGTAATCATTAAATGTCATTATGTGTGTATATTTGGTGCCATCTATCCTACAAAATTAAAAAGCCCGTTTTAATTTTAAGTTCTTAGTCTGACGTTACTAAATGGTTTTAATTTTGTTGTATAAATTTGTTCTTGTTCGTTTGAGTTATACTTGAAAATAATTATATTGTCAGAATTTTTTCTTAAACAATTTTTCATTTACATTTAATGATATTGATATGTATATTTATAAACAGTATTATCTATTTTATACATTCCAAGACAATCGTACTTAATGGTTAAACTCCAGTCGCACACTTTTTTTTCTCTTAGAACTCTATGAGCATAAAGTTTACTAAAAACGCTAATCGATATTGACAATACCAATATCGTAACATTGACCAAATTAATGTGTTTTTTTATATCTATAATATCATAGGTATCCTATATGATGCTCGAAGGTATAAACGATTACCATACCAAATTTCATCAAAATCCGTGCAGTAGATTTCGCGTGATTGGAGAACAAATTATCACAAAGACAGATAAAAATGCTAAAAACCGGTTTTCTCGCTTCTACCACCATTCTATACGCTACATCAATCACTCTTTTCAAACCATTTTTCATGTGCAGTATTCAATCTGTTACAATTTCATTATATGTCTGTATACACCTTAGACTCGAAGACCGAAAAAGCTCGCCGAGCGAAAAAACCTTCCACACTGCGTTGTGACTTTTTAGATTCATCCACAACGCAAAATTCGTGTGGCGGCACTTGCGGCTTGTCAAAAAGGCTGCAAAGCGAAATTTGTGTTGTACCACACCCGTCGTGATCAAATAAAATGTCACAGTACAAGCGCCACAGTACGAATTTTGTATTGTGGATGAACCTGAGAGGCCACAACACGTTGTGGTCGATTCTTTCGCTTAGTGAGCGTGTTCAGCCTCTTGAACCTAAGGTAAACATATCTTGACAACAAGTTGTATATTCTTAGTTTGTCTTTTTTATCACTATACTTTTATTATAATATAGTGATAAAAAAGACGAATTAAGGCAAAAACATCATAACAAACAATTCGTTGCAGAAAGTTAATTTGAAACAATTTTGTTATGTAAATTTTTTATTACATTTATCCTGTCCTGTTTTTGTAATATTCGAAACAAAAACGGAATCAATTTTTCTTTTAATAAAAAAAAACAATAATATCCGGGCTATATATTTGTAAAAGCTGGCAACCCTATTTTATACGCGCGTTATTCGTGTTCAGCTAAAGCGACAACACGTATGTATATGCAGTACTATTTGCAGTCTATTAGCACAGGGGAAAAGTTTTATTAAATGACGGCTATAAATGGGCAACCCTTTACTTAATGCCATTCGAAAAAAAAAACTGAAACGTGATAAGTCGCCTATTTACGTATTTATAGCAACGTAATATAGGACAGTAGTCTTATCTCGCTTCACTCACCGACATAAAATTTCACACAAATTCTCCCCTACTTTTACGACTTTCGCTATCACTTCGACAATTTTGGGATCTAATCCAACTTGCTCTACGCTGTTCTCCGCACAATCTCATTGGTTCCGTCTTGTGTCAAATTTATTTTCGTCAAACGACCGTGGGAGTTTTATTTTTGCTTGACGCGAAATTATCATCTAAATTAAAGTTTATTTCGGTCTGTTCGAATGAAACGTTTAAATTAGACGACACACGTACATATTTCAGCAAAAGGCTTAAGATTTGGTATGTTAATTATTAGTCAAAATATAGAACAAGACACTCCGTATTGCGTCTTTGTGGAAATCATTCGTGATAAATAAATGTGCAAATAATGGTAATGAACTTAGGTTAATTTTATTTGCCACAAAAATTGGAAAATGTCAACAGACTTGCATTTTCAAGTCCACATATTCGCATCGATTGCATTATACTACAGAGCAGCAACATGACGCAACTTTGTTAAAGAAATTATTGCTGTAAAATGTCTAAATATTATGCATTATATTTAAAACTAGCTGCTCGCCCCGGCTAAGCTCAGTGACAAAAGGACATATGTAGTGCATATGTAACGTGTTTTAAGAGCTTCCTGTAGTTGAATTGAACCGTACGGCCCAATCTTGTAACTGAGCGTTGTTAACGCTTCTTATAAAGAAGCGTTGTTAACGCTTCTTATAAAGAAGCGTTGTTAACGCTTCTTATCTACCATATATATTAATACGTAAAGAGAAAACTTTGTACCCCTTTTTAAGCGTATTGCACGGAGGAATGTGACATTTGGCACAGTTAAAATTTATATGGAGAAAGAGTGCAGAAAGCTAGTTTATATATAATATGTGTTACAAATACATTAAAAGATTCATTGTTTACGTTCATACTGTCAATGTCAAACACATAATAGTCTGTGGTCAAACAATCGCACAGAATACAGATTATCATCAAAGAATTTGGAAATGTCAGATTGACCGAACGGATTTCGAGCTGTGAATTTTGTGTGATTTCAATTTTTTCTTTTTCAATTGCCTATGAAGTGTATGTCAAAGAGCGTTTATTTTATAGAAACTGTAAGGCAAACAAAATACGCTAACGACGTATTTGTACTCGCTCTCAACTGATGTAAATAGAACAAAATTTAAAAAAATTATTTGCAATTATAGTTATACCAATATGTAATGAATTACGGTCGAATTTCGACAACTGGGCGACCACTATTAACAATGAAATCTATAACAACTATCCATATGTACTCTGAAATTATCCATAGATTTCAATTTTATATTTATGTAGCTCTTTATTTAGTTTAGAAAGCTTGTTTTATTTAACTTAAAAACACTCCTACAGTCGGATTTTGCAAAAGTAAATGGGTTATAATAATCAGCAATATTCACCGTTGTCCTTTTCCGAAGATTTTCATGTCGTGTGTAAAATTATTATTTTAATATTCAATGGTTTAAATGTATAACTCAAAAATGGACCTGGCACCCTTCGCTTATATCGTTATTGCTTATTAGCCACACATTCTGAAACGTTATACATATATACCCTATGCCCATCTGGACATTGTAAACTCTATCATGCTGTAAGCTATACCGATCTAAATTTTCATATGAATTTAGCAAATTTTTATTTACCAAATCTTTAAAAAACAGACAAAAAACAAATCTTTCTTCTTTATAAAATACTACCTGTGTCGCACGGCTTTACTCGCGTGAAATTCGGAATAAGTAAAGTTATCAGAATTTTTTCTTTCATATGTTGCTCTTAGGTAGTTATAAACTATTACCATACCAAATTTCATCAAAATCTGTCTAGTAGATTTCGGGTGATTGACGAACAAATAAACAACCAGACAGTTAGACAGAAATTCTAAAAACAGGTTTTCTGACTTCTATTATCATTCTTTACGCTAAATCATTTATTGAATATATTTGGCGTTAATTTTGTAGAAATTCATTACATCACGTAGTTTCATTTAATTGTGCTAAATCACTTTTTAAAATATTTTTAATGTCAAAATTCACCCTTCTACAATGTTATAGATTTAAATTTTAAAATTTGCGTTCTCGGGTACATTATCGGTATATGAAAATATGATCACATTTCTGCGTTTAAAACCTTTTAACTTCTTAAACGCTCGAAAATATATCCAGATTCACACCTCTATCTTCTTACAGCTGGTGTCTACGCTCAAAGAACTGCATATGCTGTTTATTAATAACGTTTAGTAACTATTATATAAATAAAATTGAAAAAATAGGCCCCTTACAAATTTTATTTAAATAATGAAACAGACAAATGTCAAGTCTTAGATTTTTTTATGAAAAATCACATTATTTTTTACAATACTTCGCAAATACTATTTATACGGGACTCTTTTAACCGTTTTAGTGCCATTGTTTTTTACTCATATATACTGAAAAATGCCAAAGAAATCTTTTGTTTTTGATGTCATTTATCCTCGTCTGGAACAAAAAACTGTGTCTCTTCCAAAAATTATCCAATTTTGGAAGAAATACAGTTTTTTTATAATACAAAGAATATTATGGAAATATACATTGTGAGCAAAAATTATAACAAAAACTGTAATCAAGGTCACATTGTATTCTCGCAGTCCAGTGCATCCTCTGTATCAGCAAAATAATTGCTATCGTCACTATTATCACTATCACTCAAAATTTGCATTACGCCAAATTGTGAGCGCACCACAATGTCACTCCCACTATCACTTTCTTCACAACTTGAAAAACGATCATTTTCTCTCAAACTATTTTCGTATTCCGACATTATGAATCAAAAATGTTCTTTTCCTGAATCTTTTTTATATTGTAATTACTAACAATATTATAATTTGAACTTTATGTAACACGTAGAAATATAAAAAATTAGCGATGTGAAGTGTTCTTGAAAAATATGACCTCTTTTTACTCCCCTTAATCAACCCCGAAAATTTAAAATAAAAATATTTTTATTTTTGCTAAATTTAAATTCTCTACGTCAAAAAAAAAATCCTTTTACAGACGGGTGGACACCAAAGTAAATTCTATAGGTGTCTCATTTCGATAATTTTGATACGAAACATTAAAAAGCATCTTTCTTAATTGACTCGAAGAAATTGCTGTTGGAGCAAAAAGTCCGCCCATGTGTGGTTTAATATTTGTACACAATAAAATTGGTAAATTTATAATAGAATAAAAGTATTATAAATAACTATATTAAGAAAGTAAAAAAAGTTAAAAACAAAATTTCTTATATTAATGCTTAATGTTTCCTGTTTATAATACCTATCTACTATTTGACGCTAGTTTTTAAAGGCGTGCAAAATCCATATAAAAAAAACAACATTCATATAGTACCCTTGGTGGCAAACATTAAACCCGACAATACACGTGTAAAGTCTAGCTCTAGCAACATTTAACTCGATTGATGGCACATTTAAATATTTATATCACGAGAATCCGTGCCCGAAGATGTGCCAAGAATCAGCGAGGAAAACTAGCACGATATAAATGATCAGTGTTATATTAAGACAATTAATCATACTAATTTTATAGAAACTTGTTTGTTTCGGACTGGAATAAAAGCATTTGAAAGGGTTTACAGCGTCCAGACGATATATATATATATATATGTATATATATATATATATATATATATATATATATATATATACTTGGAATATCTGGTCATTGACCCATAACGATTTAAGGAAAATGCGCCGGCCGCATTTTTGCGTTAAGCTTGTAACATTTTATAGCTAAAATAAAATAACGTATGAAGATATTGCAGACGCCGTAAAGAGCTACACAAAACTTCTAAGGCGTTTAATGCTAATTACCACAGATTGCCGATTATGGCCCGTTTTCTTTTGAAAATTCGAAACGTAGAGTGTTTCTGCCTTTAACTAAACCGTCACAGCTAAGTACATCGAAAAATGTTTAGAACAATTGCACACGATAATGCACAAAAAAGTTTGAGAACGTATATGGCTGATTATGACAGGTCGTTTGTTATCAATGTTTTTAAGTTACAACGCGAATAACAAATATCGAAATAGTATAATACTCTTAAAAATATCCGTAAATAATTTCTATATATATAAAAAAACGACTAAAAAAAAATGCAGTCCCTTTTTGCCCGGACACAGGCAGGACAGGCAGCGAATTATTTTATTATAATGATTTATTTAAGGTTATAAGCGTTAATTTTTAAATGCCATTTTCGCTATCAATATCTATTACGGATATACTAGATACATTTAAAAAAAATTACCTCACTTATGTATGGACGTATTTATGAAATGTACTGCTTACAAAACTTTCCAGTTGCAGTACAGGTTAAGAGGAGCAAGAACGGTCATAGCACTCCTGGCCAATAAAACTGACAAGTTACGTATCTTCACTGCCGTCCACTATTACCGCACTCCGACGACATACGGTGCGATACGAATAAAGACGTGTACAAAACAAAAAAAAATGGCGCAGAACGGTGCGACCTTAGCATTTAAATAACTCGCCTTGTTTGAACAACCGCCGATTATTTATTGCGCCAATCGGCGCGGCGAATTAAATATATTGACGAATGTACCCGGAGCTTCGCGCGATGATATCGGTACCGAATTACATACTGCTATCGGCGCTAAGAAACTCCAGTTGTGAGTGCGACGTGAAAATGACAGAAAAAATCAAAATCAACATAAAGGACCATCTTTATACTCGATAGTAATGCGAATAAAGGCCAAAAGAGTACCAAAAAACATATGACATCCATTTTTCTCCAGACGGTAAAAATATATGCAGTTTCAATATCTGAATATTTTACTAACTTTGATCATAAGTTGCTTATCGTAGAAGCTGGTAAAGCTTCAAATTATATGTTCGATGTTTGCAACCAAACCAACCATCAGTGTATCGTGCATGCCAAAGCTGCATCCATTAGAGTAATTTATATGCCAAATTGCAACCATCGGTGTATTTTAAGCGATAAATTGCAAACATCGGTGTAACTTATGTGACAAATTGCAACCATCGGTGTATCTTACGTAATGAATTGCCACTAACGGTGTATATTTCATGATAAATTACAACTAACGATGTATCTTACGTGAGAAATTGCTATCACCGACGTATCTTAAGTGACCTTTTTAGGGACTGCAGTTACGTTGATTTCTAAAAGAGACACTGACATTAAATTTTAAAGAAAGATCCTAAGAATTCAGTTGTTCCCATTCGTAAATCGCAACAGTTTGGCATATTTCCTAAATTATAATTTAAACATCCAAAAAATTTAAACCATCTGACATTTTCAAAGTGATGTCGTGTTGTATGGTTCTAAGACCTATTTAGAATAGAAAAATGTTTATCACGTGAAGAACGTCTTATAATATTGAATATATTTGGCGTTAATTTACTAGAAATTCATTATTCACAATTAAATGAAACTACGTGATGTAGTATTATTTCTACTTTCTTTAAGTTCTTTACCACCACCTAGGTTTCGTTGTATTACAACATCTTCAGGTGAACTATCTTTGCTAATAGCCCACCTGAAAACGTTGTAATACAACGAAACCTAGATGGTGGTAAAGAACTTAAAGAAAGTAGAAATAATACTACATCACGTAGTTTCATTTAATTGTGAAAGTCTTATAACATAAAAGTTCATTTTGTAGTACCAAATTCGTCAAGAACGCTCCCAATGTCAATTACTCGAGAACCATCATAGTTTGTTTATCTATAGACGAAACACGTACAGTCGTTGACCTTACGTTTATCATACGTGACTGGGATGAGAAGTACATACACACATTTAATGGTTAATATCCGCTTGGGAAATTCCATTTTAATTGAAAAAGAATAGTTCCGAATCTAAGCAAATTGACGTAATGTATCCAAAATTTCCAGTAAGATAGATGATGGAATTTTACAACACAAGAAAACTACAGAAACAATACGATCTCTAGTCAATCGTCTTACCTCATTATAATAAACTCATTACCAGCCTGGAAAGCCCCAAAACACATCTGAGTACACGATGTCTGCTGAACCGCACACAATCGCCGTGCAGACACGATCGTACCGACCACGATAGCCTCCTCCGTCACGATTCTGCTCAGCGCCGTGTGGGGATGATTGAAGGCGTCAGTTCGTGATCGGAGATATTATAATGACTAAACATGCAGCTGAATTACGCGCGCTGATTTAAGGCGAATTATGTTAAGCAAAGGGAAATCTCACAAGTCTACAACTACAGTAAACGAATCACTTGAAACAAAGAATGCTGGTGAATTGTCACGCCATTAGCTTAATGAAAAATTGAATGATACTTTAAATACATAAACAAATAGTTGCACTGTCCGCTTCGTTCGCGGAGGTAGGAAGAAATGGTGGCGAAATAAAAAAATGCCCCGTGAAAAAAAGGGTGATAATTGAACATGCAGCTGAATTACGCGCACTGATTTATGGCGAATTATTTGAAGCAAAAGGAAATCTCACAAGTCTACAACTACAGTAAACGAATCACTTGAAACAAAGAATGCTGGTGAATTGTCACGCCATTAGCTTAATGAAAAATTGAATGATACTTTAAATACATAAACAAATAGTTGGACTGTCCGCTTCGTTCGCTGAGGTAGGAAGAAATGTTTACTTACAATGCGAAAGGTGCTTAAAAGCACCTTTCACATTGTAAGGAAGGCTTCTCATACAACCGATTTTTTTCCCTCAAAATAAATCACACTTATTATACATGGTATCCGGGAATAAGTGTCGAACAAAGAAAGACGTTATTCCTCGACTGAAAAATATTTGATTGTCGTTAAAATGAAATTTAAAAGATGACTTTTTTTCAGAACATTGAAAATAATATTCATAATTATTTGTCTTCTTTTTCGTACACACGATACTTGCGCACATTGTTCAGCGCCGCTCGGAGGAATAACCGGCGAGCAGCTGTGAAGACATCGCTACTGCGGGTAAAAACCGCACTCCGGGCAAGTATTGGATGTGTTGAAAAGAGCTATGTGTAATATATTTTGCACTTGATTAGAAAAAGGGCGTGTTTTACGTTTTATTTCAACGCCAATTTATTCTTTTATATCCAACGAATAGCGTCTTTCTTTGTCCGACGTCTGTTCCCGGACAGCCTGTATAACAGTTGGAAGGAATGAGTTTATTCACTGAATTCACTTTTGAAAAACTTTGTGTAAAGGAAATAATATTTTGTGTAAGGAAAAATAGAAGTCAAAATAATTTTTTTTTATAATTTTTAGAGCTGCATGCTAAAACTATTCGATTCAATTCCAATGAGATTTCCACTGGGGGGTTGCTTGGGGTTCAGATCTATCGATTTTTCGTAAGGTTTTTCATTAGTAATTTTTCATACGTTTTATCTGTCTGTTCGTTAGAGCGGCATGCAAAAAGTTCTGTACCGATTGGAATGGGTGTTTTATTTGGATGATATTCTGGGTTTAGGTTAAATTGTATGCTATATTTTGCCTCAGTCTAATACTGATTCACGCAGTAAGCATACTTGGAAATCGGCGACTTAGTTTAAAGTTCAAGCTGAGATCTAACTTAATGTTATTCTGGTCAAATGTACTTTTGAGACACAAATATTATTAATAGACACAAACTCTACATTACCATGAATAAAAAATCACTAAGCAACAAAAGACGCGGCCTAAAGCTAGTTATTTTTTTATTTGTTTTTTAACTAAAACGCAATCAACGATGTTACATTTACTATAACTTTTACTAAAATCCACTGGGATAAATATGACGTCATATTACGTTTACATCATAAATTCCTTTTAGTTATTTATTTTTTCATAATAAGCTGTCCCCTATTCCGAAACTAATAAAATGCTCGAGAGTTAAACAAATAATTTGTCGTTTTCTCGGTCGCTAACTTCGTTATTAATACACGCAGCCGTAATTTAATATACCTTCCAAGTTCGTATAATAAAACAAATAGACTCATTTTAAAATTGGCGAGAGACAACAAATGAAAGCGTAATGCGTCACAGAGGAACTTCTGATACAAACGTACCTCTCCTCCATCAAACATACCTCGTAAACAAAAACTACGTCAATTGCTAACGTAGCCGGCCATTGTCCGCTCTGGATCTACAGGGAAAAAAAAGGAAAACACACATAACGAATGGCAGGCCATTAATCTTTAGCGCAAATAAGAAATTTGTAGCGCTTAATCCGATTGTCTTTTGTCACGCCAACTAGACAGCGCCAAAAGGGAAGGCACTACGAACTGTTTCGCGCATATCTACATACATTTATTGGATACCCTCTTTCCAGCCAGGGCTTCATAACCTGGGATTTATTTTATTTATTAATTTCGTGTCTTATGTAACATGCCGTATATGTTCCATTAAAGATCTCACTGTTACAATAGCACATATATATTTATTGGATACACTATTTACAGCCAGGGCTTCATAACCTGGCATTTATTTTATTTATTAATTTCGTCTGTAATGTAACATGCCGTATATGTTACATTAAAGATCTCACTGTTACAATAGCACATATATATTTATTGGATACACTATTTACAGCCAGGGCTTCATAACCTGGCATTTATTTTATTTATTAATTTCGTCTGTAATGTAACATGCCGTATATGTTACATTAAAGATCTCACTATTACAATAGCACTTATATATTTGTTGGATACACTATTTCCAGTCAGGGCTTCATTACCTGGTATTTATTTCATTTCTTAATTTCGTCTCTAAGTAATAGGCCGTATATGTTACATTAAGGATCTCACTGTTGCAATAGCACATATATATTTATTGGATACACTATTTACAGTCAGGGCTACATAACCTGGCATTTATTTTATTTATTAATTTCGTCTGTAATGTAACATGCCGTATATGTTATATTAAAGATCTCACTATTACAATAGCACTTATATATTTGTTGGATACACTATTTCCAGTCAGGGCTTCATTACCTGGTATTTATTTCATTTATTAATTTCGTCTCTAAGTAATATGCCGTATATGTTACATTAAAGATCTCACTGTTACAATAGCACACATATATTTATTGGGTACACTATTTACAGCCAGGGCTACATAACCTGGCATTTATTTTATTTATTAATTTCGTCTGTAATGTAACATGCCTTATATGTTACATTAAATATCTCACTGTTACAATAGCACATATATATTTGTTGGATACACTATTTCCAGCCAGGGCTTCATTACCTGGTATTTATTTCATTTCTTAATTTCGTCTCTAAGTAATATGCCGTATATGTTACATTAAGGATCTCACTGTTGCAATAGCACTTATATATTTATTGGATACACTATTTCCAGCCAGGGCTTCATAACCTGGGATTTATTTTATTGATTAATTTCGTCTCTAATGTAACATACCGTATATGTTACATTAAAGATCTCACCGCTACCATAGAACTTATCTTTACTAATAGCTGTGAAGAAAAGGAACAGTTCCGGAGAGGACTGCAGAAGTTTATACAACTGACAACAAGCGCTTAAATAAACATAAATAAGAGCCTATCAAGTACGAGTAGAACTCGCTCTATAAGGTTTCCTTACACATTTATGCACTTATAAACATTTAACGGTACATAGTACACTTTTAACTCTTTATAATGACACTTTTTATAATGGTAACTCTCTATAACGTAAACACTGCTTAATCTTAGTTGATTTTCCTTCTAACTCATACCCTGATTCATCGTTGGAACGAACCCGTCATTTTATATTACGAACGAGAAGACATTGTTTAGGTGGCAAAAGTTGTTTATTGTTTATTATCACTAAGTATATATTTACTACCAATAGGCTCACATAGACTCCGAAATTATCTGTACCAATGCCGACAATTTTAAGAACGAATGAACACAGTTTTATTGCTGTTGTTGTGTACAGTCATTACTGCTATTTTCGTTAGGCACACGTGTATACCGGGTAAAGTTGACCCCATAAGGGTAACGTAATAATGTATTACTAGCGTGACCCGTGCGAAGTCTTCGCATTATTTATTCCATTATGAAGCTCAGATGACAGATCAAACAAATATTTTACTAAAATTGACATATAGAGGCGCAAGTATCAAAAGCATTGAGCTAAAGCGCCACTTTATTTATACGTGAGTGGATTTGAAATTAAACAAAAATTTTACCGACCGTCAATCATATTGACGTTGAGCCGTTAGATGGCAGCATTGCTGTTTTGTGTATATAATTTTAATAATTAATTAATTTGCAAAAACAATAGCAATAATAAATTTTTTAGTTGTGGATGCCGGTAGAGCAAGCAATTATCTATAAAATGATATATAATTTATGTGGATTAGTTGTGAGGTTTTTTCTAAAAAGGGAGAGTAACATCTTAACCTTAGCGTATTAATATATGATGATGATGATGATGATGATGTTGATGATGATATGATGATGATGATACCGCTTATGTATATAAGAAAATACAAAATTGCTATTGGAATAGTAAACTGATTCAATAAAAGTTGACGGATTGTTGTAAATAGTTATTCTAAAGTTTAAGAAAAAAATATAAGCTGTAAGAATAAGGGAACTCATTAAATATATATCTTTGTAAATAAAACCGAATAAGCAATTTAAAATTTTAAAAAAATATCTATTTTATTTATACACTCTACTAAGAAGCTATTTTATTTATACACTCTACTAAGGCATAGGTGGATTTTAATTTTAGGGGAAATAGAGAGTTGAAGATCTTTTAGAGCGCGTATTTTGCTGAAGAATCTACGACTGACATCATTTATTCGAAGTGGCCAACTAAGATTTAATTCCATCAATAGGTTTAGCTCCTTTACCGTACTACGGAAAGGGATAACACTTTAATGACACTTGCAGAAACTAAAGTGTTAATACCAATCACATCTCATAATTTGTGCCCACTGACCGATCAGATTTAGATTTAGGAAATTAACTGTAGTATGAATAACAGATATCTACCTATAAATTTGTAAATCATCTTTGTACATATGATAATCACTTTTGGAGATTTGTGATTAGAGTGTCAATGAAAATTGAAAAAGGAGCAGAGAAAACACACCACCTTTGACACGCCAACTACCAAAATATTCCAATCAGAACAGATAGATATTCGATGCTTTGACAACTTTAAATACGATTATACAATTCTAAAAAAGGTCGTAAAAGTTGCTACTGGACGAAAAATAGCAAAAAGTTAAATTTAAAAAAAAAAATTACCGGTTTTGTTCTTATTTCGTAAATAAAATCTTCGTCAACTAGCAACAAAGGGGCCATTGTCCGTTGTGTATCTAAAGAAAAATAAAAAACACATCGCGAATAGAACTGGTCATTCATCTTTGGCACAAATTAAAATTATTTACAGTATTTAATCCCGCCCTCATCTGTCAACGTGCACTCAGATTAGACAACGCATATAATGGAGAAACAGCAGAAAAAATAGATCAGAATCGCATCCGCAACGACGAGCTGTCACATGGTACGGACAATGATGACAGTGACAATTAGTTAGACTACTTAATTTTGCACAAGCGTCACAACATGTTTTAAAAAGTCATTTAGGAACCTTTTATTTTAGTCCGTTCACTCTAAATGACTGTACTCTAGCAATAGACGTGAACATTATTGGAGTTAATGCTATTTACATCAAATTAGAATAATTCGTCTTACATGTTCTTCAAAGCGCTTTTTAGGATTCTGTTCACAGCAATCCATATAAAACCTTTATAGCACTGCCTGTCAGAGTTCTCCAAAAGTAATTTATACGTTATATAATTCTTTGATTCGTAATACAAAGTCACATTAGAAATTATGCGGGATTTTATTACAAGGAACGGTAACGGCCAAGAAGAGACCTGATCGATCGGGAGTTTAGTCATCTGTTGACGGGGATTAGAAAAAAGAAATTCTTCGCCGCATCGCGACTGCAGAGTTTTATGTCGCAACTAGTAAATATATAGAGGGAAAGAAATATACGGCGTAAGAGCAAAATTAATATTGTACAAACTTCAGTACAATATTCATTTTGGTCTTCTGTCGTATATTTCTGTTAAACTGTGAACTGGTCATCAAAAGTCGCGGATAAAAAAGCATTGACACTTTCAAGATGGAATTCTGGCGATGCATGCTGTTGGTGTCTTGGACTGCCCATGATGCTAACGAGTCCATCATCAAAGAAATCAGCATCTGTGTTAGGCTGTCATCTACAGTTACCCGTTGGTAATTGTAAGTTGGGTAGCAGTTAAAAGTTGCTGTTAGGACGAGGTATTCTTCTAGGAAGGATCTAGAGGATAAGACATTCAAGAAAGGACCGAAGGCTGCGTCGTTAGCCTAATAAAAAATCCAAGCAGCCTACAAATCATGGCCTACAAAGCAGCCTACCATCCAAGAGGCATAAGATTTCTATAAGGTCAAAACAATAGCTCCAAACAATTATACTAAAACGGCACAAACCAAACAATGTACATCAAGACAATCCTCAGTAATGATTAAGCGATTAAACAAGAACCTTTGCCTTTTAGGTTTTTGTCCATAGGTGGAAAAAAGAGATATAACAAATGTTTTTTCTACCCAGGTGTTTGGAAAGAACTCTTCGCGTAGAATAGTATATTTTAATTTTTTTATTGAACTTTTTGATGATTGAAATTGCCATTTTTGGACTTATTTTCTGACTAAGTCTCTTTAGATAAGTTTAACAATTAGTCAGAAATTTCCGGTGAATATTGCATTCCTTATTTAGATAGCAAACACTAAAATTATATTCAGTTATAATAGTGTTGCAAGCTATGAACAACTCAAATATAATTTCTTAGGAGTCTGTACCTTGAAAGGTACGAAACGGAAGTGTTAAAAGATCACTCTCGTGCCACACTAATCCGTATATATCTCAAAATATAACACTCAAAAATATTCATATGGATATTTTAGTGGAGGCAAATGATGTACACGATTTAATTTTTTTTTTGAAAGGCTTGTGAAAGACCAATTACTAAACTGACGAGGCATCAGTTGCAAAACTGTTTATTTTACGTAAGGTATTTTTACATATATTGCCAAAAATGTTCACGTTTTTTCTCAGAAATCGTTTCACGTAGAAACTTGGGGGTTAACAAACTTTTTTGGTCATTTCCATCTCAGAAACTGTTTTGAAGTTAAAACTATGAAAAAGACAGCGTTATTTTAAGTTTATCCAATGTTTACTCAACAACTATAGCCATGATCTTAAATTTCATATATTTTTTGGAAAATTAGCGATAATTTACGCCTATATATTTACAAGAAGAAAAGTAACATTATTATTTGTAAATAGTTTAATAGAAATATTGATATATGCCTCAGTGCATGCGTGACAACAAAAATGTCTACGTGCGTGTAGTTACATGATCTTCCAATTATCACGATCTTCTATTGCGTCACTTTAAAATATACTGTAAAAATAAGTAAATCCATTTTTATTAAAATTCTATCAAAGTGTATTTGTATTTTCTAAATTGTATTTGTAAATTCTATCAAAGTGTAAAGTGTAAGTGTAATTATAATTGTATCAAAGTGTATTTGTATTTTCTAAATTGTATTTGTAAATTATATCAAAGTGTAAAGTGTAAGTGTAATTATAATTGTATCAAAGTGTATTTGTATTTTCTAAATTGTATTTGTAAATTCTATCAAAGTGTAAAGTGTAAGTGTAATTATAATTGTATCAAAGTGTATGTGACTTAAAACAATGCGTATCAAATCAAATACAGACTCGGTTGGAATCAAAATAGACTCCGTCGGACTGGCAAGGTTTTTCCAATATTAATGCCAACATAAGGGATATTACAAACGTTATAAACGTGTATCAATTGCGTGATTTCATAGCAGGATTTTTTTTCTTTATTGGAATAGATTAAAAAGCATATGCCTCATATCTTATTTTGACACAAAAAGTATTTAAGTGATATTTCAAAACTGGTACGAGCCATTAACCTAAACATAAATAAAAATCAGCGACATTCTTCTCTCAAACTCCTTAATTTGATACACACTTCCAGAAATATTGGCTACAAAGTTTTATAAATAAAAAATCTATGACGATTCCAAGCACTTTTGTGTTTTACATAATCACTCATAGCAAGATGCTACAAAAAACTAGATAACTCCACAAAATCAATACATAAATTTCTTTTGGAAACCCTTAATACATGAAAACATTTCCGTAAATAATGACTAAAAATTTGCGTAAATGACAAAGGTTTGGTGGTTCAAAGGACACTTTTGTGTTTTACTTAATCGTTTATATCAAGATACTACAAAAAGCTATATGACTCGACAAAATCAATAGATAAATTTCTTTGGAAACCATTTGTACACGCACACATTTCCATAAATAATGACTAAAAATTTGCATAAATAAAAAAGGTTTGGCGATTTAAAGGACACTTTTGTGTTTTACTTAATCGTTTATATCAAGATACTACAAAAAGCTAGATGACTCGACAAAATAAATAGATAAATTTCTGTTGAAACCCTTGGTACACGAACATATTTCCATAAATAATGACTAAAAATATGCATAAATAAAAAAGGTTTGGCGATTTAAAGGACACTTTTGTGTTTTACTTAATCGTTTATATCAAGATACTACAAAAAGCTAGATGACTCGACAAAATAAATAGATAAATTTCTGTTGAAACCCTTGGTACACGAACATATTTCCATAAATAATGACTAAAAATATGCATAAATAAAAAAGGTTTGGCGATTTAAAGGACACTTTTGTGTTTTACTTAATCGTTTATATCAAGATACTACAAAAAGCTAGATGACTCGACAAAATAAATATATAAATTTCTTTTGAAACCCTTTGTACACGCACATATTTCCATAAATAATGACTAAAAATTTGCATAAATAAAAAAGGTTTGGCGAATCAAAGAACACTTGTGTTTTGCATAATCACTCATATCAAGACACTACAAAAAGCTATATGACTCGACAAAATCAGTAGATAAATTTCGTTTAAAACCCTTTGTACACGCATACATTTCTGTAAATAATGACTAAAAATATGCATAACTAAAAAAGGTTTGGCGATTCAAAGAACACTTTTGTGTTTTACATAATCACTCATATCAAGACACTACAAAAAGCTAGATGACTCGACAAAATCAATAGATAAATTTCTTTTCAAACCCTTTGTACACGAAACCCTGAATAGACGATATACTCTCGCTGACACACGTGCCAATTTGGAAAACAAAAAATTTTCACATCAACCATAAAAATGCCCACGGGACATTGAGCCAAGCCAACAGAAAAGCGGGAACTCGCATCATGCTCCTGATAATGCCAAAATCGCGACGTCTGACACGTTGGTATTGTCATTTCTCGGTAGCCAGAGCAGCTCGTAAATAACGTGCCATTATACTTCTCGTCTCAGCGTGGCGACCTGCCAGAGATGATACACTACGACGCGGACGCGGGCCTATTCACTCGCTCGCGCGTCACAATAACAAACCAGACTATTTACGACCACGGCTGTTCCGAAAACTGTAAAGCATGCCTGGACAGGCGACACAGGTCATGCGTTGTTTATGCTTTAGACGTGATTCTGGCTGAATTGTTTAAAGAAAAAGCAACTTACATAAAAGATAAACAATAGGAAGTCCGTTCTTTTGTTTTTCCTTTTTCTCACATTAGAATTTTCCGTACTGCGATACAGTGTCAAGACATTACTTCTTATTTCTTTTGTAGTTACTTCACACAGTTTTTCGGTCTAGCGCAAAACATTCCTTTTTGGTTTGAGTTTCTATACATCTGAGTTAATGTATTTTTTATAGTTGTATTCGCGCATGATCATTGTCGAATACCCTTACAATTGCAAACTCAAAAATCTTATTAATTTCCGTTGTACGTCATAAATTTTAACTATATATGTTACTTACCGTCTTATCTACCCGAAATCGGATTTCAGCCTACTTTTCAGCCCGAAGAAAAAAATGTACTGACTGTTAACTTAAGCAGTTTTTTTATTATAAGCACAAGGATTACCGGATGTTTAGTGGGCGTTTATGTAAACGTAAGTAGCATCAGAACATTATCTACATTACATCGTATATGACGGTCCATAACGCCATCCAAAATCAGCTGACAGAGATAAAAACTGCTTTACGCTATGTCAAATTATATCTTTGTCAAAGATATTGTCGGATATAGACAGATATTCAATTATAATATCTACTGCGTTATTGTATTAGCGTAGAAATGAGGTACGTTCAAGCAATAGGTACATCCTAAATAAATTGGAGTTGACTTCTGATTCCCTATAATATTCCCGCAACCCTAACTAGGAATTGGGAGATATGTAATTATGCCCCCGAAATACATTATATGCACTAGATATAAAACATATCATTTTGAGTATATCATCATCACCGTCAAAAACACAACAGCATTCTGCAGGCCAAGACTGACTTGCTGATCCTCTTCCATCTAACCCTGTCTGACGCGATATCCCCAACAGGTTGACTCCTATTAGTTGAAGGTCCTTTTCAATGTCATCTAGTCAACGTGTTTGGTAGTCGTCCTTTTCGCCTAGTCCCCTCGATCTTCGAAAAATCACTTTTTGGCAGGAAAAATATCAGAATATCTGTAAAGATGGCCAAGCCGCCTGATACGTGATGCTTTTATGGTTCTCATAATATCGGTCCCGCCGTATTTGTCATATTTTCTGTAAATTTCATAGTTGTGAAGAATTCTCCACATGTTCTCTTGAATAGGTCCAAAAATCCTTCTCAAAATTTTTCTTTAGAAAATGAGTTTTACTTTATTGAGGGTCTAGCATTCACTTCCATACAGAAGGATAGGTCTGATTAAAGTTTTATACATGCCTAACTTAGTCCTAATAGAAATAAACTTGAACTTGGCAATTCAAATTGTTTCTGAGGCCGTAAAAACTTCTGTTAGCCATGAAAATTCTGTTATTTATTTCCAATTTCAGATCATTGCAACATGAGACCAGAGTTCCCAAATACTTAAATTGTTTCACAGATTTTGATGAATTTTGATTATATATGATGCAATAATGATGTTATATAACATTTCGTCAAATATAAAATTACGCATAAACAAAACCAAAAAAGTTAATTTTAATTAATGACTATAACTCAATTCCTTAATGCATCTCGTATCACATATCGCATTACGTTATTTAACAAATCCGATTACCAGATTTCTACTACTCGCGACGAGTAGCTAAATACTGCGTGTCATGAATATATTAGTCATTAACAAAATTATATTTCGGGCGTTATTTAATAAGAATCGGTTAACGTCGTGATACAAATAGGCTATTAATAATCAAACAAGATTGTAGAATATTAGGTACATTATGAGCTCAATGACGTTTCCAATACTCGACATTTAAATTTATTCATGTTAAGACATTACATCACCCAGTTATAACAGTCAGGTGAAACAAGATAAGACAGAAAAACAGATCAATTTCAAACTTATTACACACACATATTAACAATAGTAAATACTATAAATTGCTATCGACTTGTACGCCGTGTTGTTTGGATTCATTTACAATCGTAAATCAAAATAACTAATAAGTAAAATATAAACTAGCTGGTGTAAGATTGGTGTATCTGGCGATATACATTAATATATCAACAAAGTATTTAAATAACTTTCTTTACAATTATTAAAGTTTAAAGGAATTAAATTACTGTTATTTATTATGAGCAACTGTTATTCCATTACCTGCCCTTCATGGTACAGAAGTGCATGTACCAGCTTAATATTGTACATAAGTATAAGGCTTGCCGTACATTTAACCTCTTCAGACTCGATGAATCCACGTCTATTTAAAATTATTTAAATAAAAGCAAATATTCTCCCACTGACACCTAGATCGATCGAGATACGGTTTTTCAACGTAAAAAGTCTACTTTTTCACGCTATGATTAGATAAACGTGATACAACCCGTATCCAGCCGTTGTATTTGATCGAAATGAACGATACTAATAAGTCACTAGAAATCGTTAGTGACTGAAGAGGTTTTGGTCTCAAGCAGAGAGCTCTGGAATTTTGGAACCCTAAAGGGCGAAAAGAAAAAAGACAAGCCAAAGTCATCGAGGAGGGTGAAAAAAGACCATGGAAAAAGAGGTCAAAAAAGTGGGAAAATCGTTTGCGGAATTGAAGCCCCAGTTAGTAACAGAAACCGGTGGCAAAGCTTCGGCGAGATACTATGCTATGCCTAAGAGTGACAGGATTTAAGTCAAATCAATACACATTAAAATTTTCATGAAATAAAATCGTTTCGTGGAGGAAAAAACATTATTTTCCAGCCAGGTGTTAAATCAACAATATTATTTATAGAGAATAAACTCTGTGTTCCTAGTTGCTCCCCTAACTTACATTTTGTCGCTACTTTCCTGATCATAATCATATCCTCAATTAGTGAGTTTCTGTGGATGAAAGTTCTTATTAATAAAATATTTTTTTCGCATTTCGCAATATTTTTTCTAAATAATTTTGATGTTAAGATTGTTTAATCGACGGAAACGAGAAAAGAGAATTGATTTTCCGACTTATCTCACATTTATCATTACTTATCTGCTCCCTTTAAATATGACCTGACAACACAAAGCAAACCCTGAAGAATAAAAGTATACTTCAGTGAAAGTCTTAAAAAAATCCATAAGTACAGCTTTGGAAATTGGCGTCTATAAACAAACTTCCCCTCTTAGATTAGACCGACTATTTGATTCAACAGATTTATATTACATCTTCTTACAGAACATATTTCGATGCCGAGTCTGAAAATTAAATCGATTCAATAACGATTATAACGGTGAAAGAATTTATTCCCAATTAGCCTACGCGCCGTTAGGCACGCGTGCACTACCTGTTCTAATCTTTCGGTAATGACCGAGATATGTACGAGTTAAGTTAATGGTTAACCTTGTAGCGATCGTTAGTAAGCTGAGGCTTTCCTCCATTTCTCAACTTAGTGACGTGATTTCGAGATGAAACGCACCTCAGTTTCTCGGGCAAAAATAAGTGCCACTTTACGCTTCGTCGAATCATTTAAGATGGGATTGTGCAATTCTGTTGCCACACAATACATATCAGGACATATTGATTATTTATATGCAATCAGCTCGAAATATATTAAATAGAGTTACGTTAAAAAATCGGCTCTAACGAAATCGTTAGAAATAAAGTCGGAAAAGATAATTCTACTTGTTTGTTTAATGAATATTTTAATAAAATATGCTTTTGTTTTTTGTCTGTGGCTGTATAAAAAAGAAACAATCAATACACACCATCCTTAATTTGTCTAGTAGTTTTAGGGTGATGCGGTGCAAAAAAAATTACCAATCAGGAAGAAAAAACCTGAACTCATTTTTTTAATATCAAAGATATTTTTGGTCTTTACTGATTTATTGTAATATAAATGCTATGTAATAAGGCCCAGGAGGTGAAAAGTAATTTTTAAGCATTTTTACCTGTTGGAATTTTTAACCATTTTTACCTGTTGGAATTTTTAACCATTTTTACCTGTTGGAATTTTTAACCATTTTTACGGTGGGCAGACTAGTTGAAAATAAATTATTTATTCACTATATACGCGATATTGCGTACAATCTTGAAAGTCGGCATAATAGGAAATCTTATAGCAAGTTAATACTTAACTATAATTTTTTATAACTAATTCGATTTTACGTCTGCGAAAGTTATAGACAATATATTTACCTTGCGAAAATAGTTTAATTAAAAACACTCAGCACCCTCAAATGTTTAGAAGTCCCTAAATGTGTGCGGACCCTCTTAGAGCGAGTTACCTGATAGGTTCTTTTCGTTTTTTTTTCAAAAATGATTTATTATATTGTATTTATCGTCACGTTATATTCTTTAGCTCCTTGTAAAATTATAAATAAACTGCAATTTTTGGTTCACTGGGAGAGATTTCCCCTGTAGCAATAAGTTCGGCAGATGCCATATCGATCGAAGTAAATACATAAATAAATGCTTCTTTCCACTGGGAACGATTTCCAAAACGCCGTTTTTAATTCAACGCGAGGTTTTTGTTGTTTGTGTATCTGCCTGCTTGTGTATCTGAGAGTAATATACTTGGAGAGTAATATTATCTGTACGTATTAATATAAATAGTTGCAATGATCTGAAATTGGAAATCGAACAACAGAATCTTCATGGCTAACAGAAGTTTTTACGGCCTCAGAAACAATTTGAATTGTCAAGTCCAAGTTTATTTCTATTAGGCATGTATAAAACTTTAACTAGGCCTATGCTTCTGTATGAGAGTGAATGCTGGACCCTCAATAAAGCAGAGGAAAAAACTACTCATTTTCGAAAGAAACATTTTGAGAAGGATTTTTGGACCTATCCAAGAGAACAACATGTGGAGAACTCTTCACAACTATGAAATTTCCAGAAAATATGACAAATACGGCCGAACCGATATTGTGAGAACCATAAAAGCAATTTATGGTTCTCACAATATCGGTTCCGCCGTGTTCGTCATATTTTCTGATAACCATTAAAGTATTAGATGGTTTGGCCATCTTTACAGATATGATGATATTTTTCCTGCCAAAAAAGTGACTTTCGAAGATTAAGGGGACTAGGCGAAAAGGACGACCGCCAACACGTTGGCTAGACGACATTGAAAAGGACCTCCAACGGGAGTCAACCGGTGGAGGGCCATCGCGTCAGACATGGTCAGGTGGAAGAGGATCAGTGAGTCAGCCTTGGCTTGCAGAGGGCTGTTGTGATTTTGATGATGATGGCGATTAATATAGACATACTGCACCTATTACACACATAAACATTTAACAAGAAATATGGATGAGGAGGATTTAATTTTTAATAGGCACATCGACATTAAGGAATTTGAAATAAAATGATTGATGATTTGTCTACTTTACATATTAATTCCTCAATCACTTTCACTTTTATTTCATCTGCCTCATAAACATTAAAGGCTAAAGCCAAACAATAGTCTAAGGACACTCCGATACAAATGCAGTATGTTCATCGACCACGTTCATGTCAATACAATGAGTGTGATATAATAATACATCCATATACATATATATACATATATATATATATATATATATATATATATATATATATATATATATATAACAATAAATTCAATATTAATTGAATTTATACTACTTTTTTGAGTTTCATTATATGGCCTAATCTAGCGATACTTTTATTTACCTGTCAATTAACTGGTGTACAGTTAATATAAGCATTAGCTACTTGTAGTTATGTATGTCCAGCTAACTAGCAGTAACTATGTCCCTCATACTTCATAATGGTCGTAGCCGGATGTAATTCCCATCAACTCCGACAGGAAATGCTTTTGATCATGCATTCTTTTAAATTATTAATTAATATATTGACAACCCCTCGATCCTGAGTGCATTGACCCTTTATGTTCCTGGGTGTTACATGAGAGGGCGATGACATTGTTTATTTTACTTGCCTAGAGCGCGAACTAATATTCTGCCGCGTTCACCTGTCTTTCGTGCGCTCACATTGCTTAACGCAGCATTGCGAGATGCACCAGTCTAGATATTTCATTCTGCTCCATTGACAGCTTCAGAAATGGAGTAATAGAGTTGCTTGGTGGTACACGACTGATTGCTAAGTGATATTTATTCAACTTACTGTGTATTTGTTTTTCTCTTGTATTGAATTGCTCTGTGAGTGTACGGTTCTATTCGTTATCGTTTTATATTTTTTTGTCATATGTTCTTCCACTTGCCCAGCACTATAGCTAATAATATAAGTTGGGCATTGGGTTTCCTAGAAATAAATAAATGTATGCGAACATTATACCTGACATTAGTTATCTGACAACTTACAATCAGAGCGAAATAATTATTACAAAGGCATGTAATAAAATGCAAAGCATACATTTAAAATTAAATACAGGCAATCCTCGCATTACGGCATCTCGTTTTACGTCGTTTCAATTTACGTCAGACAAAATTTTACGCTACTCCTAGATGAGCATATGAAAAGTTTCCGGAGCACGGGCTTCGAGCGGCGACAAGCTTACATTTCTGCATCTCTTTGATATACGATTTATGGTATAATTTATTTTATAGCGCTATAATATATTCTTTAGTCAAAGAAAAATTAAGTATCTCTCCTACTTAATTAAAATGTAAAATAGCTTACGGATACGTTTCTAAAATGTCTATATAGAAAATCTAACCAGGACCGGATACGGTGAAAGTTTTTCTTAACAACAAGTTAAAACTTTAATTATATTTTTACTTCTCGGAATCCGTACGAGAAATCTCTAAAGGTTAAATCAATCGATACAAATATGACACAAGGGTTATCTAGAAAGTAATACCCGTTTGCGTCAGAGGGAGCGCAAACCCATACCGCGCAGTCAAGGTCGCTCCCAACTCCCCCGGCAGCACCCGCCTTCTTGACGACGCGTGGCAAAATATATTCTTTATTCAGTGAATTGTATTGCAGAGTATCAAAAACGGTGAATTGAAACTCGAAATACCGTAGATTATTTTAATTAAAATTCACGATTCTTGTTGTTAAAAACGTTCAAAGCAGTTTGCGATAGGTAAGCCGTCAGCAAATCGGGATTATACAGTTTTTAGAATTTTATTAGCGAGAAAACATACACCGAGAGCAGCAGTTCATTTTTGATTACTATTTGAATGAATTTTAAATACAAAAGCTGCAATACGATGGATTTTTCGGTTAATGTCTGAAAATTGCGTTTATGACGTGCATAACTCATCATCAATTCTTATACTCACTGGGCCCACTTTAATTAATTAAATATAAAAGCTGCAATACGATGGATTTTTCGGTTAATGTCTGAAAATTGCGTTTATGTCGTGCATCATGAATTTTTATATTCAGTGGGCCTACTTTATTTAATTAAATACAAAACTGCAATACGATGGATTTTTCGGTTAATGTCTGAAAATTGCGTTTATGACGTGCATAACTCATCATCAATTTTTATATTCAGTGGGTCCACTTTATTTAATTAAATACAAAAGCTGCAATACGATGGATTTTTCGGTTAATGTCTGAAAATTGCGTTTATGACGTGCATAACTCATCATCATTATTTATATTCAGTGGGTCCACTTTATTTAATTAAATACAAAAGCTGCAATACGATGGATTTTTCGGTTAATGTCTGAAAATTGCGTTTATGACGTGCATAACTCATCATCAATTTTTATATTCAGTGGGTCCACTTTATTTAATTAAATACAAAAGCTGCAATACAATGGATTTTTCGGTTAATGTCTGAAAAATTGCGATTATGACGTACATAACACATCATGAATTTTTATATTCAGTGGTCCTACTTTTATTAATTAAGTACAAAAGCTGCAATACGATGGATTTTTCGGTTAATGTCTGAAAATTGCGTTTATGACGTGCATAACTCATCATCAATTTTTATATTCAGTGGGTCCACTTTATTTAATTAAATACAAAAGCTGCAATACGATGGATTTTTCGGTTAATATCTGAAAATTGCGTTTATGACGTGCATAACTCATCAATTCTTATACTCACTGGGCCCACTTTAATTAATTAAATACAAAAGCTGCAATACGATGGATTTTTCGGTTAATATCTGAAAATTGCGTTTATGACGTGCATAACTCATCATCAATTCTTATACTCACTGGGCTCACTTTAATTAATTAAATATAAAAGCTGCAATACAATGGATTTTTCGGTTAATGTCTGAAAATTGCGATTATGACGTACATAACACATCATGAATTTTTATATTCAGTGGTCCTACTTTTATTAATTAAGTACAAAAGCTGCAATACGATGGATTTTTCGGTTAATGTCTGAAAATTGCGTTTATGACGTGCATAACTCATCATCAATTCTTATACTCACTGGGCTCACTTTAATTAATTAAATATAAAAGCTGCAATACAATGGATTTTTCGGTTAATGTCTGAAAAATTGCGTTTATGACGTGCATAACTCATCATCAATTTTTATATTCAGTGGGTCCACTTTATTTAATTAAATACAAAAGCTGCAATACGATGGATTTTTCGGTTAATATCTGAAAATTGCGTTTATGACGTGCATAACTCATCAATTCTTATACTCACTGGGCCCACTTTAATTAATTAAATACAAAAGCTGCAATACGATGGATTTTTCGGTTAATATCTGAAAATTGCGTTTATGACGTGCATAACTCATCAATTCTTATACTCACTGGGCCCACTTTAATTAATTAAATACAAAAGCTGCAATACGATGGATTTTTCGGTTAATATCTGAAAATTGCGTTTATGACGTGCATAACTCATCATCAATTCTTATACTCACTGGGCTCACTTTAATTAATTAAATATAAAAGCTGCAATACAATGGATTTTTCGGTTAATGTCTGAAAATTGCGATTATGACGTACATAACACATCATGAATTTTTATATTCAGTGGTCCTACTTTTATTAATTAAGTACAAAAGCTGCAATACGATGGATTTTTCGGTTAATGTCTGAAAATTGCGTTTATGACGTGCATAACTCATCATCAATTCTTATACTCACTGGGCTCACTTTAATTAATTAAATATAAAAGCTGCAATACAATGGATTTTTCGGTTAATGTCTGAAAATTGCGATTATGACGTACATAACACATCATGAATTTTTATATTCAGTGGTCCTACTTTAATTAATTAAGTACAAAAGCTGCAATACGCTGGATTTTTCGGTTAATGTCTGAAAATTGCGTTTATGACGTGCATAAGTCATCAAAAAATTTTATATTCAGTGGGTCCACTTTAATTAATTAAATACAAAAGCTGCAATACGATGGATTTTTCGGTAAAAGGATTAGGATGGGTACAAGAATTTCATTGAGCTTCATCAAGGAAACTCTTGCATCCATCTTCATCAACGAACCTCGTGTATCCAGTTAGGTTTTCTTGTTTGTATCCACAAACAAGAGTTTCGTTGATCTTCATCAACACTTGTATCCATCCAAACCCTCATAACGAAGATTTATGTTATTTTAAATCACAGGTTACTGAAAGAACAACGTAATTACTAAACATTTAAATGGGAAACTTGAAAAGAACATTAAAAAATTGTTTATAAAAAAACTTCGGTGTGCTTAAGATCACAATGTAGAAGTGAAAACTTCGGCAACCAATATAACCGTACTATGTATGTAGGAAATTTTCAATACGAAAATTAAAAAACATAAATTACGTAGGTAATACACCTAATACACATATTAAATTATAACAAATAAAATATTAAATACAAAATATAATATTATTTAAAAATAGAACGTAATTCTTAAAAGTATGTACTACGTGTTAGACAGTGAACTTGCTCGGCCGATGCCGAAGGGAGCCGAGTTTACCCGAACAATGCAGTGCACATTCCATGAATTTGGATCTCGCTTGGCCGATGCCGAAATTACCCGATTCAGCGTTACGGACTCGAGCTTGACGCGTAAAAGACCCGAGCGTGACGGCTCACTTTCGTTCACTGTTCAGAAAAATTGCGCAGGTGCGCCTATAGAAGTTTTCACTTCGAAAAGTCGATTTTAAAATAAATTTTATAATAACAGTTGTCAAATGTAGAATGTAAAACGCTTTTTACGAAATTTTATCTCTTTTTAACGTATCAACTTGGTTATATTAATATTTAACAATTTTTGGTATTATTTGCACATTAAATGTTTCACAACAAAAAATTACAAATTACCCCGAAAGACTATAACAAATAATCGGCTGCAAAAGCTAACTGCTCAAAACAATGTTTCGTATAAGTTTTCTATTGAATAAAATAAAATAATTTCGGTAGATATCTTAAAGCGAACAGGTATATCACCTCCTAACCCCCGCACGCCATGGTTTGATTCCCGCATTAAAAGTGTTAATAATATTCAGGTTTTTTTCTTTAATTCGTTCTATGCGGTTATATAGTATATATTGTTTAGTATGTCTATATAAACAAATTTATTCGGTGTGTAGTCGATATTATCAACTTCGATATTAAAAATAGGGTTGCCAGATGTCCGGGATTTCCGGAATTGTCCCGGAATTTGTGATATTGTCCCGTATCTAGAAATGTAATAAATTTGTCCCGGAAATGTAAAAAATTATAGTAACTCTTTAAAATTGTCTTTATTGGCATTTTTCGTGAAACTATACATGCCATAGCTATATTACATTTTGCTAGATTAAACAATGGAAAGACCGGAGTCGCATGATTATGGATCAAGGCATAAATTTAAATTCAAATAAATTGCGAAGAGTTAGACTTCAACTTCAATTTATTAAAATAACTAAATCAAAACATAAACAATAAATTAAATATTATTGTCATTGTTAATCTACTAAAGTTAAGCTTCGAGTTAAATAATTAGATAAGATTAATTATTGCAGGACAAATTTCTTTTGCCAAATATTTGTTTTTGTGATTTGGATAAATGTGATTAACATAACAACTGTTTTTATATTAAATTACTTATAATTATTTAATAAGTCAATAAACATTATTAAAAAGTTCACTTTGTATTTTGGCAAAAGAAAACAACTTTTTTATTTATTTTTATTAATCTGAATGTTTTTTGGGTTCAAAAAAACCTTTTGTTGGGTCAAACTAATTTTTTTTCTTAAATCACTGGTAGTTATAGATATAGTAGTATAAATGTCCCGGAAAGTGATTTTACATATGGCAACCCTGATTAGAAATAAACTTCTCTTACCAGAAATAACTTTGGGCATAAACAAAATTCAATTGTTTATCTGCGATCCCTTATTTACAAAGTGCCTAATGCAAATAATCATGTACATTAGGACACTTCACGACAAAATCAAGTCACGACCGGCAAATACGCGACCGGTTTGCTATTTGACATGACTTGCAACTTTACGTACGCATGACGAATGTCTTGCTCACCGACAATAGCGTTTTATATTCTTATTTAATTAATACACTAACTCATTTAATTGATATGAAAAAAAATTGTTTATAACAAACATTGTACGTGCGGAAAGCGAAGCTGGGTTACGCGAATATAAAAAAAAATGTTTACGACAAGCATTGTACGATTTAATTTTTTTAAATATATATAAGCCAGGAAAATTATCAGATTGCAAAATGTTATAACTCTGAACCGCTGACTACCGCACAAGATATAAGTGGCTTATATAAGGAAATTATGTGTTTATTATAATATAAAAAAAACAAACAATTTAAGGACTGATAATCCCGAAAGAGCAGGAAATAAAATGCAAACATAATACAAAACAAAAAAAACCATCTTATATTTACTACCATTCGTACATATTATATTTTTAATATACGAGTAATTATTAATAATAAATAAAAATAACAATAACAATCTAACGAAGTACACGCTAAACTTTTTAGAAACGATTATAAAAAACAATCAATTTCAATCGTATTTTTTAATTTGTAGCCATTGCCTAAGTTAATTAAAACGAACTGTTAACCGACATTGACATTCGTTCTGTGTAGCCGAAATATCTATTTCGTTCTTATATTTTTAATACATATTTATGCATATTAAATTTTTAATACACTAAGTAGTAATTATTAATAATAAATAAAAATAACAATAACTATCTAACGAATTACACGCTAAAATTTTTAGAAACGATTACAAAAAAATAAACAATTTCAATCTTTTTTTTTTAATTTGTGGCCATTGCCTAAGTTAATTAAAACTAACTGTTAACCGACATTGACATTCGTTCTGTGTTGTCGAAATATCTTTTTCGCACTTCGAATTTTTCGACGACCTGTCGGGCCTGCGCTTTCATATGTAAGTATGATATATCTGGATATTATGGAGGATACAATGAGGAACAATCTGCACTTTGTTACATTTTTCCGGTTCAAATAGTTTCGTAGGAATTGTATTTCAAAAATATTATGAAAAATAACCTAACTTCATAAAAAAATACAAGATTTCTCCTTAGTCTAATTTCCGCTTTCACATTGGGTCTGTCATAATGGATTATTCCACCATAATGGGAAATGATTTCAAGGTATAAATAGATGAGAATATAGGACGGATGAAATGGAACTACGCTTCTTATCAAACTGCTCTTTAAATTAAACTAAACGCCTTTGCTTTAAAACAAGTCACGACAGTATCATTAGAATTTGTGACAGCCATCATCATTATCTCTCCCGTCCGTATCACGCGATAAACGATTTCCCTTTTATTTGTCCTCATTGAGCGCCCTCATTTTATTAACAAGCGATTCGACGAGTACCGACAACGGCTCTGTTGCGAACGCTCTTCGGCGCGAGCCGCCCACATGCCGCTGAAACGAAACGAACCGAGAACAATATTTTTTTCTCGAGTCGACTTACGAGGTGCTGGGCGTGTGAACGTGTATTATGTATGTTTAAATGAAGTTCACAAACAAATACAAGTTATAGCAGAAGTATAGGGGGTTTAGTTAGCTTTGTCACATAGTACACGTACAAGAGTGACCAATTAAACAAACATGGACGGATATATTTGTAACTTAATCTAACACCAATTTTCAATATCTTTCAATAGCTTGCCGTTCCGGCTTTGACTTCGTTTTTTTTATTCGCTTTTGTCTTTTTAATTATTTATTGTTAGCGATTTTCCAAAATGGCAGAAACACATATTTACTTATTTTTATCTGAAAGTCGAAAGACAAAGGGGGCTGACAAAAATCAATACAGTATTAGATCCAGCTGTAACAAGAATAAAAATATCTCAAATAGAGCAAATAAAAAAAACAAGTTTTTTTTATTTGCTTAGGAATCATCAGTCAGGCAAATGAAAAATCTTGTATTTTTTAAGGGAATCAGGTTATTTTTCATAATAGCTTGCAAATGCTATTAACACTGAACTCTTGGAGCTGGCAAGATGAAAAAAGTGCAGGCTGTGTTACATTGCATGCTCCCTTTACACAGATTGTAACATACGTCGAAAAAATACCACGTAAAACTAGAAAAAAGCGAAAAAGACACATTGACAGCATAGAACGAATGTCAGTGTCACCTAAGTTAATTTTTATTTAATTTAGGCAATGGCTACAAATTAAAAAAAAAACAATTGCTAATAATTATGTTGTTTAAACGTTTCTAAAAAGTTATTACGTAAGCACATAATCGATTTTTATTGTCATTTTTATTTCTTATTAATTCTTCATATAGTAAAAAAATAACATACGCTCGTGTACGAAGACAGTTTTTTCGTTTTCCATCATTTTACAAATTAAATTGTTTTGTTTCATCATTATCAATCGCTGAATTGTTTGCTTTTTATATTTTAAAAAACACCAATTTTCATTTTCATGCCTCTAAATTTAATTATTTTGAAATTTCCGCACAACCTTCCAAAACGATTCGTTTAAATTCAAAAAATCCTTTCTTGACGGGCCCCGAAAACCAAAAAAAATACAAATTCCAAAATTTCTAGTTTTTAGACTTTATGTTTGTCGAGATTTCGATATATAAAATCAAATACTCTCTCAGTCAGTATTTATACGTATATATGTAAAGATGGACAGCAATCTGGGCCTAGTGGGCATTCAAGAACTCAACCAGACACACTCAAATTTAATTTAAAAGAAACTATTAAGTAGAGGTAAAACTCACAATGCGATTACACTCACTAACATATACAAAATTAAACATTTCGTTAATTGTTTCTATTAAACTATTTGCAGATATTAATGTAATTTTTTATTATGTAAACATATTATCTACATAGCACGTCTTTTGATAGAGTAAAAATATCGCGAATTTCTCAAAAATACTTTGGTATCATAACTTTTGAAATATTTTACATTTACTCACTAAACCTTTAGAATTTGTTGTTTAAATACAGAATACGAGATATATTGGAGCAGCATTTAAGCCTTCTATATATATGCGTTTTTGAGACAGACCTGGTAGAAAAATAAAACTTAAAATGGCAAATTTTATGGTCTCACCAAACGGTTATTTTTAATAAACAGATTTGTACTCTACACAACGAGACAATTTTAAGCCATTTTAAAAACTTATAATTTTGACAGACGGGGTGCTACAAAAATAGGGTTCCATTAGATTGTTTTAGGATCGGAACTTTAAAAAGACAAATTCTACACAAAGAGAAAATTTTAAGCCATTCTAAAAAACTTTTAATTTTGAGCCACAGAATATCATACTGTACCCAAATTTCAAGTTTCTATTTTATTTCGAAGTTAGGATTCTCTGACAGACAGACAAATTTGTAACAAGAATAAGGTTCCATTCGATTGGTTCGCGATTGGAATCTTAAAAAGATATGCAGGTCTACTAAAATAGAAAATGCTTAAAGCCATTCTGTTTCGAGCCACAGAATATCATATTGTACGTAAATTTCAAGTTTCTATTTTATTTCGAAGTTAGAATTCTCTTTCAGACAGACACATTGTCGCAATAATAGGGTTTAAAACGAGAAGGTTATCAGTTACGGGTGTATGTATAGTATCTAAATCAAAGATTACAGCGCATATTACTAAAATCCGCTTAGTATAAATTTTAAAAAATATAATGCAATGTAATAGCGAACATTTTATACTATGTAACAAAATGCATTTATCAATACCACATTTTAAGCAATTTATCAAGGGGTTCAAAATGTTTCATGTAAGTATAGAAAATAGAAGAGCGATAATAGAAAAAATTGCTTAGAAAAAAAAATGAGTATAAATTCTATTTCTGAAAACATATAATTCGATACATAGTCCGTAAATAAAAATATTTACAAGGAAATTATTTCTGACTTTTATAAAACATTGTAATTTCATTAATGGAAAATATGATCCAATATGCATAACGACTTGAAAATATAAAACACAATAAATGAAACGCCTTTAACTGAAAATCATAAATCAAGACCCGTCCATGTTTATTTAGGAAATCAACGCCACAAGTATGGATTCACGTGTACGCGACAATAACCGTTAGTACAGGCTGAACACAACGGACATGTGACCAGCTAATAACGTGTCGTAACAATGTAAACATCTATAATTATATTTACAGCATAAACTTTTTCCTGTGGCAACAATTTACTTCTTAATGATATTTATATTATTATTTTTTGCGATGTAGATTTTCCAACTATCTCGCTTTTATTAAAGTAATACTAAATACATCTTAAAACTTTACTAATGACCAATTCACATTGACTGTGGTCTTAAACTTTTATTTCTTATCTTGCATTTTAACAATTTTCACAAAAATTTATACCTGTTATTGTACTTGAGAGGGTTTCAAGTGGGAATTTTAAGAGTTAATATTAGTTTTCACGCCAAACCGCGATAATATTAAGGAAATTTTGTTCTCAGACTCAAAAAGCAAAATTTAAGAACATATTTCTAGTCGCTTTTTTTCTAAGTCCACAGTGGTTCGATATTCAAATATAAGTAAGCGTTGTATAACCGGTTGATTGTTTTAACGCCAATATGGCTGTCTCCATCAAGGATCAAAAAATAATAGGTAAACCAACCTTTTTTTTTACAATAAAATGTTATCATTGCTATTTATTCAACAAGCTTATTGTATTTAATAAAAATATTTCAAAATTACATTTGGTACAGATAATAAAAGCATGGCTCTTCCATAAAGATGACAGACAACATACAGAAATTTTCCACATTTTGATTCTTATAGGCCCGCTTAATAAGTTTATACACTAAATCGCCCCATGCGCGGAATAACTTCCGACACACATTTTTGTGACACTGCTTGAACCGATTTATGCCTTGAAATGTTTATTACGCTACTACATTTTATAATTTTAATAGCTATAAAAATTACAGCTATTTTTTTTAAATTTTATGTTTCCTAAATTATTTTTATATAAGGTTAATGTTTTTACATTTTGCTCCCAACCTCAATTGCCTGCTAAAAAAATAATCGCAAGCGTGCAAAAATAAATTTGCCAATAATTAAAAGTAATGACTTAACAATTCTTGAAAATCTCTCATTCTTATAACCTAAACTTTTTCAATATGAAGTATTATAAAGCATACCTTTTTCGAATTTTTACTCGATTTTATTTAAATGTCATTGCAGAGAAAAATTAATTTAGAAATTTATTTAAACCTATTTACAATATAAACAGGCTAACAAACTAAAGGATGAAAAAGAATACATGGCAAGTATTCATTACGAAAATTAGACTTGGCACAAAGTTGAAAATGAATGATAAGGCCACAAGTGGTCTAATTTTAATGATGATTTTGACATATAATTATCTCAGTAAGTCCATTAAGATTCATCTCAAGCCAAATCACCTGTTACTTTGAGACCATATTCTTCAATGTCTTAAAATGTTTCTAAAATTGTTTCTTTTTTTCATACTGATAAGTGATAAATATAGGAAATGAAGTAAATAAAAACAAATTGTTAATTTTTCTGTACTTTTGTGTATAGGGATAAACAGTTATGATTATATAATGTCTGATAATTATACAATTATGATTAGATGATAATACAGCTCGAGTTTTGTTTTCCATATGACAGTTGGAAAATGAAACTTGCGAAAGGTATGGTAATTATATTAAAGATGAATTATGTTAAAGAATAATATATTAGAGGAGATTTTAAATTGATCTTTATATATACTTTCATGTTCATTTTGTGAAAATTTTATGAATAGCGGACAAGTATTTTATATTTTTTTTATATACAGTATATTTTAAGCCGATTTTCAACGAATCACCGAACTAGAAATTACTAATTTCTGAGAAAGCATGTTCAGCAATATTTATTGCGGTCAAATTTAATATAGGCCCGATTTTAAGAAATGTTACAATAAAATAAATTTTTAAAATGTGATAACAAGTTCCTACATACAGCCCACCTCCAAACGGTCGTATTTATCGTACTGGCTACAGAAATGTTTCCTTATTTCATTTTCTAAACCATCAAAAATACACACGTGACTTGGGAAACATAATTCAATAATTTTTTTATACGAACAGAATGGGCAATTTCTTTCATTGCAAAAGTCTAACAAAAACGTAAGTAACTATTTTCGGAACAAGTACACTTTAGCAAAGGTGAATTCATAGCGCTTCCTCCAAATAGGTACTAAGAAATGTAAATTGAGATTTCTATTATTGATCTTTTTTCTTACATAATGAAATATATACAAACCGTATAAATAATTATTCAAGATTTTTATTCGGTGTGAATGAAAAGATCGATAATTTATATGCTATGGCATGCTTTCGCAAATAACGTTATCAAAAATTAATAAGAAAAAACTCGATGCGAAGAAAAAATCACGTGGACAGCGTAAAAGTGTTGTAAATAAAAAACAAAGGATACATATATATTATTAATTATAACTTACTTTCAATCGAGTTAAGTTACCATCCCTTGCAGCATTAAAAACGGCGGTTTTGACATCCATAATGGTTCTCCTTCTGTATACGAAAAACTACACTATTCAGATACCAATTGTAGTATAAACGCACTTTCATTTAATTATACTAATAAAACTAAAAAATGCACACGTTTCGGGTAATTGTGACGCACAAAAAGCAACCAATTATAACTTCAAAATACACCACCCGCACAAATAGTTATCGAACAGCTGCAGCTGAGGAACTGCCATTTTCAATTCGAACAAACAAAACCTGATCTCTGGTAGGGACGTATTCCATTATGAACAATTATGGAGTTTAGCTATAAGACATCAAATAACGAAATAATTATATAGATGCATATATACGTAATGTGTTATATTTTTTAACACGTTTTTCCGGTTTAACTTAATTATTTTTGCAATATTTTTATATAAGTTAACTATAATTAAATAATATTTAATTTTTGTATCTACCTTAAAATTTATTTATATGTTTATATATATATATATATATATATATATGTATATATATATATATATAGATATATATATATATATATATATATATATATATATATATATATATATATATAATATCAACAATAATTCATTCTTATCATACTAATTAAAATGATTTTAATGTGTTATGAAAAGTCTCTTTATATTTCGTTAAATGAATTTAAAGGATTAATATTGACATTTGAACCTATAAAACCTTCTAAAAACTAACTTATAACAATTATTTTTAATATAATACTATTCTTCTTAAAAATACTTTAATTATAATTGAAATTATTAATAAGTATTTTTATACATAATGTTATTATAAGTAAATCATAATGGTGGTGTACCAAAAATAATAGCAATTAGAGAAAAAAATTAATAATCATTCTGGTAACATTGTTTGATAATTGGCGTTTGCGGTGGTCCTGTCGTCTTGCGGCGTGGATAACGCTGTGAATGTTGTTTTATTAATTAAATGGTGCTGTAAATATTTTTATTTGAATGTTTCGTGTAATCTGTTATTAAACCATACAATAATTGATATTTAGGTCATTTCTTGATGTGAAATTTACCTCGATTCACTCGTTAAAAAAATAGTTTTACATGATTGTCGGTAAATTGACCCACAAAATATATGATTGATTTTCTTATAGACAGAGTGTGAATTTATAAACAATGTGAAACACCAATGTAGCGTAGCTATCCAGAGAATGTTTTTATGTTTAAATAGGGAACATTCTAATGAAACAAAGTCCGGATAAGTGCCTGTTAACACGATGTACCCTGCACCAGCTCGGCATCCTGCGGCAGCGGTAAGGGTTTGTGTTCTTTTTTTTCCTATACTTCTATTTTAAATCCAGAATAACACGTGATGTGGCAAGTTAACTACAGATATTTTAATATTTTCGTCAAACAATTTGCTTAAGGTTTACGTATTACTTTCTGTTTACAGGGACCACAGCCGACCGCCGGAGGTATAAAATTTACCATAGCCGATACGCTAGAACGTATAAAAGAGGAATTCAACTTCCTTCAAGCACAATATCACACGTATGTAACATCTACTTATTTTTACATTACTATTTACCTACAGGTAAATTTGTTATTAAATTTATATCTCTGAAAATCAATGGAATATTAATATTAGTTTGTGTATATTTGTAGGATTAAATTGGAGTGTGAAAAGTTAGCTAGTGAGAAGACTGAAATGCAACGACACTATGTTATGGTAAGCATAGTAAGAGTATCAACTCAATTTTGTAATTTTATTTAAGAATCAACACTGCTGAAATAGTTCAAGCAAATCTGAAAAATCCCCTGTGTTAATTATGGAGAGTAGAGAAATAATTTGGTTCTTTATGGATAATACCTTTAATGAATGTTTGTGCTTTATATCAAAATAATGACTATTTTTTTTGTATATTGACATATTCAGTTTTAGGCAACAATTTTAACGAATTTATTTGTTAACTCTGGTGTTTGAAATCTTAATGTTTCTTTTCTATTTCTATTCCAGTATTACGAAATGTCTTACGGACTAAACGTCGAAATGCATAAACAGGTAATGTTAATTAGATAAAGGATACACCAGAATAATCAAATGTGTACGATGTAAACTCTACATTCTGTTATAAAAATAATGAAATGTCTGAAGGAAATAAAGATGTTCTTAAAACAATGGAACTTATTGCTGAATACGTTTATCGTTTGTATCGTTCTATTGCCACGTCTGCTAATGAAATTTTGGAGCTAAATTCTCTCTTGACAAAATAATTGTCTTTTTTTTGTTTATAGTCAATAAGTTCGGCTGTAGCTTTATAAAAGTGAGTAAACGACGTGTGTGCGCCATTATGAATTGTCAGTTTCACGTTTCTCCTTCTACATATAACATATGGTACTATCTAGAATTCACTTTTAATTAATTTACCTTGATCATTTTAGAACATAAGTGATTCTGTGAAGCAATTGCTTTAACTTATTGCTGCTAAAATAGTAAAAAATGTGCTATAATTATATTTCTTACAGACTGAAATAGCTAAAAGATTAAATGCAATTATTGGCCAAGTAATGCCATTTCTTGCCCAAGAACATCAGCAGCAAGTTGCATCTGCTGTGGAGAGAGCGAAACAAGTCACTATGACAGAACTGAACGCGATAATTGGGGTAAGAAAAATATTTTGCTAGCATGAAATATATTGCTTTTTAATAATTATACTTTTATCACAATTTATATTGTTTAATAAGACATTTAATTTCTTTTACTTTTGATTTTATTTATTATTTAATTATATCATACCTCTGTTATGAATATATTAATTTATTTGAAATGAAATTATTAAGCTTGGATATGTATATACTATTTGCTTGTTAATTCAGTAATGTTGACGAGCACTTTCAAAAATATAAGACATAACACAAAATATAAATTGATGTTTCTATAATAATATTATACTATAGGCATGTATTTAAAATGTCTATTTTTAAGAGTATTTTGTATATTTTTGAGGGAGTTTTTCTCTTGGAATGGGAATATATTTTTTTAACTGATTTTTTTGTATATATTTTTTTAATTGGGTTTATGGAGTACGAAGAGCAATTTGATGGTGACATTGTTTTTGACATTCTAAAGAGAACCAGAAATATGGAAGTTCACGAAATATTGATTTTGGGTTGTTTATTGCAGCAACAGCAACAACACGGCCTACAACAACTACTTGTAAGTTTCGGATTAAATATCCATAATATCGCATCTGTAAAAGCTTTCAATAATTTCTGTGATAACTATTTTATTTATCTCGTCTGTGTCATCATTTGTGTTAATAATTGTTTACTTGATCATTGATATACACGTAATGCATAAGTTTTTTTTTAAATTTTCAAAGTGTAATTTATGATTTTTAATTATGTTTCTTTGATATTTTTGTTAACACGATTATTGAATAATATGTTGACCTTTTTAATGTCATTTTTTTAATTTATTTGCAACTCATTATTCTTAATATTTATAGCTTTATTTCTATAAAGGTAGTTTAATAATGTTTGTTGAATAATTAATTTTGGCAATGGCGTGTGGCTGTATATTTGGCTTTTTAGAAAAACTTCTGCTGGTTGAATTCATAAAATTCATAAGCTGTAATTATAATGATTTAATATCATGAATAAAATTAGCCACTTCTCTTTTAAGCCATTTGATACCGCAAAAACCTCCTTAGCTATGCAAATTTGGATTGGAAACTAATATTAATAATGCTAGACTTTACACTCGCAGTTTAGTGATATATATATTCATGTATATTGTAAATAATCTTCATGTACATTGAATAACCTTACTCATTTAAAAAATAGGGTTTGAAAGCACTTGAGTAGAGGTAAAATGTCACCTAATATTTGCTTTCTTTGTGGACTGCACGCCATTGTTTTTAGGGTCATGTGATTACATAGATGTATGCATATTTTATTCTCGGTTGCCTATAATTTATTGTTGATATCATCTTATTTTGTGCTTCTTTAATATTGCTTGTAATAATTATTAATATATTTAACGTGAGACCAATATACTTAATGTGTACCTTGCAGATGCAATTAATTTATTAGGATAACGGCCATTGATTTAAACCGATTATGTAATTATTTCATATACTGTGGACCATTAGATTGAATACAAGGTACAATACATTACAATTGGGCAGATGTTAATGAATTTCTCTGTCTTCTTTGATTCATATGTGAAGTTGATGTAGTTTTATTTTTTAATACAATCAATATTCAATTTCTCGAGCAAAATTTAATTCATATTTGTTTTTAATTCAATACTGCCAAACTAATAAAGAAAAGTACATATTGTATACCCTATTGAAATATATTCAATTATATTATTGTGTATTTTGGCGAAACAATTTCTGTTAAATGAAATTGAAAGTGGAAATTTTTAATCTTTTATTTACTAATGAAGTCTAATGTAAGGCTTTTTAATGATCTAGTTATCACTATGGGGATTTCTGCATGTTTATTTCTATTTATACAGTTGGATTCTTTGTTTACTGACTGGCTAGAATAAAAAAACCAATTGGTGTGTTTATTTAATGAATACAAAAGAAACATTTTTATAGAGCATATTCTAATAGTACAGTATCAAGTTTATAAAAACCACCACTGAAAGCGAGATAATGCAAAATACTTAAAATTTATGGTGATAATAAAATAACTTGTAAGCGTTTACTCATCCTTATTAGATTGAAAAAATCGTTTGACAAGGTGTTAAAAATATAAGATTAAATATAAAAATAAATAAGATATATAATTCTATAATATTTTCTCTATATGTTTTTTAAATCTTACTTCAAATACACATAGGTCGATCTGCATATATATATTTAGTTCACGTTCTGTTCTCTTGTACAAATAAATAAGTTGCAAATGCAAGTATTTACCCTTTCTTAGTATTCAATTTGATGTTGAATTCATTGATTGCACAGAAGTTGTTTTTTTAAACTTAAACCTTTTAACAATATGACTTAATGAGTAGGAAATGTGAGCATGAAATAATAGAGAAGACATACTTATGGAAAAACATTTTGTATAATTTACTTTGCAAAAAAAAACAAACAAGCGTTTAGATGATACATACAGAGAGATAGGTAAAAAAATAAATAATTTGTTAACCACTCTTAATACCAAAGCCACCACTCATTAAGCACTTAATATTGATTACAGCAGCAGATCCATGCGCAGCAAGCACTGCCTCACGGTGCGGCGGCGGCGGCGGCAGGCCTGCTTGGTGCACAGGGTTTGCTGTTTGGTGGAGGCCCACCACCTGCTGGTGCTGCGGGACCCCCGCCTCCGCCACACTTGCCGCCCCCGCCGCACAAGGTGATTTAAATATATGTGACATGTAGAGGGGCTACATAAAATCTCTGCACTAACTTATTAATTATCTGATCAAAAGGAATAAACTCGCTTTTCTCGTTGTTAAAATTAAGCCTAGGCTTATCCATTGGCTTATAAAACATTATAAAATGTTTGGTTATTCGCATAGAATATCAAGTCCAAATTATCCTGTGTTGACCATAATCAGAGTATCAATTTTCATCATAATCTATAGAGTTTCTATACATATAATATTTTAATATGGTTATTAACATAATTCTCATTGTTTTGTTTGACAGTATCAAAATTGTTTTTTTAAAGCATCGATATAACCTTTAATATATGATATTTCATCAAATTGTAAACGTAACACATTTTTATTAAATTGAAAATGTTTAGTTTGTGTCAAGAAAAGGAATTTATGGAAAAATTTAATTGTTTCGTTTAAAGAAAACCGTATGTAGACAGTTGCTCGAAGTACATAGCATCAGAATATGGTGTTGACATTTTGGTTCCATTCCTTCTGGAATATGCTTACTTAATCTTGACATGGCAACAAAATGTTCTGACTCTTGCCTTATGTTTTTTTTGTTGCTGTTCATGTTGCAATATTTTCTTTGTGTATGATCATGTTTATTCACAGGGTAACTATGTGTTATGATAATCCATTTTTTTTTAATTAGATGTATATTGATATCGATGAAATGGAAAAAGTTATTGATAATGACATACTAATAGAAGAAGCCAGATTAAGACTGTATTTATTAAATAAGTTGTTTGAAGATTAGATGAATATAATTTGAAAGAAAATTCTGTAGGAAGAAATGTTATACAGAATATTTTAACTTTATTACATAAAAGCAATGATAAAGCAGGTATGTTAATATTTTTAATTGATTATTATATTTAATTTTAAATTTAATAATTATAATTACATATAACGATTGAAAAACTGTTAATTTATAATAAAATTGAAGTACTCGAACAACCGTCCTTTGTTCAAAAACATTATTTTTTAGTATAACTTCGATTGTTGTGTAAAATATTTTGACAAATAGTCCTTTATTTTTACAGCTGAAAGAATCTCCAGTGGAGACTTGTTCTGCAGAAGTTGTGGAATATATAATAATAGAATGTCGAAAGTATATGTGCAACCTTCTATGCCAATAATTAAAAATTGTTTTGATTGCTGTAAGATCTTATTTTGCCTCTTCCGAAAATTTTAAGATCAAAGAATCATCATCACAAGATACCAACTTTGCATTATCTCTTGTGCCAATGTCAAGCCTTTACTCCTGGCAACAAAATTTTGACTACAAGTGCTAATTGCATAATTATTTGAACTAGTTTCTTTTAATTTATGTTCAACTTCTCGTCCAGTCTGATAATCTCATCTAATAGGCAATAGATCTCTAGTCAGTTCCTTCATGTAAAATTACATATGATACATGCGTATTAACGAAAGGATGTCGTTAGGTCTGGGTTGATGTGTTGGGTTGATCACAAGGCATACAGCCTTTGACGGCACCGTACATCGCGAGGACCCAGGTTCGATTCCCAGCTGCTCGTCTAGCGGGGTTGGACTGGTGTTCTGTTTAGCTATAAGAGATTACTCTACTCAACTTCGCTATATATATCAATTGTATACATTAAAGTACATAAATAATATAAACAGAGCCTGAAACTAAACAGCTCCTGCAGCATCAGCTCCATTGACAACGTATTCTCCGATTAATGCCTTTTCCGATAACTTTAAATGAATTAGTCACTTTATATGTTAGTAATTATATGCCAAATTGTCAATTGAATGATATGAATTTTATTATGTAGTATTGTTTATTGCTAAGAAACATTTTGTTATATTAAAAAAATAAGAATGTGCAAATATTGGATATATTTGGCGTTAATTTTTTAGAAATTCATTATTCACAATTAAATGAAACTACGTGATGTAGTATTATTTCTACTTTCTATAATTTCTTTATTACAACATCAATGAGTTGTAATATAACGAAACCTAGGTTGTGGTAAAGACATTAAAGAAAGTAGAAATAATATACATCACATAGTTTCATTTAATTGTGAGGAATATGCAAGTTTAATGGTTGCCGATTTAGTGCAACTCATGTTAAAAATAATAACAAAACACAGTTTCTTTTCTTCCTGATAAATAATAGTCCTTAAACAAAACTGGCACACGAGAGTATAATTTAATGATAAAGACAAATTGTTATATCCGCTCACTATATTATATATAGTTTGATTAATATTATGACGCCTTCCATACCAAGAGCGTCATTGCAAGTCTTTCTTCCACTGGGATAGCTATTCGCAGGTGTATGTCCATTCGTGTTATGGAATGACTCATTAAGTTTACTAATTCATGACACTTGTTAACACCCGTTTGAAAATAATTTGAAAACATATTAGGGTGATTACGTAAAAGCCGAAATTTTCCTTTCATTGAATAAATATTTCTTTCCATTTTCTTTACTCTTGTGCATTTCCTAAACATGTGATAGCAATTTCCTCTAAATCCATCTTGCTATTATGTACCATATTTCTTTTCTCATTCATAATGGCAATACGGTCGTTATGTCTATGAAATTATAAAAACTGTACTAAGATGTCACACAACATACTGTTATGGTTTGTCTTCATATGACCAAAGAATGTTTAGGGCTCAATGTGTCCAAGCAAACAATGAAACATCGCCATGTCACAGTGCGTCATGCTCCTAAGACAAAACATGTTCTCTGAAACACCATTAAAAACTTATATATATCCACCTGAAGATGTTGTAATACAACAAAACCTAGGTCGTGGTAAAGAAAGTAAAATAATACTACAACAAGTAGTTTCATTGAATTGTTTCTATATATCACTTAAATATTGTGATTTTGATGTGAACAACGGGACAATGAAAAGATTTAATATCAAAAGCATTAGATGTTACCCCAGTGGCTGTTAGCAAAATGTTTAGTGATAATTAATAAAAAATAAGGAAATTGCTTGACCGAAATAACGGAAATGAATCAGTTTATTGAAACAACAGCAATACAAGAGGAAAAATTTTTAAATGCGTGTGAATTATTGCAAAAAAGGAAGTCATTTGACAACAAGAAGATAATTTTTGCATCGCATTGATAAAAAATTTATTAATTTAAAAATAAACGGAGAAAGTCATATGTTAAGTTTGGCCAAAACATTAACGTTAGTGTTAAATTCAAAATGCAAGCTTTGTTTTTGGCACAAACTAGACATATTCAACTTAATACAAACATGAAGTGTTTTCATTCAATGAAATATTTTACGCTGCTTATTAAAGATTACGTCGGTACTTTAAAAACACCTTGTCTCTATGATGCTGTATGTCAAAATGATACTGTTTAAGGCAATTGAAAGAATATTGTTATTATAATAGCCTACGTATGAAACTAATAGTTTGTCCACAAATACTTGTATGGTTTTAACAAACGAATAGAAAAAAATCTACTTTTCTGAAAATAAATGTGTATTTACAGAAATAAAGAATTCATATGCATTTCCATAATGCTCATTTTCCTGGTTGCGCTCTCAATATATAGATGTAAATAGACTCTGTGCAAATATTTGTGGCACATTTCAAGTTGTCGGGTTTATTTCAAGCTGCTTGTGTTTGTTTATACCTTCCATTTATTGTAAATACTTTTCAAGTGCCAAAATTAGATTGAGGTGCATGAACTGTTTTGATGATGCTGTAAAAAGGTAATTCATTACAGATTCTTGTGTTTATCTAAAAAGTGTATGTGTTATTGAGGATGTTTTATCTACATTCCAATGTTATTGTGTACCTTAAAATTATGTACATTATCATATACATTATTTAAGTAAAAAAAAAATAAACCACTCCCAAAAATCTGTTGGTTTATATCTTTTTTTTGTTTTAATATCCTTTCATAACATTATATGATTAGTCAGAATAATTGGAATTTGCAATGAATACTGATTTTTTTCATTATTAATTGTATTCATTACATTATTATAATGAAATATCTTCTACAATATTTACAAAATACTAAGTCTGTTTTGTCTTTCCGCTAGTTCACTTATAACTAAAATTCTGCTGAATGAATTGTGAGGTGATGTACAGCGTTTGTTGGGTTGTATATATTTTAGAGTATATAATACCAAGTTGTAAGGTTAGTTGTAACTTTCTTTGCTACACCCCAATAGATACAGCGAAAAAAGTTCTGTAGATTGTGGTCTACTTTGGCTTACACTATCATATGCATTACATATATTGTAAAATGATATATGACAGAGGTATAGGGTTTAAAAAAAACACCCGCAGAAGCAAAATTACAACAAAATGTATTGGGTCCTTTCGCAGTATGGTGCATGGTGTGCACATGTGTGCTAGGAAAAACAAAAACGTCGAATACAATTTTTTCTATTTAGGTATTAATATCAATAAATTGTTAAATACTATACCACAATAAAATTAAAATGTTAGGAGCCGCAAGCAAAATATAAACTAAAAAGACACGGAAAGCTAAGCTAAGTCCTTTATATAAAAATTTTCATTTACAATTCTGTTCCAAATTAATTTTCTCTACTTTTCTTCAGTAACTATATTTTTCCAATTGTTCACATTATGAACTTCATGTCTTTCTTGTTAGGTGGAGTTGCCACCCCCTGGTGAGTTAAAAAGTGGGTCAATCGCAGGTGGACCTCCCCCGCCGCCCATGTTGGTGGGCCAGCCACCTTCAGGTGCTGAGGAGAGGCTAGCCAGCTCAAGATCATTACAGGTTGATAGCATGTTTTTGTTTGCACTTTCCAAGTCACTGGATTATTATAAAATTTTAATAAATATTGCAACATGTAATGTTCTAGCAAGCTATTCATTATCTTTCTTTATCCTGAAGTTCTCAATATGTTAATTATGTCTTGATGTACATATATAATTAATTCTGAAGAGAAATCTAAATAATAAGTAAGTCCTGTGTTCATTCACTTTACTTAACATTAGCTAACGCATGATAATAATAAATGTCTTAAATTTCGCTTTAAAAATATTTTTATCATACTGGCTGTCCTTGCCTTTATTTTTCGTTAAAGTGAAACGGCTTAAGAGAAAAAAACAGCATCATTTAATTCTATGAGCAGAAAGAGAAGGATAGAGATATTTCGTCACGATGATAGTTCTGGACTTTATCTACGGATGACAGGAGATGCGTTTTATAGGTAATTTTGTTTTGCTGCGTATCAAGTAATGTTTATTCCTCGTGTCATTTCATTCTCAAATTATCAATTATGAATTTTGTTATTTCTTCAGATAATCAAAAGTATTATTTTGTAATGTATATGGATCTGAGACATTCTTCAATTCTTGAGTATCGATTTATCAGTGTTTCTGCAAATGGAAAATAATTTTTATGATGATGATGAAATATATAATGTTGCCAGTTGGTATCTAATTTAATATATATGACAATTTTGAAGTAACTTAAAGATTAGTCATTTTACTTTACAGTTCGCCCAATTAACTAGTAAGGCAAAATTTACTAAATTTTCGAAAGAAATATTTTAATAACCTATAAAGTCAAGCTGTAATGTCTACTGTTTTAGCTACCTTTACGTAAAGTGAAATAAGGTGCCATTTTTACATTTGTATAAACGTTTCACAATGATACAGCTTGCAGATGTCTACTTAAAGGCTAATAATTCTGTAACGTTTACGTTACTCATAAATAAACATGATACAACATAGGGCTTAATATCAGAGATTAGCAAATCTAAATGATATTCTCTCTAGACAGATGAAAATATAAAAGCAAAATATTGACTTAAATACCTGTGAATTATTGAAAAGCACTAATTAGAAAATATTTAAAACATTATTGTGAAAATTGGATTTTTCTTGTTTCAGCGACGTTCAGTGTCTCCGGGGGACCGGGAAAAATACCGACCGAGGTCACCTCCAGACCCGGAGGTGTTAGATGCAAAGAGACGGAAGGAAGAAAAGATGCTTGGTCACGTGAGTCTTATGAATAGTCTTTTGCATTTTCAATTGGCACTAAATTATTTATTATTAGGTTCCAAGTGTTGTCAGATATGGATTTAGGAAATAGAAAATAAGTATATTATGGCAGTTTGTTTATTGATTGTAATTTTAATCATTAACATGGTTATGATTATTGAATATTCTTCCCAACACTATCAATATCCTTTATTCTTTCATCAACTGTATTGTGTGACTCACGAACGTGCTCCATATATGTGTTGCTTTGGGATGTCCTTGATCAAATCGTCCAAGGTTTGCTGGGTGTCGAAATTCTTTCCTTAAAATTTGTAACACGTTTCTAATGAATTGAATACTTGGAGTCTTTATTTACTTTCCCACCTTTTGTCTGGATTGTCTTAGAGCTCAAACAACAGAAGGCATCATCGAAGGTTCCCTAATAATGTCTTGTATCTACATGACAGCGCCTGATGGCCCCTTCGTAATGAATCATTTCATAACTCAATTTTTTCTAGAATGCATTTGCGAACACTCTAAGTGACACTGAAAGATTGTCGATTCTCAACTAAGCCCCAGTAACTAAATAAACTACCTTCTAAATCTACTCTACTTAAGATGCATCCTCTTTTTCAAAACTCGATGCAAATTATCATGCTCACTGCAGTGGAAGAACACATGATTCATGTCCCGTGTTACGAATCCGCAGCAATACGCCGATATATCTCTTAATGCAAATCTAGGTAAGCTGGTGCGGAATGCTCCGGGGCCCGTGAAATTCTTTGAGTTATAGCAATCAATTATAAGTCATGTCTTACGTAACCGACCAGACACATCAAGGAAAAACAATCTGGCTGTTTCCCCATTGGAATTCGGAGAGGTCCACCTACTGCCACAACTGCCAGTGGGTACAAACGACCTCGAGAATATATCTTTTCCTATCAAAAGACCTGTTAGAAACTCAAAGCGCAATGGACCCGCATCAAAACTCTTGCCCTGCATCAAAATGAAGTTAGCCACGCATTCTACAATTGCTAGAGTAGCAGGTAGAAGACTTGCCAAAGCTTGCAATGCATCCATCAAACTTCTGTTCTATACGTTCTATATTTTCTGTTCTATAAGCATTGGTGAAAGCCACAAGCGGTGTGCACACTCAACAATCTATTTTTATTTGTATTGTGTGTGAAATTTTTGCGTTTTGATAGTATGTTGTTTTTGTGAAGTAGGCGATATCAAAATGTGCTTATTTATTATACATGAATGCATTTGAATATAATAAAAAATTAATTACTCCAAATTTTTTATGTGAAAGTGGCGTTGTTCATTATAGTATATAATTTATTGTCAACAGGACAGCGATGCAGAAAAGAGTGATCAGGATTTAGTGGTCGATGTAGCAAATGAGGTAAATATACATGCCTAATGATGCTTTTTTTATGTTATAACTGATAGTAGATATCAAATATGAAAAATGTGATAACATTATAAGTGCAGAGATAACTTAGAAGTTTTTTTTGTATTCCGTTCGAGCATAGGATTGAATCTATTTCAGTTTGGAATGTTATTTAAAGCAGAAAATTTGTATACAAATTATGCAGATTTAGTTCATACTTGTGGGATTGATTAGGTATGCGATAAGGATGCAATTTTATATATGTATCAATAAGGGTTACATTATATTGTTTATTTATTAAATTTCCGCCCTGCATCAATGGAAGATAAACTAACTTAATGCCCCATTTTTCCAAGTATTCTTAAAAAATTTAGTTTGTAGTTTTTTTCTTTTTTTTTTGTTTGTTAATCTAATAGTCAACCTCTAAGATATAAGTTGTTTTTAAAAAAATAATAAAATTAGATAAATCATAACAAATGTTGATAAATTTAAGTCGGGTGGAAAATCAAGGTAGGTTACATTAACAATTGTCATTGTTGTTTCCGACTGTTATTCACGAGTACAAACACGCCTAAAATTCACGCATTGTAAAATAAATAAGTTTTAAAATTCCAGGCAAGCAAATTTATATTTAGTCTTAAGAATTTCAAAATACAGTTTCTGATTATTGTTTATTTCTTTCATTATTCCATGGATTAAATTAACATGGCAAAAATGGAAATTTGCTTTCTTTAAAACCCTGGATACATGTCCACAGTGTCCAGGTAAAAGAAGGCAGATGGCAACCCTACAAGTCACAAAATTTGTTTGAGATTGCTTGCGTGCTTAATTTGGTTAGCGGTAGTGCTTCATCTCAAGTATTCATCTGTTCAATTTACAAGTTAAGATTGTGGAATATATGGGTAGTTCATGGCCGACTCACTTTTAATTATGCTTTGTATTGAATGTATTTTTAATAATTGTTTCTGTTTGCTTCTTCTCTAAATATATTTTTGTCTAACTACTTGCCTCTTCTCTAAATATATTTTTTGTCTAAACTATTGACATCAAGTTGTATTAATATACAAGTGTACATACATGCATATAGCAGTATTCTAAGAAAATTAGAAAATAAAATAAACATTATTGAACTCTCAATGAGACAGCTCTAATATCAGTTGTACGATTTTCAGTAAAATATAATTTTAATTTTTTGATTCATTACAACTATAATAGTTTCTAATTAAACTAACATCACAATTAAATGAAACTACGTGATGTAGTATTATTTCTACTTTCTGTAAGTTCTTTACCACGACCTAGGTTTCGTTGTATTACAATCTTCTGGTCTTCAGGTGGGCAAAGATATCTTTGCTAATAGCCCACCTGAAGATGTTTTAATACAACGAAACCTAGGTCGTGGTAAAGAACTTAAAGAAAGTAGAAATAATACTCCATCATGTAGTTTCATTTAATTGTGATTAATGAATTTCTACAAAATTAATGCCAAATATATTCAATATTTTAAACTAACATCGTCATCATCAAAAGCACAACAGCCCTCTGCCAAGGCTGATTCGCTGATCCTCCTCCACCCGACTCTGTCTGACGCGATGGCCCTCCACTGGTTGACTCCCATTAGTCGGAGGTCCTTTTCAATGTCATATAGCCAACGTGTTGGTGGTCGTCCTTTTCGCTTAGTCCCCTCAATCTTCAAAAAAATCACTTTTTTGGCAAGAAAAATATCATTATATCTGTAAAGATGGCCAAGCCACCTAATACATGATGCTTTTATGGTTCTCACAATATCAGTTCCGCCATATCTGTCATATTTTGTAAAAACACCGTTCAGAAAATTCAAAGAATTAAACTAAAACCAAGTTTAATTTCTATAATAATATCAATTTTGAATCGAACACAATTTAAAATTCATTCACATTAGGGCTTCCAATCGAGGTCATGGATAATTTTTTGGTTTTATTTGGAGCGAGATTAAGAGAGACCTCACAGGATTATCGTGATATTATATTAGTGTGATCTCACAGGATATGCGATTTTATTCTCAGAGAAAATATTTTAGATGTAAAGTTTTTAGGAATTTGTATCTCAAAAGAAAAAGCAGAAACCTTGCGAGATTATTCGCTTGCCCACTTTTCCGCCTAACAGATCTGTTTTTCTCAGCAACCGCTTGACGTAGAAACCTGAAATTTAACACGGTAATATAGCATATTAACTCGTACATATCTCAAAAGCTAACCCACAAGTATTGTTTCGAAGGTCCCTTTATAACCGACTGAAAAATACTTTTTCATAATTTTAGATAGCATATCTTCAAACATTTACTGACGTGTACTCTAAAAAAATGTGTCTCTTAATAACGGAAGAGAGCAAAGTTTTTAGAAGCATAAGCTTCTCAAACATAGGTTGTTGGAAAATTATGAGGATGGTTTGAGATTTTTACGATAATACATATATCGATACTACTTAATTATATTAAGTGTATGTAGACACTAGAAAGTGCATCGAAGTAATAACGAATGATAGGTGAAGCAACTTCATTTCAAATGAGGTACAGAACCATCGATGCTCAAGCCATACTCACAACTGGTTTTTCGGAATTAGGGCTGCGTTTTTTCCGGCATTAGAAGGGTACCCTTCCAGACTGTAATGCGCTTTGAATGATTATATCTACAAAATTAATGATAATAAAGCAATAGAGAAAAAATCGTAGGACAGATTTTGTGGTGGAATTTACATTCAAAAAATTTTCGAGTTTCAGTTTATTTGGTAGTTTACAAATTAACAGTGTGAGTGACGACGAGCGCCATCGCGCTCTTGCGTGTACTAACTAAATTTGTCAGGAGCGCGATGACGCTCACGAAATTAGTTGCTGTTTAGCGCGCAGTAGGGGAGGTCGCTCAGACGCATCGCTAATTTTTTATCTTTCTACATGTCACATAAAGTTCAAATTATAATAGTATTAGTAATTACAATATAGAAAGGATCCAGGAAAAGAAAATTTTTAACCCATAATGTCAGAATATGAAAACAATTCGAGTGAAAATGATCGTTTTTCAAGTTGTAAAGAAAGTGATAGTGGGAGTGACATTGTGGTGCGCTCACAATTTGGCGTAATGCAAATTTTGAGTGATAGTGATAATAGTGACGATAACAATTATTTTGCTGATACGGAGGATGTTTTTGTTATAATTTTTGTTCACAATATATATTTCCATAATTTTTTTTGTATTTTATTATCCTTGTACAAGTTTTTATTAAGAAAATACCGAAAAAATTATTAAAATTGGATAATTTTTGGAAGAGACACAGTTTTTTTTCGAGACAAGGGTAAATGACATCAAAAACAAAAGATTTCTTTGGCATTTTTAAGTATATATGAGTAAAAAACCATGGCACTAAAACGGTTAATTAATTAAGTTAATGTTTTTAATTAAGTTAATGTTTTTATGGGATTAGGAAGCAATGTAAAAACATCCTGTTATGAACACGAGTGTGAGTAAGGACGTGTGGCTATGCGCTCATACATGTGGTAGCTGCAAACAAAATGAAGAAGTTTCTACATAAGTTCCTATCGTAAAAAAGGAATTAGAAGTTAGTTTATTATTGTCTATTTCAAATATAAGCTGTCTATCGCCATGCCAGTGTCAGATATATTTAGTTTATTATAAAAAATAGCTTTGTATATACTTTCCATGAGTAAATATTTATACCGCCCACAAGCATTGAAATTACAGTTTTTTTTACTGCAGGTTTAGTAAAAAAGATTAGTCATATAGTTATTAATTTATTTGTTTGTTTGTTTCTATACTCAAATAAGTAATAATTTTTCAATTTTACACTGACTTATTTTCGCTGTCATAAATCATACAGAAGTGCATACTTTTCACTATTTATTTAGTTAGGTTCCTGAACATTGTTTTAAGACCAGTGCCTAAACACTTAAAACAAATTATTTAGGCTGTTCATTTATATATGCTGGATCCCACTAAAACTGGGATCTCGTGATATCAAAAGTCAATGATCCAGCAAATACCAAGATTGCAAATCAAATGCGAAATTTGAAGTCTTATTTTATGTCATGAATATTTTTAACTAGTGTGAACATGTCTTTTTATCCCTCACCGGCAACCTTCTAAAAGATTATATATATAATATTATATGTTAGTATGTATATTATTTTGATAGAGGTGATAGTCCATGGAAAAAATAACAGGCTCAAACCACCTCCATACAAATTGGGCGTTTCCCTTTACAGCTTCACTAATAGCCTAATGTATGATCACATACTTATTCACTAACCAAAGTAAATTCATGGTCTGTATATGCCTTTTAAAGTTGTCTACCCAATTATAATAATTTCATAGTCGTTTTGACCTTGAGTTATGTTCACTAACTAAAGCTATTTTTAATTGTTTCTACAGGAAGAGCGTGCATCTCCGCGAGGCAGTGTGGATCATCCTTTGGAACGTGCGGCAGAAAACGGAGGGGGCTCAGGAGCAGGAGGCAGCTCAGGTCCCCGGCCACCCTCCCGTAGCGGTTCTAGCTCGAGTAGAAGCACACCCAAGAGTTCCAAGGATGTGAGTATTGGAAAATGTGTTTTATTTTCACAAATTAAATGAGCAGCATGCTACAATATTTGTACCAAATAGCAAGTATGAATATCACTTTTGTTTTATCAAATTTTACACATGTTTCCGAAAAAATCTGGTAATTATTACTGTTCAGTGATGACTATGAATTTCAGCCTCATTTCAGCTTCCTATTAATACTTATAAGCTCATTTCAGTTTTGATATTCCGGACTTTCCGCCCTTAATGATCAGTTAAAGAAATCCATGCTATAGAAGAACTTATTTAATTTTAATAAAACTAATATAAGCCTACCCATACTAAATATCACAAATGATAATATTGTCAAACTTTATCCTTGTTAGCTTATTAGCTTGTTTATATTATCTTCAAGTGTACAGTACAGTGTACATTTTATTTCAATGAATTTTTTAGCCACATGCTACCATTAATATGCAAATTAGATTCGGTGCATTTATGTGCGCACAGTGTGTCAGAGCATAAGTATTTGCTCTGACACACTTTGCAATATAATAGATATTTTATTGCTGTGCAATATATATAGATTTTAATTGCATTCTGTCAGAGCACAGCAATATAATAGATATTTTAGTACTATGCAATATATAGAGATTTTAATTGCATTCTGTAAGAGCACTGTGCAATATAATAGATATTTTAGTACTGTGCAATATGTAGAGATTTTAATTGCATTCTGTCAGAGCATAAGTATTTGCTCTGACACAATTTAAAATAACCTGTTAATTGTTAAATGACTTTACAGAATATGACTATACGAATGTTTGATCTGCATATGTTATTAATATATATTGAGGCTCTCTGTAACTTCGTTAGTTCTATGAGAGAACTCGTTTTAGAAAATAATGTGAATTTTCTTAATTTATCCATCATGATAAATGGTATGAAGTTTAAACAATGAATAATGATAAATTAATTACTGATTTTAACTATTAAATTAAAATATCTTAAATTTGGAATTTTTTCTTGGAAAATCAGTAAAATCTATTATATATTAATTCCTTTCTTTTAAATATTGAATATATTTAGCGTTAATTTTGTAGAAATTCATTATTCACAATTAAATGAAACTACGTGATGTAATATTATTTCTACTTTCTTTAAGTTCTTTACCACGACCTAGGTTTCGTTGTATTACAACATCTTTAGGTGGGCTATTAGCAAAGATTTGTTTGTAATACAACGAAACCTAGGTCGTGGTAAAGAAATAAAAGAAAGTAGAAATAATACTACATCACGTAGTTTCATTTAATTGTTTCTTTCCTTTTAGTTGGCTATTTTACTTAGTTACAATTTTACTTTTGTCCTATTAAGTAATTACATATTATAATTAATTCTAGGAGAAACCAGGCACACCTGGGTCCAAAGGTGGTCGCTCATCAACACCGACCGGTGGCTTGCCCCCTCCCTTGCGTGGTGCTGCACCTCCTCCACTGTTAGGGGCTGCTGTGGGACCTCCATACTCCCCTTTTCCCCCCTATGGACCTCCCTATCGGCCACCGCCGCATCCTGTGGGCCCTCAACCTTACGATCCAGCATCCCCTTTGGCTAGAACTAACGGCATAGCTGCTGGGAAACCGTGAGTATTGTTATAAAGTATACATAGGTTTTATTTATGTATAAAGCACAACCGAATTGCCACTGTTGATAACAAAGTCCTCTAATCTCAGTTTTGTAAGCTAACAGCTGCTGGCAGAAATGGATCTACTTTTTTTATTTCCTGTTTATATTTGTAATTGTTTTGTGGTTATTATGTTTATAAAATGTTGTAGGTAGTGTTACGTTAAATTAAATATGGTGTGCTTGCTTGCCAATGTTTTTCTAAAGTATTATTCAAATTAAATTTTTAAATCGGGAATGTAAAGTTTCTATGCCATAGAATTAAAGATACGAGAATATCATATTAAATATAGAGTACGTTCCACTAGGTGATTGTAACGCTCACTGTATAGTTCCACTTGGTGACCGCATTCGTTGCGCTCGTGATTAAAACGTCATTGGTGGCTTCATTGTTCATGACCGCTTTGAGCCCATGCCGATACACGTATCGATGTTGGTAGTTGCGATCATTTATCTGTCAATTTGACTTTGACACATTGATATATATTGACATATGAAACATACGTAAATAAATTTATATTGTCTTAAAATTAAACATGGTGATGAAGAGAATCACTTTATGCAGCTCTGAAAAATACATAATAAAATTAAAGGTTACACAAAAAGGCGCAAAACATGCAAACAATCATAAATTTTTTATAGAAATTAAATTACACTTTTGCAATTATATAAATGTAAATTGTTCATCATCATATTTGGCACGACAGCCCAGGGTGTGCCAAGGCCTTTTGTTGGAGATTCTTCCAGGAGGTTCTACTCTTCGCCTGGGTTTTCCAGTTCTTTATTCTGAGAATGTTAAAGTCTTCTTCCACTGAATCGATCCATCGTAATTTTAGTCTACCTCTTCTACGAGTTGTTAGAGGTTTTGCTATGAAAACTTTCTTTACTGGGTTTTCATCTTTCATTCTAGATACGTGGGCAGCCCAGTTCATTCTTTTGATTTTGATGGTTTTTATAACATCAGGCTCATCAAACAACCTATAGATTTCTGAGTTAAGACGTCTTCGCCAAATACCATTTTCCTTGACGCCCCCGAAAATTCTCCTCAGAACTCTTCTTTCAAAGGCTGCTATTTTATTCTCTCCAGTTCTAGTCAAAGGCCAGGTTTCTAAACCATATGCTAGAACTGGCCTAATAAGAGTTTTATATACTAATAATTTTGTTTTTCTTGTAATAAAAGAAGATTTAAGGATGGAGCTTAGTCCAAAAAATGCTTTATTGGCCGATGATATGCGATTCTGAATTTCAGAGATTGTGTCATTCTTATTGTTAACACAACATCCAAGGTAAGTAAAGCAGTCAACCGTTTCAAATGTATGTGAGCCAATCTCCAGACGATTATGTGCATTATTTGGTGGAGATTTTTGTATAGCCATATATATACTTAGTAGACCCATTTGATTTGCAGCTATCTCCAAAGACAGAAAACAAAGACAAAAACTCTCAAGGCTGGTAGGTTTCTAACAATTATATTAGTAAATTATTACTTAACGATTAATACATAAGAAAAAAATATAATACTGTAATCTCTTTATTTTTGTCAAATACCCGCCCTTTCCTCATAGTTAAAATATGCATTGTGCATAACTCGTTCCACTTCAATTGACAGTTACATCGTTTTCAAGCTAGTGGAATGGGTTTGATCGCGGTCGTGGGCATGAGCATTGCGAGCGGCTAGTGGAACGTGTTCATAGTGTTACTTTTACATTTGTTGTCTATGGCTGTCAGGCGTTAACAGCTGTCAAAAACTCTGTATTGTTTAAAACTTTTAAAGCTTAATATATTTTTTTAAATCATATTATAATTCTTCTTTACCATTAATGAAAATATATTATAAATTGGTAAAATACAATATTTCTTGGCGTTGTTTTAAAATTAATATCAGAATTTAACATTTCAAATTATATTTCTTTGAAAAGTTTTATTGAGACATCCATTTAGTATACAGTAAGGAAGTAGCTATATTCCTTTTCATTGTATGTAGAGTCATTCCACAGGGACCAACGTAATATTCATACCATTTCCAAGTTATGAATTTGCCTTTTTTTTTTATTAAAAACTTGCTAATATCTTAATTTTTTTTGCAGTTAAGTAAAAAAGTCTAACATCAGTAAATTATATCTATAATTCGTATGTATAATAATGAAAAACATCAAAATTAAGTATTGTGACCAATATAACAAAAAAGTACCTCGTAGAAACTACACTGTACAATTAAAGCAATTTCTCTGAAAGTTGCTGTTCAATAAACTTAAATTTGTAATTTTTTTAAACAAAAAGTAATCTATTTTGAAATATTTAATATAGTATGTGTCAATAGAAATACAAAATACCTTATTTAATGAATTTTTAAAAAAATGTGGTGTGTCCAATGTAACGTGATTAACATAACATAAAGGTAATCAAAAGAAGTTTTGGTATTTGGGCCAATTTTGCTTATTTGTTTTTATTTTACTTTTTTACACAAATTTATTATTCTTACAGTTTATTTATTTTAAGGTAGCTTTTAATATTGATGTGATAGGCACGTCAATATTAAAAGCTACCTTCTCAAAAACAGCCATTCTTTTTCTAGGGTTTCGAGGCAAAGTAGACTTGATACGTTTTAAAGCTTTCCCAAAATTTTAGGGACTAGAATAAGTATTACTTTAAAGACCTGACAAAAATGATTGTGACTTCTGTTTCAGACGCATTTTATGCAATCTGTTCTTTGATGTTTCATTCTCTTTTTGCTTTCACTTTGCATCTCCTTTCCTTTTTGTTTTAAAATTCTTCAGAAAATCTTTAGTTTTTTCTCTTTATTTTACTTTTTTTTTCTTCAGTACGATTAGCTTTGCTTTTTTGCTTTCTTTCAGCGACAGATGTTCCAACCGTTTTATTTTTTACCTTGAAAGAAAAAATATATGTAATTTCTACTAAACATGTTTAGATATCAACTTATATTTTTTTAAAATGCTAAAAAGTTATTGGTGAAAAAACCTTCATAAATGAAATGTTACTTAAATGAAAAAAGTTTAAGAACAATAACAACAAAAGTTTAAGAAAATAGTTCATTGCGCTCTTTTTTAATAATATGTAAGCTATATAAATTACAAGTAAATACAAAAATTAAAAAAATAAATTTCATATAGTTACAACAATTGGAAAAGTTACAATGTTGATGATTTTCGAAAAGTTAAATTTTTTGAAATAGAAAAAAATGCAAAATAAGATTTACACAAAATATACAAACTTCCGTTGTTCCCAGATTTTAAATGCCCATAATTCCGGATTTATTATTTGATTTCAATTCTGTTTTTGAATTTTTAAGCAGAAAAATGTTCTGGTAATATTATGGTGTTAAAACTCAAAAGCAATATTTTGCTCCACTTTCAATTTTTGTAGGGTGACTAACGTAACATAGTTACATTGGTCACAAACTAGTTACATTGGTAGCTAGTTACATTGGTCACAAACATGTGTTACATTGGTCACAGTTTTTTCAGCCAAATAAAAATGATATAATACTACGTTTGAAGGTTTTTAAACCACATGTAAGGAGAGTAGAGATTTAAAAAATAAAATATTTTACCTGCGAAAATACTTAAGTTATAGAAAAAAATAATGAATATAAGTTTTAAAAAAAATTTTGGTGATCAATGTAACATCCAACATTTAAACAATAAATAATATAATTTTGTATACATACCTTATATATTTCCAAATAACAACTTGAGATTAACATACTTCGAGATCAAAATCTTTAAAAAAAAATAAGCTACAAAAATAATCTGTTTAATATTTCCCATCAAGAATACAACTTTTCAATACCAATTTTAATGTGTAACGATGCAGGCCTAACAACCATGTGGTTAATTAGCTGTCAGCGTTCCCAGTTTCAAATAACGAGAAAATTATTGATTCTTTCCTAAACTAGAATATTTACCAAATGAAATAATAGTTTTTTACCGTATTTATAAAGTTTAGTTTTTTAACATTAGGTTTATATTTCCATGGAATGGCGCTGTAATTCTAATTCTTCAAGTTACATTATATGAAAAAATTACACTAAATTAAATTAGTGTATTCCACCTTTTCTCAATATTTTGTCTTAAGGTTTCTCAATATTCTTTATTTGTTCTCAACATTATAAGCTTTGTGTCTCCCCAAATTATGATTTAACCGATTGGTTGTCTAAGGCATAAATAATGGTTCCGATACAAACCTAGACTATTGACCAGAGGGGCCAATATCGGTTCCGAAACATACACAAACCGCACTGACATGTCTTCTGCATAAATTCGCTAGTTACCACCACTCTTACAAGTTGTAAGAAGTTTTACGTCTTTTGAAACCGTTTGACTTGGAAATTTGATACTTGTCTTTGTGGTAAGGCATAATATAATCTAGTTAACACTTAAAAATATTTATATTAATTATCGATTTATAATTATTTCAAGAAAATGTATTTTGGTTACTTCTAGAGATAAAGCTGGATATAATCATAAAAATTTTATCAAAAATTGTTTCACAACGGCTAAATCCAAAATTATAAAAAAATCAGCGTGACTTAAAAGTTTATCAGAAAAATATTATAAATTTCATAGGTTTTGAGATGTTCATAATAATTTTACGTTTGTAAAAAACATACTAGGCAATATATTTCCATGATGAACAATAATATTTGCGAATAGTTTAATAGATTTCTGTTAATACGTAAATGTTTATCTGTGCCTAAACGTGTATCTATAACCCTTGTAACACAAGTTCTTAGTATAAGAGTTACTGGAGGCTACTAACAATTTAGTCTTGTGTTATTTCATTTTGAAAGTATACAAAACAGCCACACAGACAAACTATCACTTACGAATTTCTCCAAGAATCAAAGTAATAATTTTAGTATTTGTAAATTAATTTCAAAGACTTTAAATTTTGCTTATTGGATATAACAGGGCATACTCATACCACACATGTGGAGGACCAATGCAACCGGTTCCCTTTCCTGCCGATGCCCTTATGGGGCCAGGAATACCGCGGGACGCCAGACAAGTAGTCACACTACCGCACGGAGAGGTGAGTATGTGATACTCGTGTCTATTAGAGTTGCGTCATTTGAATTCTGTGATAGATCTAGATAATTAATGATTGATTTAAATTTAGGGAAGGCTTCCTCTGAATAAAATTTTGTTGGATGAATTGCAGGTAAGATTGTATAAAAGTTACATGCTTACATGCAAACAGATGACTTTAGGTATACGTGAGGTTTTTTTAATAAGCAGAATCTGTTTATCATAGTGTTACCATACTGTCGCTAGAAACAATTTGTTCTATGCTTACTGACTCGAGTATCTTATTCAATAACCTTTAGTGTCTCCCTTGGCAAGACTAGATAAATACAACTGACCTAGACTGAATTAGACACTTCGATATCTGACTAAATTAGGCCCTTCGATATTCTAGGGTACTAAAAATTGCTTTTTTCTTGAAAAAACCTTTTTTTATATAAAAATGCCAAAATTCAAACCATGCCCAATGATTTTGACATCAAACCAAGTAAAGGGTTAACTTATGGTTAGGTTACAGATGTGTTGATTCTGGAAACTTCAATATGGAAGGTAAGAAATAGTGTTATATGTTGGGGCAGATAGAAATCCCAACATATGCCTTGATATAAATAAATATTTTTATATTGGTTTCAAATTTAAATTCGGGTTTCTGTTCTAAATTGATATAATAAGCTGGCTTCTATACATTCCTGAGTACTATATAAGACGATTATAATAAAAGCATTTAGCTTGCAAGAAGGACGGAAAATAGGTACCTAGCTAACGACCGAGAGAAGTAGATGAACTTCTCAATATGAATAATGATCCTAAGATGGCCATTGCCATTTTGCTTATTGAATATATTTGCTTATTGAAGATATGAATAATGATCCTAAGATGGTTTTGTCATTTCAAAATCTGGAACTACAATAGATGCTGTTTTTACACGATACCTGAAAAGTGTAAAGTCAAGAACGTATGTTTTGTATTTTAGTTACCATATAGTGTCAACTAGAAAGTTTCACAAACATCGCTAGAAAATACTGTAAATATTGAGGAAATAAATTAAGAAATATAACTGGTGTTTTGTCTATATTTTTCTCATTTTCATCCTTTAAATACTATCCTTAAATCCTGTAAACACTGTAAGTCTTTTAGGATATATTTCTCTTTTTCCCTTACTAAATACTTTCAAATCGAGGTTTAGATCGCCAAAGAAGTTTCACTTCTGACACATGTACTGAGTTGCACGTGTTCAAATTTTTTGTATCTAATCCCATCCTTGATATACACTAATTGAATGATAATACAACATCCTGCAATAAATGTACACTAGGCATCGTATGGTATGATAAAAGCAGTACAGTGCAATACAACTCAGAATATTGAGCCATATTATTTTGCAGAAAGAAACATATCGGAAATTGAAAATTTTTCATAGAGGTTTCTAGTGATAAAGAAACATTTTAAACGTTCCTTTTCTTTTGTAATTAGGATTGAAAAAGTTTTTTATTCGAAATCAATTATTTTTCCGTTAATAAAAGCTTAATATCAAAACAATATTTCAGATTATTTTCCTGTCTCATTTTAGCGTGGAATATTTACTATACCAATTAACCAACGCCTGTAGAAAAATTAAAAATGTAATAATTATTAAAAAATACAGTTTTCGATCAATATTAAGTAATCAAAAACTGTATTTGTGTTTGATTAATTATTGGAGACGAGTTTTTAATGCAACATCATTGTTACATCCTCGAAATTGTCTGTATAAAATTTATTAATAATGGTAGTAAGTAAGTTACATCGACAATTATAATGTAAGAACAACATTTTTAATTAAAATTATCAAAAACATATAATCTCATTGAAACAAGTATATATTACAATGTTTAATGTTAGTATTTCTTTCCCAGCACAAAACTCCACATGCCAATGCCGCATTTAAATTGCAGCTGTGTTAATATTAACAAACATTTTTTTATTGAGAGTTAATTTATTGGCTGGGAAAGTTTAGTTGAAACTCTGAACACATTTACTGTATGCTCAAATTTTAAAAAAATGTTTGAATCAGAATTGCTATATGCTTGTGGAAATGAGCTTTGGATATTATCCAATGCAAAAGAAAGTGAAAATGAATTGAAAACTCTTGAAATTAAGTAATTACTATATAATTAAGGTGAAGACATACAATGAGGATGTAATCCAAAAAAACATTTTTTATTACAAAGATGTTAAAATTATTTGGCCGTGTCGAACAAGTTATAGATTTGCAGAAGAAATACGGACCATTTAAATGGGCAAAGCGCAGATGCGAAACATTTAAATAGGCAAAGCATATATGCGGAACATTTAAATGCTTTGCTCATTTAAATGTCCGCATGTATATGCGGAACATTCAAATGGGCATAGCATACATGGTGAACATTTAAATGGGCAAAGCATACATGCGGAACATTTAAATGGGCAAAGCATACATGCGGAATATTTAAATGGGCAAAATATATATGATCAACAGTTAAATGGGCAAAGCATACATGTGGAACATTTAAATGAGCAAAGCGTATGCTTTGCTCATTTAAATGTCCGTATGTATATGCGGAACATTCAAATGGGCATAGCATACATGCGGAACATTAAAATGGGCATAGCATACATGGGGAACATGTAAATGGGCAAAGCATACATGTGCATACATGCGGAATATTTAAATGGGCAAAATATATATGATCAACAATTAAATGGGCAAAGCACACATGTGGAACATTTAAATGAGCAAAGCGTATGCTTTGCTCATTTAAATGTCCGCATGTATATGCGGAACATTCAAATGGGCATAGCATACATGCGGAACATTCAAATGGGCATAGCATACATGGGGGACATTTAAATGGGCAAAGCATACATGCGGAACATTTAAATGGGCAAAGCATACATGCGGAACATTTAAATGGGCAAAGCATACATGCGGAACATTTAAATGGGCAAAGCATACATGCAGAACATTTCAATGGGCAAAGCATACATGCGGAACATTTAAATGGGCATAGCATACATGCGGAACATTCAAATTAATTCAGGGAAGGCTTCCTTTAAAGAAATTTCGTGAATATGTATTTATTTCAAACTTTGAAGTATATATTCAAGTATGAACTTTAAATACTTATTGCTATATTGGCAATCACTTTCAATCAGTCACAATGATTGAATTTGACTATTTAGTAATGTAGATTATAGAAGATGGTTATGAACCTACACTGTAAAGTTTATTTAAAAAAAATTAATTGCAAGTCATGACATGGCTTGGTTGTTACAGCACAAGATGGAAGTAAGAAGCCGTGAAATAAAGGATTAAGAAAGAAAGGACTTTTCCAAATGACCTTTGAAAGCAGTTTGCTAGTTCCTAATGTCAGGATATAAAGACGGATTATTAAGTGTTAATAGATTTTATTTTATGTATGATGTTCCAGGTGGTGTGTGCAGTAGCACTCTCACAGAGCGGGTCGAGCAGACATGCCTACACCGGCGGTAAGGGCTGCGTCAAGCTTTGGGACATCAGTAGTCCAGCTGGAGCCACCAAACCCCTCTCCCAACTCGATTGCCTCGTGAGTATCTTTGTACTTATGTGGTTGTAGAACACAATTATATAATTATTATTTAAAGCACATTTTGTGGCCATAAAATGTGTTTTAGGAGTTACAGGAAAAACATTGTGTGGCCAAGTTAGACTTACCGATTTGAATATAATTTATAGTCTTTTATAATGATTTTCCAGGTGGTGGTTAAATCTAGTAAAATAAATTTTGTAGGTATTTACAAGATAATTGATCACAAATTAATATATAATTAAAGTTTAGTTAAATATGTACATAATGGCTATCAGAAGTTATAAATACAAGCCTAGAGTGGTAGACCAAACTGGTGTTTGAATGTCACAAATTATATCTGTTCAATTCTTCAGGATGATCAAGCGTTCTTTGATTTCAGTACTTCAGTTCTTGAAAAAATGTCTGTCTATGGTGTTTCCATACAGCCACCAATTAAAATAGCGAATGTGTTTAACTTTCAATTGTTTATGTGGTTTATTTTCACAACTGCTTGATTTTTTGTTTGCATCTACTGTTCTTCAAAAATTTAAATTTTATCTAACTCAAATGGAAACCAAATTTTACATAATTGAAATCTAGCTTGCTCTAAATCAAGCCCAACTTACATCAAACATAACTTAGATTAAACCCAACCCAAGTTCAGCCTGACTCTAATCAAACAATTCAATTTGAATTCAATTCATACCTAAGTTTAATTCATTTAAATAAATGTAATCTAAATGGAAAAAATTGAAATTGAATTAATCTCAAATTAAAGGCAAACTTATCTAAACCAACTCAAACCTCACAATCCAATTTGAAGCTATTCGAAATCAAATTCAACTGAACATGAACTCCAGTGAAATTGGAGCAGGCTCAAATGAAGCATATAAAAATTAAATTACCTCGGAACGATTCAGAGTTGCTAAAACCCAAAAGATTATTCTCATAAAGTCAACTCAAATTCTCGCCGACAGTTTATCACCTTCAGTTGAATTATCAAGCTAGGCTCAAAGTGGACGGTTGTAGACAAATGTGTAATTATGAGTCAAGCTTTTAGTTCTAAAAAATAACGCACGTATCTCATATTGTAGTATGGAAGAAATTTTCATTGAAGTATAATTATTGTTTTTCATATACTTAACTGTTTAAGTGCCGACGAGCGCCATCGTGCTCCTGCGCGTACTAACTAAATTTGCTACGAGCACGATGGCGCTCGCGAAATCAGTTGCTGTTTAGCGCGGGGTAGGGGAGGTCGCTCGCATGCAAGTTCAAATTATAATATTATTAGTAATTACAATATAAAATTTTTAACCCATAATGTCGGAATACGAAAATAATTTGAGTGAAAATGATCGTTTTTCGAGTTGTGAAGAAAGTGATAGTGGGAGTGACATTGTGGTGCTCTCTCTTTTTTTTAAATTTTTAGTGATAGTGATAATAGTGACGATAACAATTATTTTGCTGATACGGAGGATGTACCGGATTGCGAAAATGATAATGTGACCTTGATTTCAGTTTTTGTTATAATTTTTGTTCACAATATATATTTCCATAATTTTCTTTGTGTTTTATTATCCTTATACAAGTTTTTATTAAAAAAACACTGAAAAAATTATTAAAATTGGATAATTTTTGGAAGAGATACAGTTTTTTTCGAGACAAGGATACATGACATCAAAGACAAAAGATTTCTTTGGCATTTTTAAGTATATATGAGTAAAAAACAATGGCACTAAAACGGTTAAAGCCCAAAAGGAACATCAACTGAAAGGGTTAAGTAATGAAAAAAAATGTAGTCACTTACTATCCAATTGGGACTGATATTGTTTAATTTTGATAATCAGATAATATTTAGATGACTTTTCATTAAGAATCTTGACTCATTTCATGACGAAGTTTCATTTTTGATTTATGCTCACTATACAAGAAATGTCACTTGAAAAGCAGATTAATGTACTTAAGTAAGTTCACAATGGCTCATTAAAATATTTCTCATTTTTTACTTAGCAACGAGATAACTATATCCGGTCCGTGAAGTTGCTGCCGGATGGACGGACATTGATAGTGGGTGGGGAGGCGTCCAACCTGTCTATCTGGGACCTGGCGCCCACGCCACGTATACGTGCAGAGCTCACATCTAGTGCGCCCGCATGCTACGCATTGGCTATTAGTCCCGATTCTAAGGTAACTTGTGATACGAATGGAATGTTCAGTGTAACATATCTTAGATGATTTTAAGGATGCCATTAGAGAAGAAGCAAAGAAGGGAAGGTCAGAGATGTTAGTCTTGATATTGGCTAAAAATGAGTTTCGAGCATGTTGTAACATTGTTTATAATTACAGTAATAAAATATTATTAATCATTAAAAGGTGGAAATTGCAGAATGAATCTTCTAGTAAGATAATTTTAAAGATGTTACTGTATTTTAATTGCTCACTCTACTTCATGATTTACTTCAGCTTTATTTCAATAAAACCAATAAAAAAAATGGTTATTATAAAAAGATGTGTTATGGGTATTTGGTTTTCCATTAACATTGATTTGACCCAATGTGAAAAAATCTGTCACTGTCATCAGTCAGAGGTTAGCAGTAAAAACCTAGATTCCTGTCTACAGCCAATCAAACTCTCCCTAAGGATTCCTCCATTACTTTTTATAGTAAGATTACGTCCAAAGCAACCACACATATCATTTTACAATAAAAAAGAATTCATTGTTAAATCATGTAATAATATTGTGAAGTTAGAACAATAGGTTTTTATCATAGATATAGTAAACTGTGTAAATGTCCTTTGACTGCGTGGCGCACCGTGAGGACTTGGATTTGATTCCCAGCTGCTCGTCTAGCGCCGCTGGACTGGTATTCTGGTTGGCTGTGTGAGATTGCTCTCGTAGCAATAAGTTCGCCATATACATCAATTAGATTCTTTAAAGTACAAAAAAATTATGAATATTTTTGAGCAATGTTTATAATTCTTTTATCTGTTCGAAATATAGGGGAGTATAATGTTTACTAAAAGAATATAAAAATTATTCACAAATGCTTGTCGTAAAGTTCTATTTTGCTTTATCATATGGTAATCGTAGGGACTATTTTAGGAACAGTAATTTATTTTAGACGGTGGTACACAATGTATTTTACTACTGCGTATTAAAAAACTATATATATTCCATAACACACCAGCCACAAAGAAGTGATTGAATAATAAGCATTGTATTTGTCCATTGCAGGTGTGCTTTAGTTGTTGTTCAGATGGAAATATAGCCGTGTGGGATCTTCATAATCAAACTTTAGTTAGGCAATTTCAAGGTGAGCCCTTTAAACAATCATAATTAATATTTAAACTAACTGCAGCTTGAATTTGTACCAATTGTCGATGAATAATATTAAAACAGATTTGATTTTTAGTCTATCGCTAGCCACATGTAAACCGTTGCATTTTCTTTATGCCAGGTCATACAGATGGTGCGAGCTGCATCGACATTTCAGCAGACGGCAGCAAGCTTTGGACGGGTGGATTGGACAACACAGTGCGTTCGTGGGACCTGCGCGAAGGCAGACAGCTGCACCAGCACGACTTTGCCAGCCAGATATTCTCACTCGGATACTGCCCCACTGGTATGTCTAACCCGCGTCAAACATTTACGATCTTGCATCATAGTTATCAAAAAACTTTTTTTTGTTATATAGATTGTTTATCCATTCTACATATCCATTGAACCTTCATGTACATGTCGTTTTTCGCTATAGGTTCATGGTTGGCAGTGGGTATGGAAAATTCGCACGTGGAGGTGCTGCACGCAGGCAAGCCAGACCGTTACCAACTGCTGCTCCACGAATCATGTGTGCTCTCTCTGCGTTTCGCCGCCGGTGGCAAGTGGTTTGTCTCTACAGGCAAAGATAATTTGTTAAATGCGTGGCGCACACCTTATGGGGCTAGTATATTCCAGGTATGAAATTTGTTTTCTAGCTTATTAGTATTTTTCTAACATGTTGAATGACATAATTTTATATCGGTCGCCCATGGCGGCAACTTGGATTTGCTATTTTGTGTTACATATTATATTGCAATATTATGTAGAATGTGGAAATTATGTGCAATGCATTTATCTTACTGTGGGTCACCAGTAGTGATAAGTGGTAATCCCCATAGTGAGACAAAAGAACTTAGTGCCGAAAACCATTGAGCTTTTCGTCATTCCAAGTTTGCTAGATGTCTTCAAGATTGATAAAGAAATATTTGATGCGTTTGTAAAAATTATATTCCCAATTGCATAGTAAGCAACTTGGAATCTAATTTTTACAAATGCATCGAATTTTTACAATGATTTTTATAATTTTTACAATTTTTAATTCACTACTAAGCATTTTTAGAAGCCCTTACCTATCTATGTATGATATTTTGTTTTACTTATTTTACCATGTTTCACCACAATTGAATGGATGAGATTTCATATACATAGGTATAGAGCTTTGGCATGGATACATATTTTTATAAAAAAGTGGTTATTTAAACTAAATTATTACTGCTCTTTAAGGGAGAGGGGGTGAGATATGAATTTTTTTGGGAATTAGTTCTAGATTTTTTTTAACAAATATTCTAAATGTAAACAGCGTTTGTGCAAAATATCAAGCAAATTGGCCAACTATAAGTCGAGAAAAAATAATTGTTTAAAGGTTACTTGATTATTTTTACCGTTTTAGAAGAAATTGTGTAAGATTTAAATTTTACATTCTGGCTTTCCTCTGCAAAATATGTCATTGGACCATAGTTTTACCCTCCTAGCTCTGAGGACACTTTTGAAGGGCATATCCTATCATGCTATGATTCTTAATATTGAATATTAAGAATCATATCATGATAGGATATTGGCGTTAATTTTGTAGAAATTCATTATTGATAATTAAATGAAACTACGTAATGTAGTATTATTTCTACTTTCTTTACGTTCTTTACCACGACCTAGGTTTCGTTGTGTTAAAACATCTTCAGGTGGGCTATAGCCTTCTTAATCCTCTTTAATCTTTGCTAACAGCCCACCTGAAGATGTTGTAATACAACGAAACCTAGGTCGCAGTAAAGAACTTAAAGAAAGTAGAAATAATACTACATCATGTAGTTTCATTTAATTGTCATTTCTTAATATTTTAAATAAATAGTTTAAACATTATTGAATTTTTTATCCTAATCTCAGAACCAGACAAAGACAGAGACAGACATAAACTAACATGGATATCCATTTGATGAAATGTTATACTAGTACTATATTAAATATATTTGAGTTAAATGTATTTCGAGATATGTACTATAGAAATGTATTGAAATACATTATTTTGCCAAAAATCTTTCTTATTAATCAGAAGCATATTTGGTTTTGTTAATTTGGAAAAATTTAATCTTTATTTTATTTTATTTTATGTTAGATAGTAAAACAATAAAAATTATGTATAATGTACGAGGTACAATTATATATAATATTGACATTGAAATGATTCTATTAGGCTGTCCGGGAAGTCCGTATACATGTTGAGTAGCATGATTTCGAGCGACGTGTGAGAGCAAGCATGGGCATGTTCAGTATTGCGTTATACATCATTGTACGCAACAATCTTTCTTCTTTCATGTCAGTATAATGTCATCCCTCGAGTACAATCATGTCACTCACAGCTGGAAAACACGGAGCGTCTCAACGTGCTTTTGTAACATCTTATGTTGTTCTTTTTTAAAAAAAGGCTATAGTTTGATTCCAACAAAAACTGAAATTTGTGAAGTATACAATGACAATGCAGTTTCTATTGTCAGAGTATGCAAGTGGTTTAGGCGGCTCAAATGCGGAGAATTTGACCTTGAAGATCAACAGATATGGATCACATAAAGGTGTATGTGGAGGAATACTACAATGGTATTTGGAATAGTATGGTATAGTAGAAGTCCGAGATATCGCAGACGCATTATGGATTCCTCGATCGACCGTATTAGATCACCTGAAAAAGATTGGATACATGAGCTGCTATGACGTTTGGGTGCCCCACCAGCCCACCAACTAACACAAGCAAAACCGGATGTCCATCTGCGATTCGCTCTTTATTTGAAACTTCAAAGAGCCTGTTCTGAAAAGCATGGTTACCGGGGACGAATCCTGGATCCTTTAGCTGGAGACGATCTTGGTCCATGCTGGGTCGCTACCCAGCGGCCTGCAGAAATTGGCAAAGCACCAGAACAGATCTTCCTGTCTGTGTGGTTGGACTGGAAAGGCATGTTGCATATAAATTACTACTATAAACTCTTGCCACCAAACCAGACCATTGACTTTAACAAGTACTGGGTTCAACTCGAAGATTTAAAGTCGGCTATCGCAGAGAAGCAGTCAGAACTGCACAACAGACGGAGGGTTGTCTTCCACCACGACAACGGGCGACCGCACATATCTTCGGCAACCCAGGACAAATTGTTGCAGTTAGGTTGGGATGTCCTACTGCACACTGTATATTTCCCTGATATTGCCCCTTCAGATTAATACCTCTTCCTCTACCTGGAAAATTCCCTGCCGGTAACAAATTTCTTTCCCTGATGCATGTCAAAAACCATCTAGATCACTTTTAGATCACTTTTAATTTTAAATTTTGGAAAACTGGTATTATGTCTCTTCCATCTAGATGAGCATAGGTCAGTGAACAGAATGGAATATACCTGTATCTGCTTCAATAAATGCATTTCATTTATGAAAATTTATCCTCTTTTTGACATACGAACTTTCCGGACAGCCTAATATGTTACAAAATTTAAAGAAAAAATTATAAGGAACATGTTCTACTATACCATCCTATTCCACATACCATTGTAGTAATAATATGACGATTAACAAATGAATATTGATGTCATTTTGTTATATTATAGAATATTTACATAAAGAAAAAGTAAATATCAAAAGTCTCAAAAACGACGTGTAGTCCGTATTAAAGATAACTTAAAGAGTTAAAAACTGAAGATCATATATTCTCCCAGATATACTATGAGACACGAAACCTATTTTCGTAAAACAGACATTGTATTTCATTTAGGAAGATAGGTCATTTATGCTAGTTCATTACTCTTGGACCATAATTGTTTTTGTTTGGTGTTGTTGATGTCTTATAAAAAGTCTATTTCACTGTTTTTGACATGTATATCGCAAATCATAATATTTTACGTTAAGTGAATCTATTTCAATTCACGTGGAATCCAAATCGACTAGTTTCTTAATGAGTCCAAGACATTTTAGATGGTTGTCGGTTGTTGTGTTTCATACATTTAACCTCTCTGTAAACTCTCACTCTGTTATATGATATATATATCCATTTCAATTATAGCTTTGATTTGGTGACCATTATTTTCAGGAAGTCCAAAATTATGGTTGCCTTTGAGTGAAAAATCTCCAGGATGGAATTATTTAAACCAATTCTGATACATATGTTCTATTAAACAATTGAAACCGTAAACTTCTTATATTTCTTATGAGTTTTCAGCTGTCTTGCTTTTAAAAAAGTAAAAAAAATTAAAAAGTTAAAAAATTTTAAAAGGTTTAAAAAGTTTTAAAAAGGTTTATTTTTGCACTCCATGGTAAAATTGATCCTAAACTAACAGAGGCACACAAAATTATGCACAATTAGCTTCTAAAGTGAAAAGTGACACCTGTGAAATGTCAAAAGGAAAAGATCATAGCATTGACAGGAAGTTTTTTAAAACAAATGTAACATAACCTATTTGTGAAGACTGAAATTAATTTCTTGCCAACAAGAGTCATCGTCACCGAGTGTGTTGGGTTGATCACATGGCATACGACCTTTGGTGGCGAGGTGCACCACAGGGACCCGGGTTCGATTCCCGGCTACTCGTCAAGCGGGGCTGGACTGGTATTCTGGTTGGCTGTAAGGGATTGCTCTTCTAGCAATAAGTCCGCTATATATATCAATTAGATACATTAAAGTATAGAAATAAATAAATATATAAAAGTTAAAAAATGTATGCGTTAATTGTCACAAAGTTTTGTGTACTTACAATGTATATTAAATTTATTTATTTTCAGTCGAAAGAGTCATCATCAGTGCTTAGTTGTGATATATCTGCTGACGACAAGTTCATAGTGACAGGTTCTGGTGACAAAAAGGCGACTGTGTACGAAGTGATATATTGAAATGTGTTGAGATGGTCGCTCGCATGGCGCCCAGTGGTGGAACTTCCCAGTGCACCCAGCTGATAGTGGACTCGCTCCGTTCGCACTCTACGTGTCTGCTCTTGTGTTTAGTTTAAAAGTGACTGTTTTTGTCGATGTGGTGCATTATGTAGTATGTAAAAGACACCTTTATAGCTTAAAATTGGGAATAAACTAAAAGCAAACAATTTCTTCTGATATGTGAGATGAATGTAATTAAAAAAAATAAGCTGAACCCAACCTCGACCACTTTGTATTAAATCTAGGGACAATATATGTAAATTTAAGAGAAGATATTTAGTTTTAAAATCTCTCAAGGCTCCCAAAATATAGCAGTATATATGTTAATATTGGCCGTCAAATTTTCTAGATATGTTTAGTTTGTTGGTAAAATCCATGAAGAATCTCACTCCCTCCTTTGGCTCTGGCATTTATTTGTGCTCTATGGATTATTGTGAAAAAATTATACGATAGTATAATAATTGAATGCATTGTTGTAAACATATGTGGAAATATTTAGTTCTTTCAGAAATCACGGGATAGGGTTCATCGTATAAAACAAAGTATAGAATTTTTAAAATTATGACAATATCACAGTTATCTAGGTTTTTAAAATTAACAAAGTATTTTATTTGAGAAACACTAAAATCAATCTATTAGCATCAATGGCTCTTACTATCTGACATTAGACAGTGGCTGCATCCAGAATATGAAACCTAAAAATGATGTCACACTATGAGCTTGCCGCAAAATAACAAAATATATGTCATTTAATAGGTTATGTAAACAATATAACCTATTTAGCGACACTTATAATAAACAATATTATTTTTTCACTCATGAATATCAGAAGCATTGCACAGCTATTGCACACTTCAGACGATGTATGGATGTGGTAACTATGATATGAAAATAAAATGTTTTATGCTTCTCCTTTTATTATTTACTTCTGTAAGATCAAAGCGATTCACAATCAATACATACATAAAAAAAGTTTATACATTTCGATTAATAGATAAAAGCCGTAAACAATTCCTTGATTTCGTAGAATTATAAAGAAATACTTAACTAAGTGACTTTATTGTAATAAATAAAAGAGACCTTTGCTTAAAGTTTAATATGACGTTCGATAAATTGATACAGTAAGTTGTGAACGGAGCTTTAGAATCAATATCGTTTGTAAATTGTTTTATTGACTGTGGAGAACTCTTGAGAGAATATGTATTATATATTTGGTTCCACACAAAGTAGAGATAATAGAAATATCGATGAAATGAATTAAAATCAAATGATATGGATGAATGAATATGAGTATACGTGTGTATGTGTATATATACTTATGTATACTGTATATGTTTATACACACACACATATATACATATATGTATAAATTGAGTATTATGAAAATTAAATGTAGCAATAAAATAATTGGAATATCACGTTAAAGGTAATTGTTTTTATTTTGGTCGAGTACAGGAGTGTTGTTTAATTATCATTGAATTGCACATTTGGAAATTTCTGTTTTATCGACTAGGTTCTCTTCAATGGAAGATATGTATGCAGTGTTGCTATACATGCATCGGTATGAAAGAGAAATGACTTAATTTAAGTTGCACTAAAAATGAAAAATAAATTATTTTATAATTTGTCGTTTCTCTAATTTGTTGTTAATAGAGTAAGGGTGATGGCAATATTTTTCATTTTTTTTAGACACATAGTGACTTTCTACTAGTGGCAACATTTTTATCTCACCAATTCTCGGAGGACCAGTTAATTTTTTTTTATAACTTTGTAAATGTAAGGATAGTGGACAGATACGGTGGAGTTAGCGACAGAACATATCCTTTAATTTAAATATAAATTGAAATCTCATCTCTGAAGACTTTCATATTAATTATGATATTGAATTTTGCATTCCAATGATCGCTTATAATTTTAGTACAAGTAAATGTAGTAAACACTTGTTAGAATATCTTGTTTTCTCACAAAAAGTAGTATTTATTTTCTGGTGCTTATCAGTTGTTAAAAATGTTATGTCATGCCTATTTGGAAAGGGATACATATATAGAACAAAATACTATTAGAAGTATTTGGAAAACTATTTATATTATAATGCATATATTTAATTATCTTGCCAATATATTTTATGGAAAAATAATAAAGTACAGTGTTGCAGTATTTTCTGCTGGTATTTTCCAATAGTTTATTTTTAAAAGCGGGGTTTGCAGAGAGGTTGCAGAAAGAACACTCATTCAACTTGAAAAAAAAGACAATAAAACCTCATACATATTATAATTTGACAACGAAAAAGACCTTTTGAAAATTTTTGACCACCATTTTCAGTTTTTAATGAAAAAATTGCTAGTTTTTTGTTAATAAAAAAAGTATGAGGTAAAAAAAATGCTTCGATGAATATCACATTTATTCAACTTGAGTAAGTTAATTATTTAGTCACCGATTGCAAAATTGCCTCTTGAAAAAAAAAACACAATTAAAATGTTGCACTGAATTTTCACTGAAGTGAAATACTTTTTATTTAATAATTTTTTTACTAAATCAGCTATATGCTGATAATAAAGTTAAACGCAGTTGACTCGCACAGGTAAAAAACAATGACTATTGTGCATATTATTATTGCTCAAAGACATTATTTTATAGTAATGAATTTATAAAATGAAATTCTTTTCAATATTACAAATAGGCATGAACCGTTTAAAATAAATCACCTAATATAAAAATCAAATACATTGTGTTTAATTTGAAGGAACACTGAAATTAGATTGAACAAAGACTTTCATTTTTTTAATTACCAAAAAAAGGATTTTAGACATATTACAACATTCAACTACAGGATCGTGCAATATAATGGTTGCTTGAAAAAGAAGAAATAAGAACTTTTATGGGCGGTTTCTGAAGTACATTGGACAGCAGTTTATCTATTAAATATCACTATTGCATCGATAACTTGTTAAAAATAGTTTCTGAACACCTGAAAATAATTAACTGAACAAAAATGGTTGAACAAAACCATTTATCTACTCCATAACACGAGCTGTCAAACATGAAACGAATGACTTTAATTCTATCTAACCTTTTTGTGTTATTTTTACATATTTGTGTTTTTGTAATATCTTAAAATTAGGTGTGGATTGTGTAGCTATAAACTCAACTTCTTCATCAAAATCTAATGAATATATTATTCGTTTTATAAATAATATCTCAATTCCCATAAATTTGGCAGATCGTAGAAATACCTTTAAAATGTTTACTGTGCAAAATTTATGTTGAAAAAATTAATAGTAACATTCACCGTAAAATCACATTATTAGTTAATGTTGGATTATTAACTTGAATATGAGAGTACATAATTGGAGACGTATGAATGATTGAGAATATCAACTGTGATAAGAACACTCAGAAGCAGATGCTAAGATCTTCACCGTTAGTTTCACTGTTAGATAAACGTTAATTTTAACTTTTTTAACCGTGTCGACGAGCGCCATCACGCTTGTGCGTCTACTATCTAAATTTGCCAAGAGCGCAATGGTACTCGCGAAATCCATTGCTGTTTAGCGCGCGGTAGGGGAGGTCACTCGCACGCATCGCTAATTTAATAAAGTTCAAATTATAATACTATTAGTAATTACAATATAAAAAGGATCCGGGACAAGAATATTTTTAACCCATAATGTCGGAATACGAAAATAATTCGAGTAAAATGATCGTTTTTAAAGTTGTGAAGAAAGTGATAGTGGGAGTGACATTGTGGTGCGCTCACAATTTGGCGTAATGCAAATTTTGAGTGATTGTGATAATAGTGAGAATAACAATTATTTTGCTGATACGTAGGATGTACCGGACAGCGAAAATGACGTTGTGACCTTGATTTCAGTTTTTGTTATAATTTCTGTTCACAATATATATTTCCATAATTTTCTTTCTATTTTATTATCCATGTACAAGTTTTTATTAAGAAAATACCGAAAAAATTATTAAAATTGGATAATTTTTGGAAGAGATACAGTTTTTTTTCCAGACAAGGGTAAATGACATCAGAAACAAAAGATTTCTTTGGAAGTTTTAAGTATATATGAGTAAAAAACCATGGCACTAAAATGGTTAAGATCAACGGCATATTTATATATATATATATATATATATATATATGTACAGCCAATGTTATTAAAAAATAGACGATTTTTAAATAAATTTTTAGTTTATAATTAATATTAATACACCTGAAGTAATATTTTATTTCGAATATATTGTATTGATGTATTTCATTAAAAAATATGTTTAAGACTTTATTTCCACGAAAGAGTCGTCTAGTGGTACGAGGAAGAAATACTTATCGAACCGACAGTTATCAATAGAACGAAATAGTATTCAGAAATGCATTTATAGTTATTTGTCGTTTCTCAAAGCAATAAATTGAATGAACCTATAGCTATGGAAAGGTTATTTAGTATCTTCAGAAACCGACCATTAGTGGTCTTTGCAATATATGCAGTATTTTATTGGTGGTTTTCAGTAAAGAGATCATGTCACAGACGAATATGAAATTAGATTTTTGAAAAACTAAACAGTATTGCTGTTTTCATACATTATTAAAATGCTTTTATGCAACATGCTTCATATTTAGATATTATAAATATTTTTGATTGCTATACGTATGCTATGTTGACTTCGTACTAAAAAATGACATTAGTGTAATCAAAAGGTTATTTATTTATCACCATATTGCTCTGATAGCGTTGTGTACGCTCTCTATACTCTGCTATTTCTCCAATTTCAAGTGATTTACTCTAAAATTGGCAGCTAATAAACCGATCATCTCAGTTCATCAGCTTAATGTAGATAAGTATGACAATATACTTTAGAATTTAAACTGGGATCTTTATCAACAAGTCATTTTAATTTTTCTAAATTAAATATCAGAGAAAGATCACACTAAATGAAACAAAATTTTCTTTGAATCTTGGGAACCTATGCTAGGCTAGAGTCTAGGATACATCTGCACTCATCGTTGTGCACATATTGTACGTTGTTTGTTGAAATTTCGTCCTAGGTGGAAATCTCGAAATGAGAGCATGCCTATATATTTTCATCCTGAAATTTCAGATTTTGTTCATTCTTTACTTGCTGAAACTCAGTCACTAATTGAACAGAAGATTGAGGCCAGGCTCTCTATATACTTGAGAGATGTTCGAAAAGTTTTTCTAACATTCTATAAATCTCTGAAAAGTGTGGCAAGTTTATGTGTTGCCAGCCTAATACAATTTCTTTCAAGTTTTTAAGAATGCGCTGTTGCAAGTAATAGCCTCATGCTAGTATTTCGGTTTAAAACCAAATGGATAAAATATAAATCGATTTATAATCAGTATTTTTATTTTATATATAAAAAAGTAATACAACAAAACCATTCGACAAAGTGAGCTGTGACAACTTTTAGAGTGAAGTTAGCTAGAGCTATATTTTGTTACTACTACATTTTAGTGTGTAGTCTATACTCTTCCATAAGGCTGCATGCTATATATGTATAATTCACATATCAGTCTAATGTTGAACGCATAGTTGTATGTGAGTCATTAGTGGCTATCGGACAGCACTTTTGTAAGCCAAAGTAACATATGCAAATTTCCATCTTACCAGGGCAACAAATACAGGTATAGAATACAAAAAAGTTTTGTTTACATAATAACTACCAACATTTCCAAAATATTTTTAATTAAGTCTACCAAAATTGTCAGTACATTTGTAAAAATTAGTTTAAAACTATAACTTTAAAGAGCAGGCATTCCTACAGAGAGGTAGAAAATTACAAATTTGACACATTACAGCCAAGAAGGCCTTAATTCAAGTATTTGCACATTTTTAATATTGGGTGCCAATGTAACGTCGCTGATGTCTTTTCCACAATATGGGGTGGTGATGGTAAACTATTCTTTTTTAAGCAAATAGAGAAGGTAATATTTAAATTTATTGTGTCTGTTATATTGAGGGTAAAAATATAAATATGCTGTCAAGTATGGCTCACCTGATTTTGAAAATAAAATATTTAGAAGCTTTCTGCCTTCGGAAATGCATAAACAAACTGTGAAAGTTTTTTAATTCATATGAGGAAAACGATAAAGTTAATCAAGGAATATTGGAAATGAGAACAAAAAAATTGAGAAAAATATTACTACTAGTTCATTTAATTTTATAATACTGTATTTAAATACTAAATAATTTATTAATAAACATTTTGGAACAGACGCTTTGGTAATTGTTGCTGTATATCGTTTCACATGGTGTCCCCTGTGCGCTAATGCACAGCCATAACGCTACAACTTTTAAATTTACAAAATATATATGTATTCTTGTCATGCATGGGAAGCATGGTAGCAATGGCCGACATCGGTGGCAAAGTCCTCACTATGCTGCTATCATGCCGTTCAGTGTAAAAAGGTGTTCATAAATTTTTTTACTTTCACAAAATAATTTAATTATATTTAAAAAAAAAATTATAAAACTAGACATTCATTGTCTATGAAATATGACAAATAAAACCAACAATATTCTGTAATTTTACTTGTTTAATACAGCTATTAAACAAGGAAATATGATTTGGCATTATGTTTAACTGGCAAAGATATGTAGGTTGATTTATTTATCCAGCAATGTAGGAAAATGAAAATTTTTCTTATTGAAGATGTTTATTTTTAATCCAGAGAGTTTTAATGTCTTTAGAAGTCTTTAGCTATTTATAGAGAATTCAAGACTCATTGAAATATTAATAAAAGGATGTAGTCGTACTGTTAAGACATTCTGTAATATTCTAGCTAGTATAGCACTTGCGGAACTAGCAATTAAATAAAAAAAAGGTAGATTGCACTTGTTGGCATCAATGTAAAGTAATATGGGAAGCAAAACTGTTGTTATAACACAGAACTGAAATAACAATACTTCTAGTATAGTAGATAACGTAACTTGTTGTTTTGAGATCACAATGTAATATTTGAATGAATTGTAAAATTTTTTTTTTGTGGAAAATTTTTAAATGCATATCAAATATTTTTTTTTTCTTTAGACCACTAAGCTAACTAGGTTAGGATATGTATTTTGTAAAGGTTTTAACTTTTTTGTTACCAATATGTGTACTCACGTGAGTACACAATAACCTGTGTACTCATGAGGTATGGCATAGTGTAATTGGATAAAATATTTTTATAAATTGTACAACTTAATGCAATTTTGGTCTTTATGTATATGTGGATACTATGTTGTGGTTTACCACTTGAGCATTGTTGCTAAGTTGTACATGATCTGACAATTTATAGTTTATATTTATACGTTAGGGGCTTGTAACCTTGTCCTTCTATAAGTGCAATTGAGAAAAAAGTTTATAGGGTATCTCTATCTACACTCAATTTAATAGTATTTTCCATTCTTTAAATATTTAGAAACTATATTATATAATAATGAAATTATGCATCTGTCTAAAACCTAGTGCGCACTACTGGTTTTTTTTTGCTTGCTCTATGAGACAAAAAAATAATAGGACTTTTCTTTGCAACGCACTGTGCAACAAAAATTAGGTTAATTTTTATCCAAAAAATTTAGCAAATAGGTACCTATGTGTTTGTCATTGCAATAAAATGAAGAAATAAGTTAAAACAATTCATGTTCGCAAACAAGTAAAACGTTTATTTAGAGACAATTTTGTAACGTACTAGTGGAGCTTGAGACTTTGTCCACATTGATCTTTCAAAACATAATAGTAAGTTAGCTGTCAGCTTGAAGCTTAAAATATAGGCAGAGCCATCTTAATCATAAGAGTAAACTTTTTCAAGTAAGTGCTTTGGATTGAAACTTTAAACCATATCTTCTTTTCTAGCAGCTTGATTGTGACAGAACAAGACCTGTATTTTACATCAGATCCTACAGAATTCACCGGTTAAAACTCGCATCAGAATCCCTTTGACAGTTCTTGCGACAGACGTGCAAACGAATAAACAGATAAAAATATATTCCATTAACCTTGTTCTGTCCCTCTAAATTATCTTTAATATAGACATGCCAGTTATACAGTTTTGCTATATGTATAGAAAAGTCAACATTACAAAATAAATTGAAAGTATACGAAAAAATTTCATAAAATATACTTTATACGAAATATACAAATAATGTGTGATTGAGTTTGCTATCACTCAACGACTAACTGAATAGTATGCAAAATATATTTGAATTTGTAGGTACCACCCAGCTGTGTATAGATGCGACTAATCTGTGATTATAAGTTGAATTGGAATAAGCGTTTAATAGCGTATAATATAAACGCTTGTTAAATATAATAATAAAATGCTTGTTGAATATATCTAATAAATGCTTAATAATAAGTATATGAATATGAATACAACTGGCAAGTCACACCAATAGTTGTAACTATTTGTGTGACTTGCCAGTTGTAAATTTAAAATTGGTAGTGCGCAATAGGCCATATTTATATTGACACCACTTGTCTAGATAGACATTAAGTGATTGTCACTTCAATCAAGACATTAAGTGATCTCAAAACTTTATTTTGAGAATGTTAACAGAAATATTTAAATTTATATCAATCAATAGACTTTTTCATAAATCTGATAATTCCATAAATATTGTTCGATATAATAATCGACATAATACTATAAGTATGTAAAAGCATATAACATTATATTATTAAACGATTAGTAAATATACTGGCACATTGTAAATGGAACAAATATGAATTGTGTTGTATGTAATTTACTATTAGCAGCTTATTAAGTTCCTTGTATTAATATTTATTGTAATAGAACTCCAGAAGACACTCCATATTATTAGAACGTGTTTAAAAAGTGTTTTCGTCTAAACAGTGGTTGTCCACCAACTCATTGCGTGTGCCAATTTCTATTAAACTCTGTTAGATGAAAGGTATCTTTCGAATGCTACAACAGATTTACGCTATGGGTAATAATTGAAAAGACCTTGGTCTTGCCAATGTACTTGTTAGATATTAATATCACTATCGTTGGTACAATCCAAGGTCATAACCAAGGGAACGCACTATGATTTTATTCCACACCCTATTTGAGAATGACCACGTTATAGGTACAAGTATGTCCTATTAAAAAAAAATTAGTTTAAAGAACTAAACTAAGGTCCAGCTTTAAGACGTGAATCTTATGGCTTGTCTCAACATGAAAAAAAATACAAGATTAAACTCACAAGATTGGTCGAAGCCTTTGTACGTTTAATTCATCTTAACAAGATCTCGCATGATGTCCATAGTTAGGTAATGGTGCTGAAAAATGGTCATAGTAATTTCTTAATAGTGATCAGCAGATCTATCATCTTTGGGCATATTTAATTCGTCTTAGCAAGACCTTTGGTCTCGCATGATGTTCATGGTCAGATGATGGCGCCAAAAGATGGTCACAGTAACTTTGTAACGTTGAATATTCCAATGTTTGGACTCGTTTAACTCATCTTGGCAAAACTATTATTCCCACTTGATAACGATGATCTGATGACTGTGCTGAAAGGGGAATGTAGCAACTTCATGCTGGTAAGTAACATGCCCATAATGTTTAGGCATGTTTTATTCAGCACAACATTCTAATGGCGTTTTGCCCATATCATGTGCTCGATCTAATACTGCAACCAGCAAGAATGGATCTCAACAATGCTTTCTAAGTACATAATAATATTTATTTGAATGTGAGGTTGCTCGGAATACATTAAGGCAAGAATCGCCACCGCCTTGCACAGTGAGTAAAATATTATCTTGAGAAGATTACACATGTTAACATCCTTATTAATACAATAATGAATATAAAAATTAATGACTATTTCGAGAGTGCCTACTTTTTTCACATATCCTTCCCGAAGTCCTGTCTATAGGTTGCGAATATGATATAATTTGTTCAGAGAACAAGATGCCTACATATATATATATATATATATATATATACATACGTATATATACATATATATATATGTATATATGTATGTATATATATATATATATATCTTTTCGATCCATGCCTGGACTCCTCCACAAATTACAAGCGTCCCAAGTGTTATAATAGAATCTCTCAAGTTTTTACTTGTACCACTGGCACCACCTAGTAGAGTACGATCGTGGTTTAAATTACGTGTAAACTTTTAAGCCCCATTACACTATAATTTTTAAGAAACTTTTTGTAATCTTAACAATTTTTCAATTCCCAATTGTTTTTTCCTAGAACTTATTACTAACAAATAGCTAGTTGTAGAAGTGCTCAAACATTTTGGTTGGTCAATTAGGCACTCATTCACTCACATCCGATAATACAAATTAAAATTTAGACATTTGTTCCTTCCTAATTAATTTCTAATGAAAGCAAGAATTCAAGCATAGAAAGCCAGCTATTTATTGTAGTAAATATTTTTTCCCTAAGATCTTTCGTAACCGTCAATGTTTCAAAGACAGATTTGCCAATGCATGGAACGACGCAATGGTAAACCAACAATTAATACAATTCGGAGGGTGGTTTCTAATATCGGCAGGGCAGCCACTTTTTTAGAAAATTACTGTGGAATAACAAATAATTAACCATAACAATCATGGTAGTAATGTTTCATGCATACATCATGACTTTCTTCTGGAATAGAGCTGACATAAGACTAACAAATATTTTATGTCGGTTGATGACTATTGAAAGAACAGCATTAGAAATAAAATTATTAAGACAGTACATAAAGCTCTTATGAAATGTATTATTGGTCACTAAAGTTTTGATGAAATGTATTATTGGTCACTAAAGTTTTGATGAAATGTATTATTGGTACTAAATATAATGTAAATGCTGTAGGAATTTTGGGAGGTTGCACTATTGAAAGATTGTGCAAAGTGAGTAACGGCTGCCTTTTTTAGCAAGGTGAGTGCTGGAAATAACTCATAAAATTCAATCAATCTTGTTTCTTTAAAGAAATCCTTAATTTGTATTCTGGGACCTATAAGATTAATACCTGTTTTTTAATGTTAATGTTATATGTATGCTGGACCTAGTTATCACTAAATAAATTTAAGTTTCCCCAAGTATTTTAGACATTTATATCATTACTAGGAAATCAACTAACAAAATGTATGAGATACCCTAAGAACTATTTGCACATTACACACAATCGACTTGCATGTCTTATACACGATTATCACTATGTTATAGACTATACCCAATTATCACTATGTTATACTATGTTATAGACTGCTGATCTAAACAGCAATGGTCAGTACAAAAATAATATGTAATGGCGTAGTAAAATATTTTTGTTTAGTACATTTTAACACTGTGTTAACAATTGATGATGTCATGAGTTATGGAAATTTATGGCCATGTCTCAAAACTGCAGTTGTATGCAGAAGAAACAATTTGGATATGATGTCAGCTGTTTACTTTAATAATCCATCTTGTAATGTAACTTACAGTTCTATTTTGATTTATTTATATTATTAGAAGAGTCAATGCGACTATTGACAGTAAAATGATTGACAGTAGTGTAGACGAGATGGAATGCAATATTTGCCAAGATAACCTAATAATGTTTTAATAAAATATTTTGTTAATGTATTGTACAAAAAGTATTTGAAATTAAAATTTAACAGTTTTTAATTTTGAGTAGTTTTCTTCGGTTCCCTTTGCTTGTATTTTTAATATTTAATGCAAAATATAAAATACGTTGCTATCAAAGAAGTAATTGAGTTAATGCACGTGATGTTCACGTGTATTATTAATGGAATTGGCACATTATTTGTAAGTGGCATAGAATATCAAGTAAATAAATGATACTGCAGTAAGCACTTCAGTAAAAATGAATTTTTCATTGCGTTTTATATTCAAAAAATGGACTATTCAAGCTATAAACAGTGCTTACAATTAATTTAGTAACATATCTATTTACAAAGTGCTGTTGTGTGCTGTTGTGTTGATCACAAGGCTTACAATTTTTGAAAGTGGAGTCAGGTTCCCTTCCCGACCGCCCATTAGGATTTAAACGATGTTTGTAATCATGTAGCTAAATGCCACAGACCAATGGCAAGTAGCAGTGCCACTAATGCTAGAAGCTATGCACCACGATCACCAATCCATCTGCACCGCATAGAGATTATGGGCCTTGTCCCTAAAGATAGGCATATGTTAAGCTGAGGACTGAGCCAGGCTATTGATGATGATTGCATTTTGCACTCATTGCGCTTCGTTATGAAGCTTAATATTTCAGAAATGAGGTTAAATTTTAAATGAAACCTTAATTTCGTTTTGAAAGGTGTAACTAATGATTTTTTATGCGACGGGGTATGTGAAAAAAATTATTTGGCCTCACTTATACGTATCGGGATCATCTTGGTTGAAGTCACCATCTGCAACAGCCATAAATTTGGTTCTCTATAACTAGGGAAGATTCAATTATGATCGTAGAAAAAGACGTTACCTGCTTCACGCACATTTTTCTGAAACACTTGATCGTAACGATCAATTCATGGAAGGCGCAATTCATTCTATCTGCTTATAACACATATTACAACTCTCATATAATAAAAGTGATTGAGGTGTCAATAGAAAGTAATTTTTTTTAAACATGTATAGAAATTGTATTAATTTATAAATCTAAAATTAACATACATAGGCAAATGAACAACCCTAAAATATTAAATTTAATTTTTATAAGTTCAATATATTATTTGGTTATACCATACAAGACTATATGTGGTGCAACAAGCTTTTACACACAAATACAATAGTTCACTATTACAAAAAATTTCATAAAGTTCATCACTCATTCAACGAATGTGTGAATACTCTGTTCACTCACAAAATGCATAAAGTTCATCACTCACAAATTTCATAAAGATCACAATAAAACAGTTAGTGTGAATACCTTTATCCTTATTTCCAGTAGAACATTGTTGCAAAAACTATTAAAAAATATTAGTAGTATTTTATGGCTTTATTCTGTGGGTGATGTGATACATCCTTTTATTTCTTTGTTGGCTCAAAAACTGTAGTGAAACAGATTCCTATTTCTAAAATATCTTATTTTTCAAACACTGAATATTAACATTTTTATGAAGTGGTTTCACCTGTAATCCTCTATTTCCACTTTAATGGATAGATGGATTTGGATTAAATTTGGCACAAAGATCAATAATTATCCAAGGACACTACTCATATCAATTACCTAGCACCAGTAGTGCTGAATTAATTGCCCGTTTCTTTCATAAGCAATCATGAATATCAATTTATCTACATAAAAATTCAATTTCAATTAGTTTATGTATATTCATAAAATATGGTTTATTTTTGTCCGAAAAGTAAGTAAAAACTGTGTCTTTCATTTCTTCATCGTTAAAATTTTACTTTTTTAACTTTCAGAATAGATAATAATCGCTAGAGGCCAGGTCAGAACTGTAGGGTGGGTGATCCAAAATATCAAAGCTACCCTTATGCAGGGCAGCCAACATAACATGATTCTTGTGAACAGGCGCGTCCCTAAAGACAGTCGGCATGATTTTTCCAGCAGACTATGACACCTTCTTGGGTGTGTAGACTCAAGTTCACAATGATGAACACAAGTTTTGTCCCCAGTAACAATTCGAATCAATAGTTCATCCTTGTCTTCACTTCAGAGATCCAAAAATGCATGAAAACACTCCACTTAGTATTGTTTTTGAGGCGGAGTAAGCATTCTCGGCACCCACCTTGCGCTGACCTTACTCATCTCAAGATGATTATTAAGAATTTTAAAAATGATTATATCCGACACACCAACCATTTTTGCGAGCTTGTTTTTCTTTAGTCTAGCACCTTCTGATATAATTTTTTGACTTTTTGAATGATTTCCGGAGCAGTCACTTCGATCGGCCGTTCGGGGCGTGGTTATCTTGAAGTGAAGCCCTGCCTTTTTCAAAGATCCTGTGCCACTTATAAATCATGGCTTTCTCCATAAATGGGTGCCATCTCTCCCAGTATGGTTTGAACCAACTTTCCTTACTTGATAGGGAACTTTGTAACAGCACAGTACTCTATTTTCTCCATATTTCTCACCTTCTTCTTGGCTGAGAGTCAAGAAGAACGTGATCAAGCAATTGATCGACAATAGTTCAAAAATTAATGACCCGATTAAGATAAAACTTGCTATTTATACTAACAGTGAGTTACTCAACTTGTATGACTCATTAAAGTACCCCCACTAATGACCTATTTAGTGAGGGTACTTTAAGGTGTATATGATAATTTCTATGAACTTAAAATGCATCATTGCATCTTTCACAGGTGCACACTTAAAAGAATATTTTTTTATGTGATGTAACTACAAATTAACAATTTTTGAATCTTTTCCTTTACTTACGCTGTGAGATCTTGCTTTCTGCCAAATTTCATGATTTTAGGTCAACAAGAAGTAGGTTTTGATTTATTTGCGAGTGTCAAAAAATGCATCATAAATGGCCCTTGAGTTGAGCTTGATTTTTTTACAGCTCCAAGGGGCCGTAGACTTAAGTATTTGATATTACTTTCAACTTGATACCTCCACCCGTTCCTGAGAAAAAGGGTCTTGACAAACCGATAGACGGACAACGAAATGCGCCTATAAGTGTTTCTTTTTTCCTTTTGAGATATGGAACACTTAATATACAAAATAACATTAAGAGTTATATATATATATATATATATATATATATATATATATATTATATCTTAATATATAAATAACTCTTATCTCAAAAGTAAAATTTAATTTGTTTATTCAAATAAATATATTAGACTTTGTATAGTATACTTTCATTTGCTCAACCCTGTTTGAAATATCTCAAAATATATTCATAAAATTTAATATTTATATCTCATTGAAATCAAATCAAATTTGAGTTGTACCATTCATTAAATGTGATTTGACTATGCTCTGCCTTCCTTGAAGCAAATTCGGTAAATTTTGTGAAATTTTAGAACACTGTTATGCATTTTATTACTATATCTATCCATCATTAAAATGTTCTGCTCCATGCTGGTACAAACAGGGGTGTAAAAAGCAGTTAGGATATCAGCGGTGTGCAAGAGGTGGTACAGTAATCATTATGTGCGAATACTACAAATCATTTCAATTTCTTTAGAAAAGATGAAATTTAAATACAAGGACACATGCAGTTATTTTGTTGGTTGCAATAATAATTTTCGTTTCTTTGTTTCTTGGGCTTTTGGGAATCAGTATTTCTAGCAGGTAATGCTCGAAATTTGGGTATTATTTGTAGAAATCAAAATTGGTTGCTTTACACAATTACGCTACTCTTAACACTTTTAGAAATATGCAATTTGGCATCAAGTTACGTCATTGGACGTACCTAACTGTAAAATATCGAAAAGCGTTCGATTATGTGTTGGGATTGAAAATAAAGCCATATCTTTGATTATCGCTAAACAGAAAACGTATATAAAAAAGTGACAGACAGTGAAAGGGCTACGCACTCTCATATTTCATCTACATAAGAATATAGAAAATGATAAAGAAGAGAATGACGTAAATGAAAAAAAAATGAAGTAAGACTAATTTAGATATAATGAAACTATGCATATAAATATTGATATCCTAGCAAAAACAGACATGTAATAAAAGAATTGAGATTTGAATGGCTATGTTTTATTGAAGTTCCCTAAGACTTATATAATAATGTTATTGTTTAAAAACAAAAAATATTATTCGCACACTACTTAATCTTCACATATTTGTATATAACAAATGAAAATATGCAGAGTTTAAAGATTAAGCAATAAGCACGTAATATTAATTGTAGAGTTAAAGATTAAACAGCAACCATGTAATATTGTTTCTTTTTAACTAAATGCCCCAGGGTCTGAAATCTGGCCCAACACAAATTTACGTAGGTTGTATTGGAACCAAAATGTATGCGAAATATAGGCTGGATGTGGCTGGCGTCTAGACGCTAATTTTAGCCAGGACGTTTAAGAATAAACATTATTAGTTTTTTGTAAGTTTTAAGGAACTTTAATAAAACTTAACCTGACACCTATTTAGACCTTGATTCTTTTATTGGCGAAACTACAAACCAACTTGTTCTCATTCTGAACTTGGCCCGTTTCTAAATTGTTTTATTTAGCTGCACTTTCCGTATGTTATTGTTAATACGGTGGATTTTACAGCTTCTTCTGTTTAACTGATTTTCATGAATCTTTGTACATATAGTCAATCCCCATTAAGTACGACATTATGATCATTTCAACTTTTGATCATTAAATCCTGATGCTGCTGGCAAGCAGTATGCTTGCCTAAATCATGAAAATTGAGGATCTGCTGTTTTTAAATTGGTATTGTGGGTCTCAAGCATAGCCTCTGTTATCGAACTCAGCTTTCCTACTTCTCAGTCCGGAAACTGCCGGGGAACCGCCTGTCTAAACCATGACATTTGTGGATTTGCTACTATATATTGGTATTTTGAGTTTCAAGCAGAAACCCTGTTTTCGAATTCTCGGTTTTAACTCCTCAGTCCTGCCGTCACAAAGTACTACTTATTTAAATAGTGAGACTAAGGAATCTCTCAGTGTCTTGTTTCTGGGCACATTTTTCAACATTTTCACTAATTTATAAAGTAGTTTACATAGAATCATAAAGATTTGAGATGAAATTATTCAAGTATATCCTTTGCTTTATAATTTTCATGGTGTTGTATGATTGCTATTGATTAATACATTGGAATGCAGTAGATAATCATAGGCATTCTGTTAGAGTATAATTTACGTAGACCAAAAAAACATTCTGGCAAACGAAAAGAGAGATCTAGTTACTATCTAGTTTAGATAGACCAAAAGAGCATTCTGGCAAACAAAAAGAGATATCTAGTTACTATCTAGTTTACATAGACCAAAAGAGCATTCTGGCAATCAAAAAGAGATATCTAGTCTACATAGATCAAAAGAGCATTCTGGCAATCAAAAAGAGATATCTAGTTTACATAGACCAAAAGAGCATTCTGGCAAACAAAAAAATATATCTAGTTACTATCTAGTTTACATAGACCAAAAGAGCATTCTGGCAATTAAAAAGAGATATCTAGTCACTATCTAGTTTATATAGACCAAAAGAGCATTCTAGCAATCAAAAAGAGATATCTAGTTTACATAGACCAAAAGAGCAATCTGGCAATCAAAAAGAGATATCTAGTCACTATCTAGTTTACATATACCAAAAGAGCATTCCAGGAAACAAAAAGAGAGATCTAGTTTGCCGCTGACCCTAATTTGTAATTAAGTTATTTTGTTAGGTCTCAAGTAGAGACTGTCATTGAACTCCAGATTCCAAATCCTCAGCCCGAGGCTGTAATGGTATGGTCTGTCTAAATTACGACACTTGACGATTTGCTGGTTTTAAATTGGTAAAGTAAACCATAAGAAATGTGTCATTAGAATCAAGAAAATTAGGCTAAGCAAACAAATTACACAAAAAGGTTAAATTTGATAAAAGTAAAAAATATGTTAAACAGTTTTATTACATATTCGATGATGTACTCCATGATACCTCATGTTTACTAGAAAACTTTCTTTTCTTGGAATTTAGAAATTCTATTTTTATATTTTATAATACCGTTAAATTACTTGTGTGTTATATGTTGTGACTGATTACATGAACAATTTGATTAAAATATTAAAGACTTCTAACACAAGTCCCAAAAAAAAGTTTCCTAACAAATGCGCCCCGCGGTTCTATTTTAGTCTGATTAAAAATCCAGATAGCCGACCATAATTATTTTCGAGCTTTTAATACATAATCGGTTGTATAATAAAAGCAAACTTAAAAATTTCTTTTTCCTTTATTTTATTATATATTTGTGTTTTTGATGGAATTTTTATTTTGTAAAAATTGAGTAATGTTATATTAATACAATCAGGGGAGTATAAATGCAACATAGAGAAGTAATTAACTGTTTTTGAAATTGTTGTAAATCTGTATATTTGTTAATATACGTATATAATCGTGCCAAAACTATAGAATAATCTATTCTGTAGTTGGGATTTCAATATTAATGGGATTTTCAATATTGTATAGTTTAAAAATTAAAGTTCTTGGAGTAATGTAAGTGGTATGTACCGGAATATAATATATTAAGAAAGGCACCGACAAGATGATTTTAAGATTTTTGATTTTATATTATTTGGAGTCTAGGAAGGAAATTGATATACGCTTATTTATTAGATATCAATATAACTTAAAATATTGTAAGACAAGGAAATAAAACTTTTTAACTAAAAAATGTAACCAACTTCAAATAACCATCAAACAATAAACGCACTGAAAAATATATACGGTGCCATCGACATCTCTCTCACATAATACATACCAAAAATTTCTAACAGTAATATTTATGTTCAGAAATAATATTGTACTGCAAAAATTAACTAAGTAATAGTTTTATTTTACATTTTTCCGCGTGTTTCTTATTTAATTTTCGAAGTTGGTTAAATTTTATTTTCCACTTTTAGTGCTAATATTATACTAGTTTATAAACTCATTTATTGAAATATGGAACAGGCATTTGCGTTGCTTAACGGACATGTAATACATTTATATACACCTACACACATACATATGTATATTCACCAAAAATCTCTAACAGTAATAATATTTATGCTCAGAAATAATATTGTACTGCAAAAATTAACTAAGTAATAGTTTTATTTTACGTTTTTCCAAGTGTTTCTTATTGAATTTTTGAAGTTGGCTAAATTTTATTTTCCATTTTTAGTGCTAATATTATACTAGTTTATAAACTCATTTATTGAAACATGGAACAGGCATTTGCATCCCTTAATGTACACATAATACATTTATATATATATATTTATATATATATATATATTATATGCATTTAATGAACATATAATAAATTTATATATATCTATACACATAGATACGTATATGCACAGGGACATAATATCTCCCTCTTTTGTCCTCACGCCTTATATAGCTCTATATACTTACGATAGTGCTTCCCAACTTATTTACTGATATCTTAGTTGCTTTAACCACTTTCTGACTTCATCATCATACCCTAGCCACCAATTGTGACTAAAATGCTCATTGAAACTACTCGTCAGAATTAAGGAGCTCCTGTCACACCTTAAACTCCATCATCAAACCCTAGTCACTGGATATGCCCAAAGAACTTGTCAAGATAAGTCAAATAAGCCCAAACTTGAAGAATCTATTCTCGCCATTGAGGAGTTTTTGTCACCATTTTCCTGCTTCATCATCAAACCCAAGCGACAATTTGTGACCAGAAGACTCATCAAGAAAAGTCAGACGAATGCAAATATGACAAATCTACTCCCCATCATTGAGGAGTTTCTGTCAACACCTTTCGGTTGCATAGTCGAACCTGGTCGCCGTTTGTGACCAAAGAACTCATCGAGACAAGTCAAACAAGCCCAAACTCAGTGAAGATGCTACTCATAATTGAGAAGTTCTGTGAAATAAAATGAGTTTACGTGAACTCAGCTACAAGCAAAAAACGATGTGATTCCTTGGAGTCAGTACTTAATGTTTAAAACATTTATGAAATAAATGTTTTATTTCATTCTAATAGAATGTATTTTAAAAAACTGACTTTCAAAAAAGTAGGTACTAAAAACTAAAAAATAAATAACTCTAAATAGGTACCTACTTATTCGCAATAAATAATTAAGTTACTCATTTTTAAAGTTGGTGCTAGCACTATCGAACAATTTAAACATATTTATAATTTAATTTAATTAATAATGCACATTTCAAATATTAACTTCTAATGTACTCACAATACGAAATAGATTAATAAAGGTGTATTAATAATATAAAATTATACACTTGTTTAAATTGTTCAGCGGTGCTGGCACCGACTTCATAAATAAATAACTTAGTTATTTATTGCGAATAACACATAGATATCTATTTTGAGTTATATTTTACTTTTTAGTACCTACTTTTTTGGAAGTCGGTTTTTTAAGATATTTTATTTTAGAATTTTTAGTGATTAATAATATCATATACACTATAACATTCTGTTATCATCTTTCTTAGAATATTATATAGTTATTAAAAGTCACGGGCAAAAGCTAGTATATAGATAACTCCCTCTTTGTCTAAAGACACAAACGAAGCAACAGTATAATTGCAAGTGGTTAGCTATAAGCTATTGAGGGGTTCTGCTTTCCACATCCAAAGTCCAATATCAGATTTTGCAAAGTAACTACTACCACTTGAGGGGTTCTGTTCACCATATCCGAAATCTAATATTAGATTTTACAAAATAATAACTAAAGTAACAACCAACTAGTAGCAAATATATTTAATCACGATTGATTTACTACCATCTGTTAAGGAGGTGCATTATTCATCTTTAGAACTCATCATCAGATCCCGACCTAGATGGTGTAGTTATTTTGCAAAGTAAAAACTATCAGTAGCAAATATCTTAAATTACCTTTGATTTACTACCATGCGATAAGGAGTTCCTTTGTTCATCTCGCAGAACGCATCATCACACTCTGATATTGTCGATGAAGTAGTTATTTTGCAATGTACCAATAGCAAATATTTTGTATCACGTTTAATTTACTACCATCCACAATTAAACGAAACTACGTAATTTAATTGTGAATAATGAATTTCTACAAAATTAACGCCAAATTTATTCAATATTACTACCATCCGTTAAGAAGTGCCATAGTTCATATCCACAACCCATGACCTGCTCAACGGTCTAATTATTTTGCAAAGTAACAATTACTAGTAGCAAATATCTTTATTCACGGTTGATATACTAACATCCGTTAATGAGTTCCATTATTCATTTCCAGAATTTGTCAACCGATCCTAACATGGTAAGTGGTGTATTTATTTTGCAAAGTAACAACTACTCGTAGCAAATATCTTGAATCATAGTTAATTTATTGCCATTCGTTAAGGAGTTCCATTGTTCATTTCCAGACCTCATCATCATATTTATATGGGACCACAACTAAGGTGGGGTACCTTTCAAAAAAAAAGAATCATCAAAATCGGTTCATTTGATAATAAATATCGCTGAACATACATAAAAAAAAGATCCGATGACTTGAGAACCTCTTTTTTTTCAAGTCGGCTAAAAAAAGAAAGAAAAAGAATTCATTCCAAAACTCAAACCCTAATCCTTTTGAATGCGCAGTTTAATACGTGCTGTATTGGACTGCACTGCACCTATTACTTGGGTAAGGAACGAAATAAAGGTGTACATACTGTGTATTTCTCATTTTTTCTATTTAAATAAAAAGCGGAAAACTTCTTCTAGATATCTGTAACCTATGTACTATGTAAATGCTAAATTTTAAGTTCCTACCTGAATCTGAAGTACCAAAATAATATGATTACATAATCAAGCAACCTGTTCCCAATGTCGAAAGTTATACAAATTTTTTTTTCAATGTTAAAGTTACACAAACATTTGTACAATATTACACATTATTAAATATGTCCACATACTGTATTCTAATTTGTCTACGATAACTGTTTTTTTTAATTATTTGTGACAATTAAAACTGTGTATGTATATTATTACTATTATCTGTTAAGAGCCACAACAAGATGTTAGTTTTTGTCCTATCACACTATTAAATAATAAACAAAAACGAAAAATTAATCATTTTATTTGTATTGCTAAAATTCAACATTTCACTTATTTCATTTTCCATGGCAACAAGCCTATGGGACAATTAGACCAATCTTCACCCTCTGGCACCAACTGCCACACTCCTGTATCTATTGGATCCTCATCCATCTCTATATCTTCATCTACAGCTGTTACAATACAATCAGAATCATCACTGTTAGCAACATTACTCATCTCATTAATGGTTTCTCTTTTTACGTCATTCACATCATATATTTTAGTTTCTTGTTTAAAATCAAAAGACGTAAAGTTATCCTCCGTTATTAATTTTGAAATCGCACACAGTTTCCTAACAGTATCCTTTGATAACTTTGGCTCTAATAATTGTAATAATTGCTTTATAAATACTCCATTATATATATTGTAATTTGATATTATATTTTGAATATAACTAAGTCTTTGTAATTGATGAGGAGCCGGTTTTGTAAGGTCTAAGGTCAGTCCGAATTTCTCATTGGGATATTCTCTATATAATAAAATCTTCTGATCCCTCCGTGTCAACTGGGAAATGTTGATCTGCACTTTTTCATCTAACCTGGAAAAAGATATTAATTTAAAAGTATAACGTAATTAATGTTTTTAGAATTATGGCAATGCTCTTCTAAAAGCTTAAGCCTTCTTTACTTATTCAATTAATTAGAAATTTGTTAAAAATGTAAAACATCCATCAAAATCTTTTTATTGATATAAAAGGGTCTAAATGTATTTTACAACGAAAGCATATTTTTCAAGTAACAATATCAGCTCAACCTGGCGATATTTGTGGAGAAAAATGTATTAAATTTGGGAAATAAAGTGATAATAAAATTGCGAAAAAGGTAATTATTATTAAGATAGAGGATAATAAGATGAGATTGCCAGAATCAATAATATTTAACAACAAACCTGCTCATACATTACTTTTATAGATTTTAGAGTTTCTTGATATTTTGTGGTAGATAAGATGGGAGAGAAGGAGAGGTGGATTGATAAAAAGGGATGTACTAAAAGAGAGAGAAAAAAGACCAAGTCTCACTTCCAACATGCACAAGATATTTCATTTTAATATGTGGGTTGCAACTACGATTTTTGGAATATCGTAAAAATGTCTTCAACTTATCAGACAGGATATATAAAAAATGCAGTTTTAATTTTATACTCAGTGAGTGACTGAGTGTCTGCAAGTACAAAACAAACAAAATGCAAAAATTTAGATACACGAAAAGAAACTAGAATGCTCTTGCAATATAAATTCCGTTTAGGATGAATAGCGAGCGAAGCAACACGCGAGCGAAGCAATGCACAACAATGTGTGAGAGTATATTCTCCTATGACACAGGGAAGCATTGCGTCCAGAGATTCAAATAAAGAAATTTGAATATCTCTGATGTTCCTCATCACCAACGTCAAATTTAGAAATATCAAAAAACGTATTTAAAAAGTTAGGTTTTTGTTATTTAATACTGTTACTCTCAGCATGAAAGTTTAATACTGCAATAGAAAAAACAACTTCATGTTGTGGAAATATTCTGTTTGGCTGAGAATGATGATATATATATATATATATATATATATATATATATATATATATATATATATATATATATACATATATATATATATATATATATATATATATATATATATACATATATATATATATATATATATATATATATATATATACATACACACACACACAAGTTAATCTGAAAGAAAGCCACCCAAAGATAAGTAAAAGTCATGACTTTAATACGTATTTAAACAACCAAATTATTCAATATTGTTACAACAATATTACTTACTTTTTTAACATATTAACAAAGAGCACAGATTTGTGCAAAGCTCGGAGTATCTCTTTAATCCACAATGCTGCCAACTTTTGACTCTCTTTAGATGCTGAATTATCTTTTGTAAACTCTATTGCGTTTAAAAGAAAGTCTAATATCAAATCATTTGTATGCAAGAATGTGAGCATAGTTTCCCAAATGTATATATAACCTTGAACTAGTGAATCAAGTTTATTATTGTGCAAATTATTAACTAATTTTAATACGTCAAGCGAGAAAAATAATGAATCTTTTGATAATATTGTCTTAATTATAATATTACCGGCATTATCATCTTTTAATGACTTTAGCAATTTTACACTTGTAGAATTTAATAAAGAAGAAATTGATACAGCCTCCATATTAACAACTCTATTATTGTATTTATTAAAGAGTTCTTTAGCTTCCATTATAATACATTCTTTCATTTCTAAGGGTACATCACAAATAGTTTTCACTTTCAATTCTGAATTACAAATACTTATCATCATGTAAAATGATGTCAACTTTTCCAATATATTAGTGTCACACTTATACAATTCGGAACCGATAAAATAATCAGTGACTCTTTCGTAATATGGCTTCCAATAGTTTTCTTCTAGCCACTTTAAAGCGGTCAATGTAGCTTTTCTCAAAAGTTCTATAGAAGGCAACGAATGACCGTGTGCCGTATCGTGGCGTAACTTAATAACCCAGTCAGGAACATTTAGCTTTTTGGCTGCCTGATAGAGGCTACCGCCACCTTTAGCCTGTTGTGCGTCTAATGAATGATTCACATAACGCATTAAAGCTGTGCTATAAGCTAATCTAAGAACGTTCGCACCAATACTGGCTGCATCGTCGGCTCCGTTTTCTAAATCTGGCACTAAAACTTCCAATAAACAAAGCGTAGATTCGATACCCGAAGACAATGCAGGACTGCGATTTTTCCATACAGTCAATATATTTAGTGCACGTCTTTTGCTTTGTATCGAACTATTCTTTCCGTATATGTCCTTATAAACATTTTTAAATTCCGCAGAATTAAACCACGGTACTGTCATGTACCCTTTCATTTTTTAATACAGACATGGAACGTTATTGTTGAATTATCTACTCAGTTTTACTACATTTACCACGTTTATTTGAATAACTGTCAAATGTTGACACTTGACATTTAATTTTTTTTTTTTCTTAATCTAGTTTCATGCTTTGAGAATCAACGTAACATACATTTCCACGACGTTGGTTAAAAATAATTGAGATGCTTTTAGTTAAAAAATAAAATAGATCGGCATAACTTAATCTAAAAATATTAGCATTCTTATATTTAATCTCCTTGCGCTTCTCGCTCTCGCTAAAGTCTGGCTTTTTAATTTGTTTATAATGATATTTTTAAACTGTTATCTAAATGAAAAATAGGATACAATTAGTAAAAAAAGGATTTAGTTAAAGATTCTTGGGATTACATTAAGATCACATATTGTAGATTGTAACAAAACAATAGTAATAAAGTCATGCTTAAAATTTAAGTCCGTAAATCCAGAATGTATATCCGGTAAATCGGGATTGTCGGTCTAAGCATATGCAATTACATTATATTTCTACGTCATAGTAACCTTAACAGATAGAAGTTATTTTTGAAACCGGGCGAGTTAACAAAATGAAAATACCATATATTTTACTTAAAAATTGTGAATATATCTATATTGATTTGCAAAATATTAATTTTTTTAAAGTTCTATATTACATCAGTGATAAACTATTGAAGCTTTCTTGAAGCATTATAATTTTGGGAAAAAGCAGTCCCCAACATACATAAAAAGATCTCCCCTGCTATTTCTATATTTGGAAAAATGTATTCGATTTTGTTTGCTTTGATAAGATGGCATAGTCCTCAAAAAAATAATAGTTCCCTGGTTTCATTAATCTGATTATTCTTGAAATTTTGGGTTAAATTCAAACATTTTATCTCCAATTTTAGATTTTACCAAATTCTTTGCAACTGCTTAATTTTTCTGAATTAATAATTTTCAAGTGAGATGAGAAATGAAACACTGATTTCTTTGTAAAGATTAATTCTTTTTGTAAAATGTGCGGTCAGGATGTTAATTATAGGAATAAAATTCCCTGCTTTTTCATTTAGTTGCAAAGATTCCGCATCTCCATCGGAAAATGTCATGTGTAAATTTCAGGTTTTAAATTCTTTAAAGTAGATGCTTGTAGTCAGCCCTTGAAACTCTTTTAATCGATAATTCAAACTTATTACAATCACCCCTGATATTATTAATAAAATCACCAAGTGAAATAAACAATTTTATATTTTAGTCTTTTTTTGAAGGCTGCAAATTGCTTTATTGCTTATCTTATGTGATACTCCACATTCCTGACAGAAGAATTGATTAAATCCAGTTTTTCTATTTTTCTGGATAAATTATCTGTTTCATTTCTAGTTTCTCCAAGATGCTCGGTATCTCCAGTAATAGATATTAAGAACTCCAAAGTTTGCTTACAATCCCAATATAAGGTGCTTACATCAATTTGTGCAGACATCTTGTTTCAGAAAGACTTGTAACTACTATATATGAAGCTGTAACTACTATATACTATATATGTCTCAGTCAAAATAAAGAGCTTGACTCGTAGTTCTAAATTTTCTGTGCATATTTCATAGTGTAGTGTGGTGGCAATTTTACACATTTACTATTACTTAAGGAATGCGTTAATATAACTTTGGAAAAATATGAAAAATGTAATCTTTTATTATCTGTTTTAACCCTCTTAGTTGAAATATAGAGCTAGACTCGTAGCTCTAAATTTGCTTCGCATATCTCGTAGTGTAGTGTGGTAGCAATTTTAAGCCACATTTTACATTACTTAAGGAATATGTTAAGACATAACTTAAGAAAAAAATGGAATATGTATTATTTCAATATCTGTGTTTTAACCCTCTCAGCTAAAATAAAGAGCTAAACTCGTAGTTCTAAATTTGTCGTGCATATCTCATAGTGTAATGTGGTGGAAATTTTAAGCCACCTTTTATATTACTTAATAGGTTGCGATAACTTTTGAAAAAAATGGAATATGTATTATTTCAATATCTGTGTTTTAACCCTCTCAGCTAAAATAAAGAGCTAAACTGGTAGTTCTAAATTTGTCGTGCATATCTCATAGTGTAATGTGGTGGAAATTTTAAGCCACCTTTTATATTACTTAATAGGTTGCGATAACTTTTGAAAAAAATGGAATATGTATTATTTCAATATCTGTGTTTTAACCCTCTCAGCTAAAATAAAGAGCTAAACTCGTAGTTCTAAATTTGTCGTGCATATCTCATAGTGTAATGTGGTGGAAATTTTAAGCCACCTTTTATATTACTTAATAGGTTGCGATAACTTTTGAAAAAAATGGAATATGTATTATTTCAATATCTGTGTTTTAACCCTCTCAGCTAAAATAAAGAGCTAAACTGGTAGTTCTAAATTTGTCGTGCATATCTCATAGTGTAATGTGGTGGAAATTTTAAGCCACCTTTTATATTACTTAATAGGTTGCGATAACTTTTGAAAAAAATGGAATATGTATTATTTCAATATCTGTGTTTTAACCCTCTCAGCTAAAATAAAGAGCTAAACTCGTAGTTCTAAATTTGTCGTGCATATCTCATAGTGTAATGTGGTGGAAATTTTAAGCCACCTTTTATATTACTTAATAGGTTGCGATAACTTTTGAAAACAATGGAAAATGTAACCTTTTATTATATTTTAACTCTCTCAGTTAAAGACTCGTAGTTTTAAATTTGCTGTGCATATTAGTTAGACTCGTAGTTTTAAATTTGTTGTGCATATTAAACAGTGTAGTGTGGTGGCAATTTTAAGCCACGTTTTATATTACTTAGGGAATATGTTGAAATATAAATTATCAAAAAAACTGAAAAAGTAACATTTCAATATCTGTTTTTTAACCCTCTCAGCTAAAATAAAGAGCTAGATATTTAGTATAAAATCTGATACACGTATCTCATAGTGCAACATTGTGGTAATGAACAATTTTACAATCATCTGTTATTCCATTATCTCCCGTTTTCGCTTTATTTTATATTATTCCCACCCACCAACTCATTTCATTCATACACCACTCTATATATTGATCCAACCATAAATTAAGTTCTGCATTTCATCGATATAAAGCTCAAAATACATATCAGCTGACAGAGTTAAGAAACCTTTTATAAACCAAAGAGTTGAATCAATTTATTGAAAATTATTTATTTTTTCATACATGTATGTATATATAACATTTCTTTTCAAGACTCATTACAGTATATTATATGTTTTGAAACAGACCGTACCTTATTATTTATTTATATTTTCCTTAGATCCTAAACATGAGTGTACTACCGGAACATTCTAATAGGGTTCTCCACACATACCAACTCAAAATAATAAGCTGTACAGTATACAAATCTTTACAAATACACATTTATAGTAGTTTTAAGGGCTAATAATCATAGGAGATGATATTGTATTTTTAATTCTTTAAGAAGTTCAACATTAACGATTATTAAAAAAAATGTCAGATCGATAATTTTCCGATCATTACTTATTATGTAAGTAATCATAACGAAAAATCAATATAAATATACACTTTGAAGTCTTATTCTTTTAAGCCACAATGATTTTTAATAGTAACCTCAGGTAGCAGCTTAAATCAGTCGCCAAAATTGGAATGTCGCAATAATTTAAAAAAATTAAATATTAATAAACAAAAAATTTTAATTACCTAGAAACAATTTAGAAATCATTTTCAAAAAGGGTTATTTGAAAATTAATATTTTCATCTATCTCTATATCATGAAATAAATACACTAAGCTGATAATTGTATAATTCTGTATTGAAATCAGGCAGGTAAAAAGTAAATTTTTAACACAAACTTGTTAATTAAAACTAATAATTGTACTTACTACAACAACGCTATCACTGCCTTCCACCTATGAAGTTGAATATTGTAAATTGCCAATGTCGGTTCACATACGTCGCAATATAAGGCAGAACACGTGACATCACTAGAACTCCCGATCTTAATAGAATAACAATTTGGAACAATAACAGTTTCATTCATTTCATTGTGACAAACGAATGAGAAACATTTTTTTGTTTTACATCCTCCAAGTAATTTCTCACTGTGAACGTTTTTATTAATAATATTAAGGTTATTTAGTTTGATCCATTTAACGTCTCTTTTTTACTGGCCTCCTTATCACCAGAAATTCACCTACATAAGTTACAATACAATCTACAATTATACAATCCGTTGATAAGTTTGGTATTATCTTGAATTTTAGAAATTATTCTGAGGATACTAAGTAAAAATCAAGCACCTATAACAATTTAAAATGCTATAAAACAATCTCTCAGTACCGATCAAAACACAAAATTAACCGCATACGTGAAAATTTAACAAATGCAAAGTCTTAACGCGGTCCTTCGGCAACAGTTATAATTAAAAAATATATTTGCCAATAATAACTCTATTATAATTTTTGTGAACTGTTAATAAAGTTCCGTAATGTTCCGTCGGACTTGAAGCACAGATATAAAAAGTACGCCGCTATACGCTGCGTATTCAAATACAACTTTAAAAAATAATAAAGCTTCAAAAACATGTTCATAACCAGTATCATTTAATAATAACATATTGATATTTAAATGGTATTTAAATTTTTTAGATATATCATATAAGCCATTACCCGAAGCGAGCGGGTCACCGTAAAATTACACATTATATTTACAAAGATAAAAAAGGAAGATTAAAATATTTAAAAGATTATTTAAAAAAAAATAATACTTAAAATAAGTTTATTTACAAAAATTTTACATTGAAAGGAAGCATTATAAAATAATTCTACATACTTTTAAAACTAATACAGATTGCACAATTGACGCCTTACTACAAACACCTATGTTACGCGAGACTACAACGCAGCGCATGGACATTCAAAGTGTTCCTCGAAACTATATAAGTAATAATCATAAGGTAAAATTAAAATAGATTATTATTGCGTTTGTTTGCAAGTATTATAATCGCGGTAGATAGCGTTCAATAATATTTGGCAAAATCAACATGCAATCGTGTGTCAAAACAATAATTTCTGATAATCTCAATTACTCGTAGTGAAATTTTTTCAATTGCAAATTTATTACACTTTCATGCTTTGATAAGAACAAATAATGCGATTAGACGTTGATTTTTATTTTACAATTAAAAACATTTTTTCAAACTTTACTAAAACGTTTCTCTGAAACACCAAACATTTATTATCGATTGACTAAATTGATGTACGTGATGTTAAAAATGACACAAACCATATAGGAAAAAAATTATAGCACCATAAAATTTCAAGAGTTCTTATAAAAATATTCTGAAATAAAATTGTTGGAAAACAAAAGGAATTTCCTCCATTTACTCCGTAATAAACCCCATCCGTACGCCGATATAACGTCGAAAGGAAACGAGTAACTTGCTGACAAATTCACAGACGTTAGAGGGAGTATGAAAAATCGAGCACGTCGGCCGTAGAGCTACAACTATGGAGGAGAACTCGATTGGACAACGTCACACTTCAACTACCACACGACTATGACACAATTTAAAATGTTTAAAATGGACAAACCACAAATTACGATTATTCTTTAAATATTAATAAAATTTTACGGATTCATGTAAACTCTAACATTATGGCAACAAACATTACCTTAATCATATATATCATATTGTTAAGAGTTATTATAACATTATTATTAATGCGTACCTTTACATTTCAACATCAACAGTCAACACGTAGAGAATTTCGCTTTATCAAACATTTACTTATTTAAACTATCGATTTAAGAAACGAAACGAAGGTGACAGAAGGCACAAAGACAAACGCAACCGACGAAACCGTTAATGACAACAATGCTCATTAGGTCGATGGGATTGAAGCTGATATCGAGGAAACGGCAAGACTCGTTCATAAAATTATTACCTAATTTATTCCAAAAGACTCATTTTTCCCCTTTCAGTATGAATTGACCACGAGAAGCCTAAATGCCAAGTTGGATCTTAATTATAATAAAGGATTTTATTTTAATTTAAAAAATCAATTTTACCATATTTTGAATCATACCCACTAGCTAATCATTAAACATATAATAAATATATCAACAGAAATTACAAATATATATTTAAAACATTTTCTAAATATGGAAAATGAAACAAATCAGGGCTCTACAGTTAGCACAGCTCAACATCTTTTTCACAATCTAATAATGAAATCACTATAATATAGTTGTATATTATAATAATTATCAGTTAGGTATATCATTTACGTACCCACTTATTAATATATATGTACATAACGATTAACTAACACATGTCGTTATGTTCTATTATACAGTTTACATAGTTTCGAAGTTTCCATAGTGACTGATTATAATTTTTCATAGGTAAAATGTTAATACTAAAATACAATGAGTGGACAGATAACAACCGGTATGCGAGAAAAGCCTGAAGTCCATCACAATATTTCAACAATTTCATAATAAATATCTACACAGTATTAGTTAGTATAAAAAAAATTACACTTTCAAAAAATATATATAGAGATATATAAACATATTTTGTGACCTTTCGCATAAATATTTTAAAAACCCTTAAGATTAGACAGTCTTATCGATGAAATTATATTAAAGAACAGCTTTCAAATTGCATAGTGAGGATTTAACGAAACAATAAACAATTTTAAAGGTTTACCGTGCAGAAACGTTACATTTCTACGCTCGGAAATGAAGAGATATGACCAAAGCACAGACCAGAGAGCTTTACAGAATAGAATGAATGTATAAATCGATCTGAAAATACTAGTTTAACAGAGAAGAGCTGTTTAATAAACGTATCAGATCTGTAACAGCTTTAATAGATGAACAAGAAACAACAATAGAATAGCTTCAGTGACATTAGTATGAAATTTTCGTTTTTCTCAATAGAACTGTATTTATTTTACAGCTATGCTAACACATCTCTCAACATCAATGATACAACCTTATGTGAACCAAAACGGAATTACGTAATGTAATCTAACATTCTCATTAATCTCTTCAAACGCCCTTTAAACTACTTGTGAAGTTACCTCAACGAAGTTGATCTCAGTCTGAAATATGTCTGAAGTACGCACAAAGCGAATCGAAGTACGTCTCTTCACCTAACTTCGGTCAACTTCGCGAGTAGTGTAGTGGTGGTATTAGAATAGTTTTAGCTTCATAATTTGTTCAAACTTCTGTGCAAACGAAACAGCTTTAGCTTACATCAAAAGCTGAACATATGTGGTAAGACTAATTCAAGACGATTCAATGAAATAAATACAGAGGAATTGAAATTAATTTTAATTGTAATGTGAAATATTTAGAATTTTTCTACTTTGTATAAAGGAAAGTATGGCTAGAAGCTTTTCATAAATTTGAGAAACCATTATATAATAAAAAATAAAAGATCTGTCACGGAACGCCTGGTAGATGTGAAACATTTTTTTTATTTTGAAATATTTTTATTTGAACAAAGTGAAAACGAAAAAATCAAATTTAACTCTGTAAAAGCAAACTACTAAGTAATTAACAATAATTATAAAAGTATATATATTTAAGTTTAATTATTAACGTTATTATTTCAAATTATTTAATGCTATAAGAGAGTTTTACGCAATACATCAATCTAAACGAGTAAAGTTGTAAGCGTTAGTAAATAAGAAATGATGCTGATCAGAATTAAGTCGGAAAGAGCCGACGATACACAAAGTTAGCTGTGCCATCAGAACGTTTTAACTCTACACGCCATCGGATTTATGTTTCCCATCAACGAGGTTACCGTGTGCTAGGTGACATACATTAACTATATTAATGCAGTTATGGCTAACGTTCGTTGATCAGCATTCATTCATTCATATTATAATAGCAATAATTCTAAAATAATTCTTGTACTCGTCTGGTAAAAAACTGCATTCCGTATCGGTAAAGTAATCATAAAATTAAAGAAACAACCAAAACAATCACAATGGGTATATTTCGTTGTGTACTAGAAAGCAGCAATAACTAAATTCTTTTCAATATTAACCAAGAATTTTCTTCATTAACAAATATAAAAGCTTATTCAGACACTATTTAGTTTATTCCGACAATACTTCACGTGCGAAAGTGAGTTATTTTTGCATCGTACTTACATTGCGTTTCGATGAATTTTCTACACCGTTCAAGTCCACAGCTTCTATAAATTAACACTTTAGTAAATTGTCAAAATTCAATTACTACGAAGGGAAAAAGCCCAAAAACTTTTTAAATGCAAATCGTAAACTTTATTTTCAACAATTTCGCAGTTCGGTTTATTGTATATTTTCAGATGTAATATTTAACTGTTCATTGTTTAATGTTGTTCTTTAGCCTACTCATATTATACTAAGCTCAATAGAAGTAATGTAAATACTTAGAAAAGACTTTTTTGGCAATAAAAATATTTGATAAGTTATGTTAACAGAGGCAGATAAATACAGAGAGAATTTATTAAAATCAAACGGTACATCGATTTGGCGACTTGCTTATATCTGGCTGCTCGTATTGTTTAGCAAATTACATATTTAACAAGTTACTACCGTATCTTACATTTTCACACCTCCATACAAATTAAAGGATATTCAAAATAGAAGCTAAATTATTTGCATAGGGTAAACAAATTTCGTCTTTGACTTACACGCTCCGTAAAATTGTACAGGTATATATATATATATATATATGATTATACATATATAAAATTACAGAATTGTTTAATATGTAGTTGTATTTATAAGAATACTAATGTTATGTACACATCAACTAGGTAATAAACTTTACGATTACACATTGTAAAATAACATAGTGTGAAATCTTACAAAAATAGTACAGTTTTATTTTTTCGCTAAATAGTTTACAGTAAAGTTTGATAATAATACAAAGATTAAATCTCGCAGCGTCACTAAATGATATCATCATTGTTAAAATTATAAGCTCGAAAAATAGATTATACATAGCTTTCCCTGCTCGTTTCTTCCGTTACGTAACAACAAATAATATACAGCCATTTTCATTGATTACCTTTACTAATTTTATATGTACAGGCGCATCTGCGATATTCATAAAATGGGTACCGATCGAAAGTTGACTAGAAACTTGGAAAGGTATAATATTCATAGAGCTGTTTACATTCTTTCAGATAATTCAAGCATTACAAAGTTTTCCCTGATAAAACAAGACATTTTTAGTTTCATTACTCCCAGTATCAGTTTTTTAGTATTGTCTCTTTATAGAAAAAGGTGAAAAGAATATGCAATTTTTTTTCCTGTTGGATTTGTGTCTTTTAAAAACAAACAGTAGTTATGCGGTATTGCACAGTTACTAAAAATATAGACTTAGTTTCTTTACTTTCTCTTCAACAATTCCATTACATAGCTTCTCTAGCTGTAATATATTGACAACTACACTGTCATGGCAGCCTAAACATGTCAGCTGCATTTTGACAGTTGCACTGTCATGGCAGCCAAACAAAATAGGATATTAAGAATTTTACCAGGAATTTACGCAAGTTACAAAAAAATTTTAATAACTTTTCCATTAAAAAACTTGATAAATTACAATGAAAGCGATAAAAGTAAACAATTGTAAGTATTATAAGAGTGGCGATGTAATGCGAGAATATATCTTACTAGACTGTACTCTACAAGAAACTAGACTGTATGCTCTATGAAAGTATTTAACTTCCTAGTTTTTTGTTCACCATCTTTTTATCCAAGATTTGCACCAGTAAATGAACAGCACGGGGCAGTAAACAATTTAACGGAGACGAAACTCCCAAGTAAACGGAAATTTGATAATGTTAGTTTCGCAATTTGATTCTTCATTCCCAAGTCTGTGAGATTTCATATGATTTAAGTAAATTGTCTATAACGGATGATTATTATATTTATAGAATTTAAGAAACATACATTTTTCCAATACGTTCTACCAATATAACAAGCAATAATTTCTCCAGGTACACATTTATTCCGCGATTCAAATTCCGAACTGTTTTTTTTTTAATGCAAATCATAAACTGTATTTTTTACAAACTTAAACTAGCCGACATATACATTGATATGCCGCTGACTATATGGAAACAATACGTGCAACGTCCTTATTACTCATTCTCAACGCTTTTCAAACATACTTTAAAAGAGCATTTGCATCGTAGTGTACCATATCACACCTTTACATTTAATATACATTCTCATCAGTACTTGCACCACGTTAGTTTTTCAGTGGAATATACTTAGATACTACCTAAACTCGTACATTGTTTACTACGCACTCACTTGGACAGACAAATGGACACCAAATTAGACAATTCAGTCGGCAGCTCAAACCATTATAGGGTCATCTGAAGAAACCTGCCTGTGTAAAACGGTCCTGTGAACCCTCGTGGCAGGTGTATTGCGGGTGGCTGAGGGAGTCTGACTGAGGTCATCGAGGCTTCCACTCTCTCCGTCTAAATCGGTGGAGAGTAGATCGTCATCTGAAGTGGCCCTGGTGAGCGAGGTCAAGGCGCTCGTTAAAATGGCTTTCTCTTTCTTTATCTCGTGTATGTGGCCTACGAGCAAGGCTTCTTCTTCTTCGGGAGCGGGCGGTGCGATTGGAAGCTGCATGTCGGGGTTAAGCTCCGCAGGGGAGAAGACTTTGGAACTGCGTAGAGATGAGAGACGGTGCGTCGCAGTGTGACATGCCGAATCTAAGGTAGCAATATCGGCGAGAGTGGCTCGGACCTATAAATTGATGAAAACATTTAATCACATTTTATTGTAATGGTGTAAATAAATGATAAATATAAATAGATACACACTTTTAGTTAATTGCCAAATTAATTTCAATATACAGATAAACAGAAGTGCAGACGAGGAAATAAAATCAAACATTTTAATAGGAAAAAGGTATAATATTTAAACCTAACAATTGAAAAACAAAACAGTTATTTAATAAATCTACATTCACTAATAAGTCAATGTAAAAACCTGTTACTATAGAAAAAGAAAGCAACTCTGAACATTTCAATTTGTTTTATACTAAATGGTAATTAATATATTCCATATAGGCTAACCATAGCCATATTCCATATGTAGATATTATAAATAATGTTGATTGATTACAATATATATATATTATATGGACTTCATACAAAAAAATAACAGCTTTGTAACTGTAACTTTCTTAATTTATCACCTGATTGCACTGATAGCATCTTGCGCATTCCCTTTTACCAACTGCAGTATAGCACAGTTACTTTTATTCCATCATAATTACTGTTTGTCTTTAACATTTACTTATATTTCCGGTGGCCACAGTAGTATTTATGCGGAACAATAGTATCTAATAAATTCAACTTACCGTCTTCAGTCGTTCAATAAGAATTGTCTCTATGCAGAGCGTTTGACGTGCGATGTCATGTAGGCTGTCTTGAGCTGGCTGGATCTTACTCGTCCTCAATATGCATGGAGCAAACACGATCGCCAAGGAGTTGGCACCCATCCTAAAATCAAATGTTAATAACATTCGTTTTAATATGACGGTATTTAAGTGGATAGAAGGCACAAAGAAATATTAGCATATATCAATGTTACAACGAAACAAACCAACACAAATGAAACAAAAAGAAGCCTTCAATTCACACTTGTGGAGTATCAAGATTCAATTTGGGGCTGAATTCCTATTGTCTGAAATTAATACTCTATGTTTTAGTTAGTTCTAGAGTTTAAATGACAACAAAGAGCAAGGTCCACTAGCCACTCGCAATACTCACACCCATGATTACGATCATACCCATCATAGCTTGTCGGCGTTGTACATGTCAGTCCAAACGGAACTGGTTATGAACAATGCGTATTCGTCTCTATGAGGAAATAGCGGGTATTTGACAAAAATAATGAGATCATAGTATTGTATTTTTTTACTATATATTAATCTTGAATTATTGAATATATTTGGCGTTAATTTTGTAGAAATTCATTATTCACAATTAAATGAAACTATATGATACAGTGTTATTTCTACTTTCTTTAAGTTCTTTACCACAACCTAGGTTTCGTTGTTTTACAACATCTTCAGGTGGGCTATCAGCAAAGATTTCAACCAACCTAGGTCGTGGTAGCCAACCAACCTAGGTCTCTACCATGGTCTTTCACGGTATTTCAAACAACCTAGGTCGTGGTAAAGAACTTAAAGAAAGTAGAAATAATACTACATCACCTAGTTTCATTTAATTGTGTATATATTAATCGTTAGATAATAATTTACACTTACAGTAAATGTAAAAGTGCAATTTAATTTCTATAAAAATTTGATAATGTTTGCACATTTTGCCCCTTCTTGTGTAAAATCTTTACTTCTCAGAGCTGCATAAAGTGATTCCATCCATCATCATGTTTAATATTCAAAGATGATATAAATTTAATTAAGTAAACTTTATATATCAATGTGTCAAAGTTAAATTAACGGATAGAAGATCGCAACGACCCACGTCGATTCATAGGTCGGCTTGGGCTCGAAGGGGCCGTGAATGCCATCAATGATGATATGATCACAACCGCAATGACCGCAGTAGTGGCCAAGTGGTACAATACAGTGAAAATTTTGAGTCCGGTCACCTAATGGAATTTACTCAAATACTATAAATAAGAAATAATGTGTAAGAACCAAGCTTGATTTTCCTTCTTTCCTTCAAATTGTTAAAAATTATCATTTTAGTAAAAAGGTATGGCCAAATTTGGCCAGACCGCAGATGAGAATAAGTAGGATGTCAAAAGCCATTGCATTTATTAAAAAGTTTTTAATTGATTTCTCAGTTTATTTAGACATTTTCTGTAAACGTTTGTTATCAAAAAAAAATTATTTATGGGGAAATGCATATTTCCCTGTTATTATTAAAATAATCCAGTATAATCATTATTACGTGAAAATTTAATTTTAAAAAAATATTATTTTTTGTAAAAACCTGATTTACTAATAAACTGAAGAAATATCAAATTACAATTTTTTTACGGCAACACTAAAATTACATGATATGTCAAAACATCAATTAAATTTTTCTCAACAAATGAAACTATATGATGTAGTATTATTTCTATGATATTGTGCAGGTATTGTGTCTAATAATGTGAAAATACACCATCTGGGATTGGTTCTTGGGTCAGCCTAATATTCCTGAAATGGAAGAAGTGATTAGTACATATTAACATTAATCACAAGTTTGGGTGATTGCGTGTCCTATGTTTGCTCAAACTACTATTCATTTTGGAGGATTAACAATACATAACTATGTATTTTTAATCCTCCAAAATTAAACTGTCGCAAAACCAAAAAAAATGAAGTGAGTCAAATGATTTGGAGGCAGTCTCCAAATACAATTTAAAAATGTTAGGTCGCTTACAATCATCTACTTAACGCATAAAATCTAATATATAGAGATGAACGTACCTGTTGGTGTTTTCATGCAATGCCACTCTGGCCAAGTGGAAGATCAGTCTCTCCATCAGATCAAAATTGGGCTTCGGCAATTTCTTCAGAATAGCAAATAACGTTGCAACTCGATCCTATAAATATTAATATGATTATATGCAATTGTATACTCAAACAGTAATGCTTTATAACATAATATGTATGTAGTTTGTAATCTACTATCATTAATAACTGATTGTTTTGGAGTATTATTCAAGACCAAAGTGGGAGTATTATTAAGGCACCAACTGACTTTAAACAATGGTTTAGTAAAAATTTCATAAGATCAATGACAGTTTAACTTCGTTGAAGTTTAAACTCTTAGATATATTCACTGACAGGACTGGATGGTTTAAACTTCTCTTTTTACCGTGGCTGTTGGCCACATTGACTATCAGCTGTTTACGTTTCTGTCATTCTACTGAATTATCATTCAGTAGTCATATAATCCCAGTCGTTTAGAAAATTCACTACAATATGAATCGGTTATAATATTACTAGTTATATTATTAGTTAATTAGTTGAATGGTCTCAACAATAATTTCCAACAAACGTAAGTGATAATTCTGATGAAGAAATGTTTTTATTGTTGAATGGTCTTAACAATAATTTCCAACACCCCGCCATGTGGACCACAGATTGATAATTTAATTTTTGGAATGATGAAAACCAATTGCGTTAAAATTTTCATCTCGTTCTCACTTAAATTGCACTCTGTCTTTTGTAATGATGATATTATAAATTTAAAAACAAACATATTTGTCAAAAAAGGCACATACGCTAATCAAATAATCTCAGATTAATTACCAAATTTAATATCTGTTTACTCTATTCCCATATAACAAAGCATTTAATCAGTAGTTAAACATGAAGTTAACTAAATTTGATTAAACAAATTTTATCATGACATTGAAATTATCATTTGGACATAATAGACACATTAATTGTAACTAAGCTTTGTTGACAGTTGGTTTAAACTGTGATTGATCTTACGGCCCTCAGATCTTTTCACTTCGTGCTTGCTGTATCACAAAAGATTTTTTAATTATTTTTATTTATTTACATACAATTATGGAAACATCGCAGTTATTAACTTATGCGTTTCAATAACGACAGCAGGACAATTGAATAAAGGAACACGCTCATTTTATAATGGGATTTGGGCCTATGAAAAAACTTAACTGTGCACAAATGAAACATATTTAAAACTGAAAATGATTGACAATATTTAATAACAATTTTGTTTTTATTAAGCTGCATATTTTAAATATTTGTAAAAGCAGATCATGGTTACTGGCAAAAGTTCTCAATTAGAGAATGAATGCCATAAAATAAAGATTGATCATGGTTATGAAGATTTAGCACAACCTAGCATAGTATTTCAACTTTCAAGTGTTCTACTTTACCTTTATATTTGTTAATTTTAACGGTCCGACATCAATGAACAACATTTTCGATGTATTCAAACACATGTTATTTGAAACATTAAATTTATTATAATTATACGAGGACTGATCAAAAAGTAATGATAAAGGAAATAGAACATAATATTTATCAGTCTAAAAGTTATTTATTTTTCAACATAATCTAACATTTAATCCAACTTTTCTCTAGTGCGCAGATTCCTTTTGAAAAAAAATCTTCATCTTAACTCTCCCAAAATGCTTCTACAGTGGCCATCACCTTACTATTTGTCTTCAATTTTCTTATTCCTGACCTGCTCTTTAAGGCGAGGAAAGAGATAGAAGTCGCTGCTGAAAGCCGTTTCTCGAATGGCCACTTCGGCTTTGTGTGCTGGTGCGTTGTCTTGGCGATACAGCACTCCAACTCGAAGTGTTCTTCGCCTCTTTTCCTTGATAAGTTTCCGCAATCTTCTGATTTGGTCTGCTAAGTAAGAGCCTGTAATAGTGGCTCATTTTCCCAGGTAATCCACCATTACAATTCCTTCAGCATCCCAAAATACGGACGTTATAACCTTTTGCACTGATCTTGCGACTTTGAATTTCTTCAGTATTGGTGAAGACGGTTTTTTCTAGGTCATCATAGACTGTTGTTTCGTCTCAGGATCCGTCTTGTCCATGGTTATAAATCACTTCAAAAATCTGTAAATGTTAACTCATTTCTTTTTTTATTCGGCGGTTAACATTTTGGGTATCCCATGCGACGGCACCTTGTTCAAGTGAAGTGCGTCATGAAAGATCCTCTGAATGCTCTGCAGGTTACTTTTTTTTCAGATAACACAAGATATTGAGGTTTTTACATTTTTTGCGATGTAGGGCTTGGATGGCCATGCTTCATGATGCAACCAGCATGCAACTGTAGAATATGGAGAAGCAGAGACCCCCAACGTTTCTACGAAGTCGGCATGTATATCTTTGTTGGACATTTTTTTCAGGCAGATTACATTTATAGTTTCTACCTATGTTGTTTTAAAATACTGACTTAGTCTTTAATAAACACTGTAATATGATATTTCATTGAACTGTAAACACCTATACAGTATGTACAATCATTAAATTCTGTCACTTCAACAACTTCTTACATTAGTCATGTCTAATGCGGCAAAACATTATTTTTTTAAATTAGTCGCCTGGTTTATAAAATAATTAAAGTTAAATTTCATTATGAAATCATGACTATGTCCAAATTATCACTCTTTGAAAATACCTGTCACTTTGGGAACTTGTAATGTTTTGTGAATTGTCAAGTGTGGGATGAATTATCATGAAATAATAAAAAGATGTACGTTTAATAAATACTTTTACTTCCTTTTTATAATTTATTCATTTTCTACGTACACATTTCATTACAAAATTAGTTTGTACACGCGTACACAATAATTAAAATTCAAATTATTTAGTTTCAGAATGTATTTACGTACTTAAAAATAAGGTTTCGCCTAAGAGCTTCGCCAGTATTATCGAATGCAAAAGCATTCGGCATGCAATAAAATTATGGCTAATTATTCACTCTCACTAAAAAATGACATATTCACTAATTCAATTGACTCTATATTACAAATATTTAACAAAAACCAATAACGTGCATTCAGTTTAAATCGACCGTCATTTCACAACAACAACTACCTCTTCAAAAAGATTCGAACTTTCTAATTGGTGGTAGTATTTGTAAGTGTTGCCATATTAAAAAAATAAATATGCAGATTTATTTCGATCATAATTAAAATTAGACTAATTTTATCTTTAAGAAACAAATAATAATTCATCTAAAAGACTAGTTATTCCGATCAGTTTATTTTAGAAATCAAGGACAGTATTTTTTATAATCTTAAATATATGGGCGAATTATGCATGGATGTTAAAGATTTTCAAATAGCAATCATTTTGATTTACGAATTATAAACAAGCTTGACCTTGAAATTGAAAACTTTTTTTAACCTTTTTATAAAACTATGCAAATGAAGGGGATAGTTAAAAAAGTCAAATTCACCATTGATCACTAAGAAGGCTATTAATGGACACACATATTGCCACATTATTACATTTATCGAAATAAAAGATATAGTTGTTTCACTTCCATGTTAATGATTTATGACAATTTTTAAATTTAAGAAAAAAAGTGGTATGATTTTTAAAAGAAAGGTACACTGTATCTACCCATTACGGGTTGAAGTGCCAATTTTTACTAACATCGTACCCAATTTCATTGTTTTTTAAACATTTCCTTTGCATGTTGATGTTTACTACCAGTCTCTAGGGTAACATCTAATGAGACTGAAGATAACCAGTTTCTTTTAAATGATTTTCCTGAATTTAATGAATTGTCCCACAAATGCTCTTTTATGGCATGATACTAGATATTTTCAATTCAATAGTTGTTTATATTTCATGTGGTATTAACAGTTCTATGAAATATCGTATGGTGATTATTTAAGGTTATGTTGGTGCTTTAAAACACCATAGTTTCTACATTCCCATAAGTTTTTAAACACTATCTAAGCCATCCATTAAACAATGAGAATTAATTATTACAGATTGGTATATTTGCCTTAACACCATTAAATTCACTTAACTGAAATGAGTATTTTGGATTCCGAAGTCTAACATATGTCTACTTACTTATTTTAATGAAGTTAAAAACTCACCTGTGGATCGCTTAATTCAGCAGCCATAATGAAGTCATCGTAGAAGTCGAAAGTGAGTAAAGGTTCCGGCATATCTCGGAAGAAACTCTTCAGCACCGACGCCAGTACATGCACCTGGTAGTTCTCTAATAGCTTTACTGTCTCTTCGGGACACTCATCGAGTAGTTTTTTCAATTCCCGCACCTGAGGCAGAAGCACATATTTGATTTTGTGCAAATTTTTACAGAGATAAAATATGTAAACTTTACGCCATCGTTACTGTCATAGAAGGGTGCACTGAAAGTGTTAGAACTGGCGTTTAAAATAAAGGTAATAAAAAAAATTATTCTTATTTAAAAAATCAACCAACCCTTCAAGCTGGGACAAATTATCGGATGCAACTTAAGTTGTGAATAACCTACAAGGTTTACACAGCCGCATCTGGACTCTGTGCTTAGATGTATCACAGGGACAATCTACAGAGTTGGAACATTCTTGTAATATTTTCATTTATTGTTGTATAAATATTCTTATTGTTGAACTGTGTCAATTAATTTTTTGTTGTATGTGAATAGTTACAAAAAAACGTCAACACTACAACGTAGCTGACGATTGTCATGCGAATGTATCCAAATTCCGTGCATATGTGACCCGTGATTCTGCGCCCGATAGAAATACCCGGTGAGCCAGATTTTTATCGGATATCCGAGGACACAAGTTCATGTCTGTGACTAATTCCTGATATTTTGCACGTTTAGATGTAATAAGTACTGGCTAGATGTAGCATCAGTCACTTCCGTCGGTTGCAACTGTAAGTCGCATCCGATAATGTTTCCAGCTTTAGTGATCAAGGTATGTTGCTTACATTTTATACTTAGATTACAATTGAAAAATTATGCTTATCATGGTCAAGATGAATTTAAAAGAAAAAATATTTTCCTTCCAATATTTTGTACAATCTTTGTTGTTTTCGCAACGAACAACGAAGTTATGATTGACTAAGATCGGCATTTCATGATAAATCCACATACCGTGCTATGTTTAAAACTTGTTCACCAAGTTCAGGCATGGTTGTGCCAATCTCAGTAATAATCTGCGTGGGGCATATCCCTCAGCTCGGTGACACATGACAATAACATCAAGGCTGTGTGGCTTATAATAAAGAGTGACAAGAGAGTAACATATCAGCAGACTTGGTTAAGTTTAGGCAATGATGTGGTTTACTTTACAGAAAGTTCTACATTAATATTTAAGGACTTTATGATAGTTTATGTCGTGAAATGTTAGAAAAATTCAAAGGATCAGTCAAATGTTGTATTTGACATTGTCACAAGTGACGAAAGCTTGTTTTAAACAGGAGAGTTGTAAACCCAAAACTAACAAGCAGTCTTTGCAATGGGTGTTCCTTCTAAAAATTTGCCTAAAAATATGAAGAAAGGATTCTATATATAATTTCCTATACTGTATAATAATATTCTGTATATAATATGTAGTACAATCCTGAAAGAATATGCTATTTATATGTGTACACATATAAAGAATTAAACATTACATCTGCAATTTATAACAATTTTAAACTCAGTAAAGTTCATTCGTATGAAATAATGAGTACTTAAGACAAGTTACTAGGATTTTTTTGTGTTTTTTTTCTCTCAGCACTCTATGGGCATAAAGTTCACCAAAAATACTAATAGATGGCTTTATCAGGTCCATACCGTAATATATCTATGAGCATAAAGTTTACTAAAACGCTAATAGGTGGTGGTGGCAGTACCAATATAGTAATATTCACCAAGTCAGGGTGTTTTTTAAATCTGTAATATCCAGATAAGAAGTGTCTCTAGTCTATATGTTACTCGATGGTATAAACTATTGCCATACCAAATTTCATCGAAATCCAAGCAACAGATTTCACGTGGTTGAAGAACGAATTAACGCACAGAGAGACAAAAATTCTAAAAACATGTTTTCTGGCTTCTTTCTATATGTTAAATCAATTACTTTTTTAAAAATATTTTTCATGTATCGAATTCAATCTGTTATAATTTTATTATATATATAGATAATAGATTTACGTGTTGTTCAATAATGAATTGAAATACGAAAAATATATGAAAATTAATATACAGACTGTGCACGACTCTAATCCGAAGAAAAAAATCTTGAGTTGTGTTCCACCAGGAGATTGCAAAACAGCACATATTTATAGATTTTTAATAAGTAATAAAAAGTCTATTGTGAGCATAGCCTAAACACTCGCATCGCTTCACATTGCAGAACGCTCATCATTCGCCACGTGACTTGCCTTGTCACTCACGACGCTCCCATCGATGGCGGTTTTTGAACAAGATTAAAGGAGTGGTGAGGCAAACGCTTAAATCAGGTATTACGTGTGTACGACTTTTGACAATTGTGTATGGTTGTGTGCAATATGTATGTGGTATGCTTGTACCTATGATTTCATAATTAAGGGCGCTTCGTGATTTTAAATACCGCAATATATATCACATTATATTTAATAGTAATATTTTGAAATATAATAGTGTTAATCTATGTATGAGTGGTAATCTGAGTATGAGTCCTCACCACTTATAGGTATGCACATATTTTGTAATTACCTAAGAATAAAATCAGTAACCACTCACCCATGATGGCCACGGGTGTGTACGGAAAATTAAGAAGAAAATTAAATGACAAGTATTTTCAACATGTCGCCCCCCCCATTATCGACACATTTTTGAAACACGTTTTTTGTTTGTTCTTGGATTCTATTAAATAAAGAAATGCCAAAACATTTCTAATGGTACTTTTCAGTTTGTCAAAAGCAGGGATAATACGTGCACGCACCTCTATCATTCTGAAACACTAAGTGTTTAATAAATCCCCATAAGATGTAGTCCAATGTTTGGTGCATGTAGAGGCCAACGTATAGGTCCAAATCGTCTTATCCACTGGATGCCAAACATTTCGTTTAGCCTGTCACGAACTTCGACAACAAGATGCGGTGACGCAACTGAACACAAAGAGATTTCGCAATCAACTGAATTAATAATTGACTTTAACCATGAAAGCGTTGTCGCATACAAGAATGGAGGGGCAATATAGCACCTCTCTCTTCTTATTTGTCAACCCATTTTTACCTATATTACTTATGCGTAAGATATAATTTATTTGTGACGTAAGGTGTACGTAATGAAATATGTAAGGATTCATGCAGACAGTTTTTCTTGAAAATTATATCGTGCTATAATTTCTAAACCCCTTGAGATAATAAATTCCAGTTTTCATCAATGATCTACATACAACTAGGATATCCATAGATATTTGTTTTCAGATGGGGTCGTGGACACCTTTATAATAGCATGATTTAACAAAAAAATTAAATATTGCTCACATATCTTTTAGACGAATGAAAATTCTTTTCAGTCATTTGGTGTGATATGTAAGCTTTACAACTAAAATGACTTGTCAGTTTTGAAATGATATAGCCTATGTTATCTGTATCCTGTTAACAAATTTACAATGATGTAATATTACATCATTATTTGTGAATGTGTTGATGGTTTGTAAATGTTTTTAAGCATCAAATTTGGGCTTTACTATTTTTCAGGGCTGAATATATCTTACGTGACATTAGTAAGAAAATAACAAAACACATTGAACAAACCTTAGAACTAACACCACTCTTCCTATAAATTCCCTCAGTATATAGTCCATACAGCTCAACCATGGTAATAAGCCTGTCTACTACGACTGGTATCTTTCCGTCTCCAGTGGACAATTCATACAAAGGTACCCCGAACACGTGGCCACGGCACGCAGATACAGGCCGTACATCTGCACCTAAATCGCCACTCCCTGCACCAACCGTTCCCACGATGGATGCAGATGAGGTTTGGTTATCTTTGCGGCAGTGGGTTGTTACCTGTGGATTGAAGAATGTGTTCTCGGGTTTTATCGTTGAAATCAATATACACATCATCCAATATAATGTTTGAGCACTTCTGGTCCCTTTTACAAACGTTTGAGGTTTGCAAGAGAGGATAACCTTATAGAGTAAAAGGAGGGGAGAGTAAAATTGATCTATTATTTATACAGAACAATACAAGTGTATTGTAGGTATACTAGGTGGCGCTAATAGTTTGAGTGTATTGTGCAAGTCGAAATGTGAGAAATTTGAATATAAAACCTTACAAAGTAGCTTTTTGTGATTTAGAATTTCGGGATATTCAAATAATGTTCAAGTAGTGCTCAAGCAATGTTCTGTAGAGATGGGCATTATTGGTTTTAAATGCAAACGTTATAAAATCGATATTTATTTTTCATATCGATATTATTATATTGATAAAATATCAAATACTGTCATATCTACCAAAATTGGCTAAATAACAATAAACATGTTTGTTTGGTGTCAATTAAAAGTTTTGTATGTTGAATATTTTTATTTAAAATGGAGCATTAAACAAATACATTCATACTGCAAGTGATGTTCACTTTGCTTCTTTTCTGCACCTGGGAGAATGTATTGTTCGACAGGGAGGTAGTGAATATCTGGAAGTTTGTTGATTAGGTAGGCAGTGCGACTGATATTCAGTTTGTCTTTTATTCGGACATTAGGATATTCGCACCAGGGAAAATTATAGTTGAACAGGGAGGCACCGAAATAGTGAATATTTAGCATTTTCTTGGTTATGGGTTTTGTCATATTTTTGCTGGTTTTGGTTTGCAGAGGCAGAATGGTTTAGTTCAGTTATTATGATAGAGTCGTAACTGTTTGTAGTTATGTTTTGATATACCTCACTCATGTCTAATATCCTGAACAAATTGGTGCTATGACTTCTGTCTCAGCTCTGCTTGTAACCAAAAAACTAAGAATAGTTAAAATATGCTGAGTTTTTAACATTCAGAAATTTTGGAATTATATAATTACTCAGTCTAGAAGAACAAAGAAACAAAAGGACTTTGGGGTAGATTGATCGTCTTAGAAAAGTATAGGGGTACAGAACTTTTTATAATCTTGGAACATAACATTATAAAAATTATTAGATCGATTAAAACAAAATATTGATAATGACTGTTCCAATGCCTCTTTTGCATACTTTTAAGAGATAAGTATAATCTGTTATAGAAAATGTCTCAACATAATATTAAGTATCCCACATATGGGGGGGGGGGGGGGTTGCTTTTGTGACATAAGCTTCAACTGTTCGTTCTTCTTTACCAACAAAGGAGACTATTGTAGATATGAAAAATTCCAATCGACTGTTTACGTCCATAAATTCCTTAAACACCTTTATCTGGTTTATAACATAACAAAACATTCACATGAATTAAAATTTATTCGTACTTTTTGACAATTTTTGCATACCTTGAGATAACATTTCTTGTGTGAGGCCAATTTGCAGGTCTGACAAATAAGAGACCTCTCAATGGGCCACATGAAAAACGTTTTACAGATTTCACACTCCGTCGGAATGTTGATCATCGATAGAATGAACGTGTGCCCGGCAAATGTTATAGGATCATCCACCTGCATAAAAAATTGAGGTTTAATTAATATGTAAAATAAAGGATTTATAACAGCAAGATACAAAGTATATTCCTGGCAAACATTTTTCACAAATAGGCAATATCCATTTGGTCAAAAACAGTTTCTTTTTTTGTAAGAACAATATTAATTTTTGACAAAATAAAACCTAAACAACCTTTTACAATATAGAACTTGAAAGTGCGTCCAGTAAGGATTGCAAATGTTTTAATTTAATAATTAGGCGTAAAATGTTGGAAATTACAGTATATTCATTCAATTTTTACAGTTTTCAATAGTAAATTGGTATTTAGGCATGATTGACCATTATGTTCTGCAAAGTTTATAGTTGCTTGCTGTGAATAATTTTTAATTCCGAAATTCCCCCCCCATTTCTGCGCTCCCTTCCAGTCTCGCATGTTTCTCAGCTTGCTTTGCACGCCACCCGTATGTCGGAGATTTTGTTTAATTATTTACATAATTTTTCATTTTCATAACTTCACAACCATTTGAGGAACCACAGTGGAACAAAAATTAAATCTACAGCCAAAAATTCATATCAATAGCTTCAGTAGTTTGTTAGTGAAATTCGTTCATAGAGACAGAAAGACAGATAACATTTTTTTAACATTAGATTAGAAAAGTATTTAAAAGCTGAAAATTGAAAAATCGCAGACAGATACTTCAATTTATTTATCTGGTTGAAGTTATGTACCCGGTATGCATTGTAATGCCACTCAAACTGAAATGTCGCCGTTTGTATTTGATTGAATTCAATTTTGTTAAGCGTGTGCACTCATATACCGAAAACACACAAACTGCCGTCAAACTATCTACAAACTCATGCTAACTATTGTAAAATGGTTGTACTAATTCAGAAATCTTCGTGGGTACACACGAGTCACCAAAGTTTCATTGTAATCAGATGAACGCTATAGGAATGCATACCAGACAAGTCTCTAGCCCGTTAATATTGTGTCACGACAATGGATATGTTAAAAATATTTTAAAAAAATTCTTTTCTTCTTTGTCACAGTGATAAAAGAATTTTGATTAATGTTCAAAGCAAGACGAGTTAGTTTATTGGCCAAAAGAAGGCATATTTAAAAATGAATGAAATTTTCCTGTAGTCTACTATGCACAAACCGAACCAACTATGATTACTCAATCAACAACAGTCTCAATTTGATCATATTCGGCACGGAAGCAACAATTTTGAACAACTAAATTTATTATAAATTTATCAAAACTTACTTTTCGCTTTTTATCCTTTTTCCTCTTTGTCCTCGTCTTCTCGATATCCTGCCTTGAATTCATGAATTCATCCATGAATCCCCGAAAAGCGTTTACACCCATGGTGACTGGGAATGTTTCTGCGGAGCCACCCTCGCGTTGGCACACTGTTTCCATTACATGCAAGAAGTTAGCTATAAGGTCCTTGTATTTGAGGGCAGAGCCTTGTTTATTAACAACACTGTACGTGGCCACAAGATTGTCTTTAAATTCACTTAAGGCATGCTTGAAAACTCGATCCACCTGGAATTAATTCAGGAGTTATCATAATATTATATTTGTCTAAAGAGTTATTATAGTGTATAGTTTAGTTGAATAAATTGTGTACTTTTTTGCTTTGCTCTTTACTTTATTCAATTTGTGGCTGGTTGCTATTTGTGGCCAGTGGTTTGCTACTTGCGGTATTCAAGCATCGGCCTGTGGCTTGCTTTATGCTATGTAAGCATATGAAAAATACCTAGAAATGATAAAGGCATTCAGAGTAACAGCAAGTAGTCGAGAAGCCAATCACTAAGCCATCTATTTTGTTTATGAGGAATTCTGGAGCTCATTCAATTGTCTAATTGTTTATAGAAGATGGAAGCCAACAATGACAATGAAGGAAATTTCGTGTTGGGCCCATTATTGATGAAATTTAGAAGCAAAAATGTGAAAATTATTTTGAAAAACATATTTTGTTTAAATTTAGAAATTCACTTTTGATTTAAAAAAATAATGGACTACATGAATTGACACCGTCAATTAGCTATGTAGAGGACTTTATGGTGGTTGTGCAAAATAGCTGAGGATGGTCAAGTTTTTGAGTCATCTCCATACTTTCACTGTAACTTTGTTAATACTATTTTTTTTTCAATTCGATATTCTAACATACCCTTCTTTAATTCTTTTATACTTCATTAACCGAATCATGAAAAATGTTTTTTCGAGCACAATGATGACCAACTTTAAGTTAATGTTCCCGGAGAGAATGTTTTATTTTTGTTTTTTCTGCAACTGATGACATAAGCACCATCAGAACCTGATAAATTATAACAAAAACCATATTTCCCAACCAACCACCAAACATATTTCAATATAAAAAAACTCACCTCAGACTGTTTCTTAGTTTCTTCCGACTCCATCTTGAAAATTTTGTTATTGATAAAATCCTGCATAAGCTGCAGTTCTTTGGCATCCGATATGATCTTGTCTGTTCTATCTATAAATTCCGATGTGCCAGTCAGGCTGAACTTTGTTTGAGCCTGCTGCTTCCTCAAATTCTCCAGGTTGGAGTACCTCTGCTTGCGGTGTTTGCCAGGTCCACTAGTCGCACCGCTGCAGGGCATGGTGATGACACCCTTGTTTTGAATACATTTAGTGTGGTATAGCTGTTTGCAGTCAAGGCACCGCTGGCCAGGTATCACAAATGCATCGATCAACTGCTGACAGTATACGCAAGTGTCACCTTTGCTGAACCGCGTCCATTTTCGGAACCTGATGAGTTATGACATTGTATTAAGAATTATTATAAATGGTTGCTACATCTATGTTTTTAAAGGTTACATAATTTTTTTTTACTTATTCTTCTAATATTTCTATTCACAGGAGTTTGCAACGATTATGGAGAGCCATACTGTACGTAAGGTCACTACTGATTCAATAGCTCCCTTTTAGCCTTCATGCAGAGTCTAAAAATTGTACACAACACTTATGAATATCTTTTTCCGAAAGGCAATAACTTTTATTGTTTATTGTCATTTGAATAAAGAACTTTACAAATACTAGAGTTTGTGCTATTTTTTTGTTTCTAATAAACAATTGTTTAAAATGATTTGTTCCACAAAATTGTGTTATTTTGTCATTATTTTTGTCCACGTCAAAATTACATTACATTAATAATATTCATATCATGTGCCCGTTATATTTTATCACTGCACCAAAGATTGGAATGTCATTACCCTTATATATGTTTGTCATCATATAATGTGCATATAGTTCCTTTTCGCTGCATTACAAAAAAATTATTAACATATTTAAATATCAGTTTTTTTTATTTACACAAAAATTTTTTTAATCTAATAAAAGTGGTGAATTTTAGAAAATCTATTATTTTTCTAAATTTGAAACTAATATTGTATCAACTAATCATAAACTATATCCGTGCCAAATTCAAATATGTAATCAGTTAATTTCCTATATACATATATAATATTAAAGATTCAAGATGAGCAAACATACGAACAATATTTAATTTTTTATATTTATAGCATATGCAAAGGATGAGTTCTAAAAATAAAGATGAGTTCTAAGAAAAATGTTATCATAATAAGACCATAAACAAATTTTGAATAGGTGTAACAAATTAATAAGTTCTAGGAAAAATGTTATCTTAATAAGACTATAAACAAATCTTGAATAGGTGTAGCAAATTAATAAGTTCTAGGAAAAATGTTATCATAATAAGACCATAAACAAATCTTGAATAGGTGTAGTAAATTAATAAGATCTAGGAAAAATGTTATCATAATAAGACCATAAACAAATCTTAAATAGGTGTAGCAAATTAATAAGATCTAGAAAAAATGTTATCATAATAAGACCATAAACAAATCTTGAATAGGTGTAGCAAATTAATAAGATCTACGAAAAATGTTATCATAATAAGACCATAAACAAATCTTAAATAGGTGTAGCAAATTAATAAGATCTAAGAAAAATGTTATTATAATAAGACCATAAACAAATCTTGAATAGGTGTAGCAAATTAATAAGTTCTAGGAAAAATGTTATCATAATAAGACCATAAACAAATCTTGAATAGGTGTAGTAAATTAATAAGTTCTAGGAAAAATGTTATCATAATAAGACCATAAACAAATCTTGAATATGTGTAGCAAATTAATAAGTTCTAGGAAAAATGTTATCATAATAAGACCATAAACAAATCTTGAATAGGTGTAGCAAATTAATAAGTTCTAGGAAAAATGTTATCATAATAAGACCATAAACAAATCTTGAATAGGTGTAGCAAATTAATAAGATCTAGGAAAAATGTTATCATAATAAGACCATAAACAAATCTTGAATAGGTGTAGCAAATTAATAAGATCTAGGAAAAATGTTATCATAATAAGACCATAAGCAAATCTTGAATAGGTGTAGCAAATTAATAAGATCTAGGAAAATTTTTATTATAATAAGACCATAAACAAATCTTGAATAGGTGTAGCAAATTAATAAGTTCTAGGAAAAATGTTATTATAATAAGACCATAAACAAATCTTGAATAGGTGTAGCAAATTAATAAGCTCTAGGAAAAATATTATCATAATAAGACCATAAACAATACTTGAATAGGTGTAGCAAATTAATAAGATCTACGAATAATGTTATCATAATAAGACCATAAACAAATCTTGAATAGGTGTAGCAAATTAATAAGTTCTAGGAAAAATGTTATCATAATAAGACCATAAACAAATCTTGAATAGGTGTAGCAAATTAATAAGTTCTAGGAAAAATGTTATCATAATAAGACCATAAACAAATATTGAATAGGTGTAGCAAATTAATAAGATCTAGGAAAAATGTTATCATAATAAGACCATAAACAAATCTCGAATAGGTGTAGCAAATTAATAAGATCTAGGAAAAATGTTATCATAATAAAACCATAAACAAATCTTGAAATTTTGCAAATTAATAAGATCTACGAAAAATGTTATCATAATAAGACCATACACAAATCTTGAATAGGTGTAGCAAATTAATAAGTTCTAGGAAAAATGTTATCATAATAAGACCATAAACAAATCTTGAATAGGTGTAGCAAATTAATAAGTTCTGGGAATAATGTTATCATAATAAGACCATAAACAAATCTTCAATAGGTGTAGCAAATTAATAAGTTCTAGGAAAAATGTTATCATAATAAGACCATAAACAAATCTTGATAGGTGTAGCAAATTAGTAAGTTCTAGGAAAAATGTTATCATAATAAGACCATAAACAAATCTTGAATAAGTGTAGCAAATTCACTTATAAAATTTATGATGTCTATACAAAATTATTATCAACTGACCTATGTCCGGCTATCTTGAAATCACCATTCTTCGTAGATCCTATGAATTCAACATTGGCAGCGATAGCAGCCGCAGGGTCAGAATTTCTTCTCCGGAGATCTTTGGGCGCATGCTCGGATATTTTCCGCTTGTGACTTAACAGCGGTGCAGATGCATCCAGCTGTTTCACTGTTACTAGATCTGATGTGGTCCTGTGGAAATACATGCAGAGATTACATATGATTAGTTTGGCATTTTAATAAATAGTCCTACCATTTAATAAGCTTAATACATATTGCATTTTCAAATTCTTTCCCCTATACTGATAGTGATAACAGATATGCTTTTTGGTGCTTTCTTTTTCTTTCAATTTGTATAATAATTATAATAAATGGTTTTTATAATGTTAATTATTATTTTGTGCCTTTTTAAAGTATTAATTTATCAGCCCTCCATTACGTTGTGTTAGTTTTTACATATTATTTTTCTATATATCGCAATGACATTGAAATACAAGTACCTCAACCCATTCATTGCCAGCCTCTTGATGAAGTCCTCTTCCTAAATTGAAAATTTCTTATTTTATTTTATCAAAAACTATTTTTTTTTCATGTAAACAATTTTGATTTTTAAGCTACCTAAAATAATAACTTAACACAAAATTTTTATTTTCAATATGACTAACCAAAAATCGTTTAGTGACCTATGACGCAGAGACTTGGACTAACCACCAATGACGCACTTAATGTTTCATCGATAAGGAATGGGTTAAGAGATGTAACTATAGAGTAGAAATTTAACTAACAATTGACTATTCCATGTATTTACATAAATCTTATATGAGAATTTTACATTATAGTACGTAATGCTTACCACTATTGTAATAAATTGAATTTAGTTATTACAGTTGTCAGATATTATATAGATTTCTTAAATTAATTTTTTATTGAATTTATAAATGATCTAGTTTGTTGTAATGGAATTTGGAATTAGAGCTATTTGGATAAAAAAAATTTATTATACTTATACATAAAAAAATTTCTAAAGTTGGAGTACTTTCTTGGAGAGAAAAAACTCTTCTATGTAATTTTTTATTGACTATATAGTTTCTATTATAGGTATTTATCTCAATAAACAAAAGTAGCGTTGTTTAAGATTACATCGGTACTTCAAAACAACATATTTTCAATATTGCCATTTATCAAAATAATACTTACTAAAACTATTTATAGAAAGAATTAAATTAAGGAACTGATAATATATTGAATTGTATCAGTGAAACATTTTTTTTGTTGCAATTTTCAATTTTAACATTCTTTTTGGTCTTTATACTGTAATATTTTGAAGATTATTAGGCAATTGAAGAATATTAAGAAAAAAATTCTTTTCCTTTTTTATATATCCTATTATTCTAATACCAAATATTTGTTTTATGTTCAGTAAGTTCTATCTGATGATCTAATCATTTTTGTATGGTAAAAAAAAATTTGGATTAAATCTCTAGATTTGGCCTAACTCCTTTAGAGAGCACACCCAAATGACTGAGCTACGCAACTTAAGCTGTAAACAAATTATCGACGTGACTTATGTCGCGACTGGCAGTCATGGCATACAGAGTTTGCACAGCCGTGTCCGGACATGGTGTTCACATGTGTCACGTGGACATTCTACAGAGATGGAGTATTGTAATATTTTAATTTATTTTTTGTATAAACAATCTTATTCGTGAACTGTGTCAATTAATTTTCCGTCACCCATCGTTCTATGTGAATAGGTGCAAAAAAAAGTCTACTTTATGATGTAGTTGGTGACTGTCTGCAGCGCAATCATGTTCAAACCCTGTACACACGCGACTGATACATTTGCGACTGATAGAAATATCCAGTGAGCTAAATTTTCATTTGACGTTTGAGCGCTCAAGTTCACGTCCACAACTTATTGCTGATAGTTTGCACATTTCGTTGTAATAAGTACTGGTCAGATGACCAGCATCAGCCGCTTTTGTCACACAACTTACTGTCGTGACCGATAATATGTTTCCAGCTCTAATATAAGACTTACATAGTTACCAGGCAGCTGAAACTGTAAATCAAGCTGTTAACCGTTCAACATCGGCATCCATTGTGTGTAGCTTCCATTTGACAAAAATTAAAACTATACTACATTTGACTAAATATTTAACTTATTAAAACAAAATCTACATTATGTTCTACTATTCACTATATACTATGTAGCTTATATAAAAAAAAACAGAAGTCATATTTAGCAACACTAGAAACAATATATTTTCCCTTCATAAACAAGATTGTCAAGAACACTGTCATTGTAAATCACTTACAAAAATAATAGCGAATGTAAATATCAGAATGAAGCTATGTGAACATATATAATACGTTCCACAAGGTGATTGCATCGTTCAAAATGCTCACTGTATTGTTACTTGGCAACCGCGGTCGTTGCGGTTGTGATCAAAATGTCATTGATGGCATCATCATTCGTGACTGCTTCGAGCCCATGCCAAACGCGTATCGACGTGGTCATTGCTGTCATTCATCTGTTAATTTCACTTTCACATATTAGTAGTAAATTTAATTTATATTATTGTAAGTAAATTTATATTATTTTCGAAGATTACATGTGATGATGGAGAGAATTACTTTATGCAGCCCTGAGAAGTACCTAATAGAAGGTTACGCTCGAAGATGCAAAACGTGCAAATAAACATCAAATTCTTATAGAAGTTACATTATACAAGTGGATATTATGATTTTACGATTATTGCATAAAAAAAATACAATGCTATAATCTCTTTATTCTTGTTCTATATCATCTCTCAAAATACATATTGTTCATAGCCAGTACCACTTGGACCGACAGTTGCAATACTGACAAGCTAGCGAATCGGGTATGATCGCAGTGATAGGCAGCAAATGAAAATCGCAGCGATGAGCGTTCCAGGCAGCTAGTACTACGTAGACATAGTAATATGGTAGGATTTATGAAAAATGCCATCAACACTATCTTGTAGATATTTGATTGGCATAAATAATTTTTTTTATGTGAACCGCCGTTATATATATATTGTAATGAATTAAAGTTATCTATAATGTCTAAATAAGGTGTAGACCAATGAATATTATACATTAATGCTGTTATAAAATATTTGTAAATAAAATTTATCAAAAAACCACTTAAATAATTCTTTAAAACAAAACAGAGTTCGGTTTTTCTTAATTTTCTTCTTATATTCGCTCGTGACATAACCTCTTTTTTACGTAGATACTTTTTGTCATGTGCATACAAATCAAACACCAAAATCTGTGTTTCGATGGAAGTATTAGGCTGTATTACAGATTATGAAAATTGCAAAACATGTTGCATTTAACCAACATATGTTTTGCAATTTTTATAATCTATAATGGCTTAAATTCAGCACTTTATTTTGACAAGATGTTTATCATTGATGTTAGTGTAACTATGTGACCAGTAATTATTTCAGAAAAATAAATTCTGTTTTGAATAGTTTTCCCTTTTTCCCCTGTACTTTTCATAGTGTTATTTTTACCAATATTTATTACCTAAAATGATATGCGATACTTTTTTAAAAACAGAAATGTAGTTACCGCATTGATAATTATGAAACCGACAGTTTCCATTTTGTAATGTGTTTTTCACATACTGGTTCCAGATGATAATATGAATAAATGTAGTGTTTCACATTCTGGTTACAATTTCGAACACATTGCTATTTTATGACAAAAACATAATGATCGTAATGCTCTTGGCTATAATTGAATATGCTTGTTGATATTGAATATTTGGTGATAATTGAATATTTGGTGTAATAGCCAATCACCCATTTAATCCAGCATTATTTTGTATGTTCGTACAGTGATTGAGCACACATACACATAAAGCAAAAGACATTGATAGTCATCTTGACAATACTTGTTTTTGAGTGTTCCACAAGGTATATTACACAAAGTAAAACATATTGTTTCTGACACTACATTTACAAAATAGTACAAACAAGAGATAAGAATATGGTTTTTCTTAAGAACAATCAAAGTTTTTCAGCCCTACAATAAAAAAATACATTGAATTTAATCAATTTTAAGCCAAAGCAAGCTGCGTACTGTGAACTGCTCCATAAACCCCCAGCCGCTTAACACTGCTATACACACCTTAAAGAAACTTACCTTCAGCACAGAAATAGAAGGAGATGGTACAAAAATAAAAAGAACGCCTAAAAGCCCGGCAGTGCAATAAAGTGCAATAGGTGAAAAGGGAACATCAAGCCACATAGTACATGTAGGTCGTGTTAATGTGCGGAAGCAGCGTGGATGCCTGTTAAGTTGAAACAACAATAAAAACCTCTTAATCGAATCAATCTCCTCGGCACCCCCCTCCCTCTTATACCTTCTCACTGATCTGGCCGGAGGCTCGGGCACTACCGCCGCCTTTCTTACTGGAGACACGGGTTCCATTCTGGCCTTCACCGTTGGCTGGTGGAAGTCCGGAGACGATGTTTCGTTGTTTGCAACACACGTTGTCCGACTTGTTATTACACCTGAATATAGATGAAGTATCATTATAGCTGAAGTGTAATAAAGACAGTTGTATTGCGAAACAATTATTGTTACTTTCATAAAGCCAGTTATTTTAATATTTATTTATTAAATATAATTTCAAAGTATGTGAACGAGCCGTTTTATGCAACATGCCAAATACTTTATAATGTGACCATCAACATATTTAATGTTTTAGTTAAAGAAATATACTAAGAGAAAACAGGAGAACCAAAATAAAAGATGGTATATAATATGATAAAAAATAGACTCTGACCTTGTGATGCAGACAATTTATGTTCCTTTCTTTGGGGTAAAGTTGGCTCTGGAATTCTGGGATCTCGCCTGATCGGTGGTAAGCTGACAAGGTTTCTTGTAGTCATTGGTTCCAGCACAGTGGTAGAAAGACTTCTTTGATACATTTGAGGTGATGTTTTTCTGAAAATTGTATTGAGTATCAATATCTCATACTGTTTAAGTATCTTTTCTTAGCTGAAAAACCTTGACTGAACATACGTTCAAGTTAATTTGTTAAAATAGTTTTTTTCATATTGCTCTAAATGTATTGTGTGTGTCTGATGTAGTATTATTTCTACTTTCTTTAAGTTCTTTACCGCAGCCTAGGTTTCGTAGTATTACAACATCTTCAGGTGGGCTATTAGCAAAGATTCATTTCATTGTCTGAAATATTATGTCATCAAATTTGCCAATTAAAATTCATTCAAAAGTTGATGGAGGTTTAAAAGGTGTAGGCTCCTTCATTTACTATATAAAAAAAATAGTTAAAACGTGGTCATGTGACATATGGTTAAAAATTGCAATCACAGGTGAAAACAAAGAATGTAAACAATACGATATAGAATGATTGGCGATTTAAGGTGTATGAGATATTTGAGACCATAGGCAAATAAAAGAAAGAGCATGGTACTTCATTTGTTAAACGATGATCATAAACAAAAGCGAAAACAAATTTCTAAACAAAGTTTAAATCATTTTAATAAGGTTCCAGCTAATTTTGGGTACGGATTTGTTACCATGGACAAAGGGTTTAAGCCAGTGGCTCAAACCAAAAATTTAATCTGTTGAAAAGGTAATAGTCTATGTTTTCTAGGATATAAAAGGGATTCTTTTTATTCATACCTTGAAACAGGTAAAACAATAACTGACAAACACTTAATTCTTCTAAACCAATAGGATTAAAAAAATTGTGAGGAGATTCCTGGATTGCAAAAGTAAAAAATTATATTTCATAAGGACAATGAACCTGCTTAAAAAGGTGCATTGACAATGGGAAAACTAAAGGATCTGGATGATCCTAATACAAATTGTTTGAATATTCACCCTATTCATCAGATTGCCATCCTCTGACTTCCCCTCCTCTGATAGTTGCAAATCTAAAGACATTGTGGTTGGAAAAGATTTTGAGTCAAAAAAAGAGGTAACAGCAGGTGGATGGGTATTTTGCCAATCATCCAGCTTCACATTTAGGGACAGAATCCATTGATTTGAGAAAGTTGGACAGAGCACATTGAACTAAAAGGCTATTATGTAGAAATATAAACGCATTTTCGAACTTAAAAAAAGTCTTTTACTTCTCACTGAACAAGTTTTCACCTTACCCTTATAAAGCTGTGAAGCGTACAGTTACTGTAGTTGTAGACTTTAACATACTGCCGAAGGTAAATTCATAACAAAAAATATATACAGACATGAAAATGTGTACAACAAATCAAAGACATTTTAATACAATAAAGAAAACAAAATATGCAATACGTTTTGTATAAAACTACCCAGAATCGTTAAAAAAAATTAAACGCTTACAAGGAATCGGGAATTGTTTTTTGTTAATTTGGTAGAACCTTCCTTAATTACCAAGTCAAACTTGAGCGCAGTCAATCAACTAGTTTACAGCAGCTGTATATAATAAGTTGACCTCAAAGTTGCTCTGCAAATTTAGTTATGGATAATTAGTTGAACAAAGAGCTTGCCTTAAATTTTGTGTTTTAAACAAAATTTCTTGTGTTGATTGTCAAAAATGTAAAAAAATGCATATGGTGACTTGACTATGTAGAAAATACAGGCACACAGTACAAATTATTCAAAGAGGGGCGTGAAGTGACCGAAGATGTGCCTCATTCTGGATGGCCTTCTATATCTACAGTCATAGAATTTAACTATTGTTTTGCACATGAGACGCATTGCCGCAAGCTGGTTTCTCACAATCATTGATTCAAGACATAGATTGAATAGATCGATTGAAGACTTAAAACAGAATTCACAGCTGGCATTAAAGGCCATTCCACTTTTCACTTATGAGAAGTGTATGGAAGAGTGGGTTCAGTGTTAAATATGTGTATGTTTTTTAATGATTCTAGTAGTTTTACAGAAATAGTAGTTATACAGAAGGTACATTAGATCTAGAAAATTGATAAAGGGACATATCAAATGTATTGTTCATTGTCTTTCTGTCAAATTGTGTGGTATTCAATTTCCTTGCGTATCAATCATTCCCATTGTATGTAAATATCTGCCCAAGATCGACTGGGTTAACATTCAATGTTTCCAACGACTGTACCTTAAAACAGTATAGTTTCTACATTACTACATGTGGAAATAACACCACATAAGCTGTCTATTAACAAATAGATTTAAAATAAGAACCTTACAGAAAACCTTACACGTACACTTGAACTAAATTGATTTTATAGCCTTATCATATGGACAGTAAAAGCCTTACTAAGTGGGAGAAATTTTTTGTTATTTCAAAGAGAATGTTTTAAAAAGCTTCTAAGAATATTTTCTTATGGCTGCTCAGCGAGATTGAATGGTAGTTACAAGCTTTTGGTCATTTATTGCAGAAAAAAATAGAGTTGTTAAGTCTGTGGTCAGCCCATATTTGAGGCTAATGGTGGTTTGCTAAAATTTTTTACCAAATGTTCCTCTCTGCAGCCAAAACCAGAAGACCATTGAAAGCTAAAAATGTGATAAAAATGATTAAAAGTAACAATTTAAACACAATTTTGAATATAATGTGATTAAGCAAAACCCTCACCTAGTCGTAACGGTAGAACTAGCGTCGGTACTGACAAGTGAGTCCTGCATATCACTGCTCATTGTGTAGTCGTTACTCCTCCAGCTATTCGTGGAACTCCAGTCGCTGTTGGCATAGCCAGCTCTCTCAGGCTGCTCGTCTATTGAATGCTTGCTACTACATAAGTTATCATCTAAGAACTCCTCACTGCGAGAGATGGTTGCATGGCGTGTGGGTTTCGGAGATGTCTGGAATTTATTATGAATTATAATTGTTATTTTTAAAGAAATTATGAATTGAAATGAATTAATTTCCTTAAATCCCATTTAATATATTTAAAAAAAAATAAGCTTCGCACTGTCCACACAAATGGTGGTAAGCAGAATACTCTAAAACAATCCAGTACATAGCCTAAAAGTTTTTTTTGATGAAAATTTTTTATGACAAAGAATTTTTTACAAACTACAAATTAAAATATCAATAATAAAATAATTTCCTAAAAGGGTGTTAACACCAATTATTAAATTAGTTCACCTTAGAAATGTTCTTTGCATCCTCATTACTCCCGCTAAGGTTATTCTGGTCAAGTCGCAACCAAATAAGTTCATTAGCCAGGTCCTCTGGGGTGATTTTAGAAGGTGGCGGTACACAGCGTGCAAAACTCACTGTGCCTGCAGGGTAGCCCCACGCTGCGTCGGGGGGTGAGCGAGTGACGTTAACATCTTTCTCTACTGGTGGATGATGGAGGATGCTGAAAGTGGAGATTACCAACAGTTAAAATAAAGTATTACACATATTTTATTTTTCATTTAAAAATAACAAATTATATTATTAAATAAAAAAAATTGTATTTTTGCTTGGATAGACTCAATTTCAAGTAATGTCAATCTTTATTGGTTTTTTTGAAAGGAAAAAAAAATCTAATTTTTTTGGTTATGGACTTTATACATTGCCCATAGGTTTGGATGTTCACTAAACTGTTTCATTTGTCCTTTCTCGCACAACGCAAACAACAGACCATACCCGCTGAACAGTTTTGGAGGCAAATGCTCGCTCAGTGTTGGTGCATCCGTATCTCGGCCGGACGCTGCCTTGGTCAAGCCGAGTGGTGTCACTTTTTATTCGTGCTCAAAGGTGTCTCAGTATGGTGCCTGTGTGTGTATGGTGTCTCGGCTTTGCGAGATCAGTGTTGTAAATTGGTATCACTGTATTGTGGATACTAGTACCTACGGGACTCACACGATAGTAAATATGCTAATAGGGGATTAATGAAGATTCTTGGCGAAGTATAAATCATGAAACGAGTGATGCCCCATTTCGGAGTTGAAAAAAAAAGATGAAGTCATGAATGGAATCCTACAGACAAAAAAACTCTAGAGAAACACAAACTCGTATAACTGGATCAAGCAAGCAAAACTGATGTTTTAGATTTTCCCTGTTCTTATAATTTGAACAGATTTTCCCATCCATCAAAATTATTTTCGATTCCGTCATACGAAGAACTAGTTCTTCGTACAGCCGATTCACAAATTCAAACCTTTTTTATTTCTTTTTCTAATTAAGTACCGTTTAGATATTTTTGTCTTCTCTTTTGTAAATATCTGAGTAAAAAGAACAGTTGTTACAGCTGTCTATTTTATGTGCGATACCATTTCAGCTGACCGCTCAAGTGACTCGCTTGCCTGAGGCAATACAGAAAATATGGTTCAGTTTTATCACATGCTTCATATTTACTAAATTTGGACAGAGGTTACCTCGCGCTATCTGACTGGTATGAATGCCCCGCAGTGCCGCACGACTCAGCTAATAAAAAATGTCTTTGTTTTATTTTAATACTTTAATGCATAAATCTTAAATCGAAGCGTAGTGACTCTAACTGACTCTTACTAACCTGAACACTATGAAATAAAATAAATGTTAACAAACATTTAGTCGGTGTTGTCCACCTTTGAAATATGCAATAAAAGGTTTAAACATTTCCAGCTGTTGACTCATGCCTACAAAAGTTATTGTACACTTAAGCTACAGTTGTGATGAAAGTGTAGAAGGGACTTTTGTTGAATCATATAATTCATTTAAGCTATATAAGTCACATATAAAGAATTTTTCGGATATCCAAAAAAGCGGTTCTATAATTTTTTATAAGAAAATAGATCTGTATATTCTACGTAATAGATGGTTATACCAGTTAATCTTTCAAGGGAAAGATATAGTTTAGAAACTTTAATTTCAGATCCAAATTCAATTAAGCAACTTAGCAGAAATGGTGATGCACTGGACTGAAGGAATAATGCTGGGATCGATTCAAATTTATAATTTCGTCACTTGAAGTGAAACTCCTTAAGCGGCAATCGATAATCGACAAGTGGACAAGAATTGAGAGTAAAATTTTGAGATTGTGTCACGTATAAACATATTTCGTCACACGAGAGAGAAGAAAGATATGACATAGAGAGAAAGAGAGCTATATATTCCGACGCCATGAAAGTGGAGCAAAAGGGAGCAATGTATACATAACGATACAAAGCGATTGAATAAGATAGTGTCGCGCATGCGTGCGTTGTAGATGTACACCTCGGACTATCAAAATTTTGCCCATTTATTTATATATTTATGTTTGATTTATTACTAATTCTGCATGTACGTCATCCATTAAAAGAATAACAACGTATTAGGTATATATTGTATTTCATTTATTTATAAACCTGCAATGAACACACACATATAGTCGTAAATATAATTTACAATGGCATTTAAAAGTGTTCTGGTACTTACATTACAGTTATTTTTTTTAATTGATAATAGTAGCCTAAAGCTGTAAATTTATATGAAGATTAGATGTTTACATCGATTTGTAATGACATTTTAATAATTTTTTCTAAATGTATAGTATTAGTCTTCTTATGCGAATTTAGTACATACTATGGATTTACATTTTGTATGTTCTACACTTTGTATGTTTCGTTTTAACACTTTATACTTACTTTTGGCAATGCTTATATCACTAAAGAAGTTTCACTTCTGTTACATGTACTGAGTTGCACGCAATTAATTTCATTTTCTTTTCAAAGTACGTCTTTTTGTTATTATATTTTTAAATCAATCTTATGTAAACGTTTAAGAATATATTTTAGCATCTCTTCCTATTTCTAATAAAACAACATTTATAAGTAAAAAATGTTATGAATGTGTACTCATAATACTTTTAGCTCTCAATTAATTCGAAAAAGCTATGTAAACACAGTATTAACAAGTACAGTAATTCCCTTAGCAAGCATGTGATATTGTAGTCTTTAAAAACATTATTTATTGTATTTACAAGTAATAAACATATTCTCTAAAGAAATCTTACCTGTTTTCTTTCAACGCCAACTCACATATATTTTGTGTTTTGGTCACTTTTCGTTTGCAATAGGTCTGTCCTTGTTGGCCATCCAAAGAATTTGAATCTCTATTCTTATCGAGCCTGAAAGAATACAATTTTGTAATATTTAAAAAATTTTAAGCGTTTATCCATTTATAGTCTGACCCTCTTTGAAATTTCTAAGTAATCAAAATATTTTTTTGTTGTATTGTTTGAACTCTAAAAATTAAGTTCAGTTGATTTTTGATTGAGGAATTCTAAGTATTTATGATTCTTACATCTATTATAAAAAATTAATTTTTAGATGTTCCATATTTGAAATAGCATCGGTAAAAGTTATTCCATATTGTAAATTAATTTTTGTCATAATGGAAAATAAAGAAAAATTTGTATACACTACGAAAAAACGCACCAAAGCACGCACACCATTCATCCTTATGTAAAACCAAAAGACGTTTTTCTCATAACAAATTTTTCAAACTAGCGTGCAGGGTAACTCTTAAAATTTTTTAACCAAATGATGTCAAATTTTTAGAAAGGCCTCTTTATACAATTATGTAAAAAAAATTTAGAAGTTAAAAAAAAGAAAATTGTCCTGACAATTTTTATACAAATTTTTTAAGTAAAAAATTAGCTATTATTCATCACATTTATAAAACCATGTTTAATTTATAGAATACTTACGTGATTTTTTGCAGCGGCAATGATTGAGTTGTCCTTAGAGTCCTTTGCCTTTCAGCCTCTTCCTCTTTTAGCATGTTTCTGGAATATATAAATAAATAAAAGGCATATTGTAATTGCGATAAATTTATTGAGATATTTATGACCACCATTTCATTTTTAATAAAAGTTAACTAGATATTATAATTCATATCCTTTGAATGAAAATAATAATATTGCCGCAAGGAAAAAGCAATTATTAGGTGTTGATTTTGAGAAATGTCCAAATTCGGAGTATTAAAACAATATAAATTTTTTTTTATATTTGACATATGCATATTTCTCTGAAGCTAAATGACTTTGTTTAATAATTTATTCTCCTGACGGCTACCTGTAGAAGTAAAAATTTGTTATATGAGGTAAATGTCTTTAAAGTAATTTTAAAATAGAAGTGATGTGTTAACAAAAAATGTTTTTTATATCACATAAAAACTTGTTAAATAATATATATATAAAAAATACTATTGGTATGCAACATGTCTAAGAAATTGAAATTACTTTATACATTAAATTGTTCAGAAATAAAAATTTTGTTTAAAAATATTTAGCAGTAGAGTATTATGTCTTTAAAGTAGTTTTAAAATAGAAGTGTTGTGTTAACAAAAAATGTTTTTATATCACATAAAAACTTGTTAAAATATATAAATAAAAAATACTAGTGTGCAACATGTCTAAGAAATTGAAATTACCTTATACATTAGATAGTTCAGAAATAAAAATTTTGTTCAAAAATATTTAGCATATTTAGAGTATTGTCTTTAAAGTAGTTTTAAAATAGAAGTAATGTGTTAACCAAACATGTTTTTAATATCGCATAAAAACTTGTTAAAATATATAAATAAAAAATTCTATTAGTGTGCAACATGTCTAAGAAATTGAAATTACTTTATACATTAGATAGTTCAGAAATAAAAATTTTGTTCAAAAATATTTAGCAGTAGAGTATTGTCTTTAAAGTAGTTTTAAAATAGAAGTAATGTGTTAACCAAACATGTTTTTTATATCGCATAAAAACTTGTTAAAATATATAAATAAAAAATACTATTAGTGTGCAACATGTCTAAGAAATTAAAATGGCTTATACATTAAATAGTTCAGAAATAAAAATTTTGCTCAAAAATATTTAGCGGTAGAGTATTATAAGCTGCATTGACGTATTTTGACTTGAGTATGCATGTTAACATTATGAAAGTTGCTTTCTGTAGAAAAATACAATATCTAACATTACTTCAGTATATGTTAAAAATTACATAATCTGGTAATTTGACTTTGAATCAGTTGTCACATACTCATGGAAAAAGGAGATTGCATTGTTTTACACATTACTATTGAAGGCAGTGAATTTTAATATTATAGAAAACATACTTATTATTTAATTAAGAATATTCTTAAGGAAAAGAAATAATTGAACTTAGTTGTCCGACGGGCACATGGGAAGATAATTAAAAGGGAATAATGAAGAACTGTACAGACTAGTTGCTATTAAACTGGCCGAGTTAAAATTGAGTTGGCAAAAACTCACAAATATGGTTGTATTTTGGCAAAAGTGCAATGAACACATAAAGGAGACGGACAAAGGCTCGTATAGTGATGAGCCCAGGTGTTACAAGAATAAAAAACAACACTCTTATCTAGGAAAAAAATGGAAAGACGAGCCCCTTAAAAATTTTGACAAATGAGAAATTTTTGAATGCTTTTATGAATATGCTATAATGTACTTCATTACAAAATATGCATGCTTATGAAAATAGCTTTTATATTATGGTTACAAAATTTTATTTTATTTTTTACTCTTTCCAGATTGCCAATCGCAGTATTGTTTGGTTTTTTTTTTATATTTAAAAAAACACCAACTTTTTTAAAAATTATATTCCATCTCTGTAATGCGAGGCACATTTTCGTCAATCTCCTTTCAAGAGTTACAACTATGTTAGGCTAAGATTTAGGTAACTAAAAATAAGATTGTCATAGTGAATACACAGAATTAAAATGTTTGATATTACTTTCAATTTGGATTAAGTGTTGAAGATGTTTTACATAGAGTATTTTCCTGTATATTGAATAACTGGTATTCGTTTATGAGGCTACTGTTAAAATTTTTTAATCAATATGGAATATTATATACTTATTCCGTTAATACTGGCGTGCTCCTGATCTATTTGTAAAATTTTTGTCCTTATAGAATTTTCTCAGTTCATTTAAGATTTATTCACGATAAAATATGATATAGTTATCAACTAACACAACTTTCCATTGAAACATAACTATCTATAACAAAATTTTAGTTTAAAATTTGCTACTTTTCATATACTCAAATTTAAAAACCAAATTTACGTTAGAGTAATTTTGTTTCCAAAATCACAACCAGCACTATGCGTACCTTGCATCCAATCTTATTTAAAATGTTTACACGAAAGCTTAGTACAGTCAATACACAAATAAGAAATGCCGTTTTATACTCACATTTGTTCATCGATAATCTCACAGAGCTGCTCAATGCTAGGATGTCGTGTCACATAGTTGGGTGAAGCCTCTTGCACGATGGCTTTGTTAGCATGCTGTCAATAATACAATAAACAAACGAGCATGTCAATTGGGGGTTAGTTTACCACATAAAGGCTGCTGTGAAAGAACCAGTTTAAGGAAGAACAGGCGGTATAAATAACTATTGTGTACTCAAACCCTATTATAATCGAGTCATTGTAAATATAAATTCTGTGATAGTTGCAATGGCTGTGCTGTAGGTTAATCTTTTGAAGCCACAATTTTACTGTAATTACAATACAGATTTAGCAGAAAATTAAATATTGGTTCAGAAAGAACATTACGCTATTTATACCACTTCAGGAATTTTTAATATAAAAATGGAGGAACAGGAAACTTTATTTGAAAGAATGATGCACGACATTCATTTCGCTCTTCAAAGGATTAGGCAAAAAAGTACTCTACCAGAAATTGAAACATTGAAATTTAGAAACCAATAAAAAAACATATATCTGATAACAGAATTAAAATTGCACTTGGATATTTCCTTCAAAAAATGTACCAATATAGGTATTTCTAACTGAGTTATTTGTACAAACGTAGGATTGAAACTAAAGTGGGAGATATTAGAACAAAATCGTTAAACAGATTCATTAAATCCAATCAAAAGGAATGTGTGATGCAGATGACATCTACAGAATTCTTGTAAAAACTTTATTAATGTATTTCTTTCACAAATTATTTTGCATTGATGACGTTTTGCACTTTGGTAAGTTCTGGTTTCCCATCTGCATGCCAATGCTGTCATAGATCGCATTGTGATAATGTTGAATAGCCGTGTTATTTACATACAATAAAGACAAACTGCCCATTGACAGTTGAGTTTCTTTAACACTTTTACCCTAATTAAAAACTTCAAATTCAAAATATATAATTTAGCAGTAAAAAATAGCCAAAACATGTATAATTTAGTAAATACCATGCAAAAAATTACAGTCCATATATTATCTATTATATATAAGGTTCAGTTTATGTATATAGCATTGAAAGGAATGTTTTACGGAAAAAACATAAGTGCTGTGTTTCGCACCTCAATTAAAAAACATAAAATGTGTTCTCGTTATTAGAGGGTATGTATTATAATCATCTATAATAAAAGACTATAATATTACTTATACTTGTATAATAAAAGGAGTTTTTGTTAAGAATTTTGTTAATGTTTTTTATGTTTGAAGTGATCTAAAAAGGTTTTACTACACATCTGTGCTTCATAATGTAGTCTAATATCTCATATCATATGTATTAACATGTTGAACGCCATGCTAATTTTATATGGTTTGCCTGTGGCGCCAACATGAATTTGTTATATAATCCTTTATACACTGTATCCGGGAATAAGTGTCGGATAAAGAAAGACGTCATTCCTTAACTGAAAAATAGTTCATTGTCGTTAAAATAAAATTTAAAACATGACTTTTTTCAGAAAACTGAAAATAATATTCATAATTATTTGTTATCTTTTTCGTACACACGATACTTGCACAAGTTGTTCAGCGCCGTTTGGGGAAATAACCCACAAATAGCTGCGAAAACATCGCCACTGCGGGTAAACTCCACACTCCGGGCAAGTATTGGATGTGTTAAAAAGAGTTATATGTAATATTTTTTTGCACTCAATTAGAAAAAGGGCATGCTTTACGTTTATTTTAACGACAACAAATAGCGTCTTTCCTTGTCCGACATCTATTCCCAGACACCGTGTATATCATATTGAAATATTATTTAAAATGAATATGTTCTAGCGTGTCATCATGTGTGAAGTCTTTATCTTACTGGGAGTCATCAGTCACAAGTGACCACCATAGCGTTATGGTTATGAAAATGAGCTTATGAAAAAAAATTTTTACCATTCGCTAGTGATCCCATGATGCTCAACGTGTGAACCAGAGTGTTAAGCCACATAACAGTGAAAGTGCAATAAAAATTTGTTTTCCCATTTTTAACTGACATGAATGTAAACAATGATTTTATTGTATGTATAGATATTAAATACAAAGAATAAAAAAATTATAACTCACAAACTAACATACAGATTGGGTTTTTGACTGCCTAATTATTTATTCTGATTTGTAATTATGATGTAATTTCAATGTTAGTTAACTGTAACTTGTATTTATTTACCTATACTTGTGTTTATAATTTGTGATTTTCAAAACGTGTAAGGTTTATTTTAATATGTAATTATGACGAAATAAAGTGTCATGTGTCCTCTTGTGAATTACTGATTTTATTAAATTTTATATTTATTGAACAATATAAATTTTTCTCTGTAACTTTGTTTACTTTAGTTTTTTCAGTTGTTGTCACATTTTACATCGATATTTTGGGTAACCTTTGCAATTGTTGAATGTTGAAAACAAATTTTACTATACAATAATTAAAAATTTATACAAAATAACAAAAATTGTTTTTATTATTCCTTAAGAAAATGACTAAGATATATTCTGTGATAATACAACCCTATATGTAGTATTTCCTAATAAATTTTCTGTGATAATGCAATCCTATATGTAGCATTCCTTAAGAAATTTTCTGTGATAATGAAGTCCTATATTTTAAGACAGACCCATATGTTGTAAAACTGTATATATGTATGTTTATAAAATTTGATAGCAATTGGGTAAATAATTGTTATGTTATTAATTAACAAACATTTTTAATGTATGGAATAGATTATTTGAATTTTTATATAGTCTTTAATGAGCTTAGTGTATATGTGGTTTAGAAACAATTTACATATTTTTTGAAATCTTATATTATTTTATTTGAAATAAATAAGTTCAAAAATACCAGCTGATTTGATACAAAGAGCAAGGCATGTCATGTAGGCATATGATGAATATTATTTTTTAAGAGGTAATTTATGCTTATATATAATGTGGCAATATTTCTTTGTTTGCTAGTCTTTGGAAACATACGTCCGATTCAAAAAATTATTTCTTTAGTAGAAAGCCAGAACTTTTAAGATTACCCCAAGTATTCCCAGTAATATACTCCCAATCCTGATGATCGATGTTATTTGGTGACTGGAGCGGAAGGGTAAGTGACCGTGGGGGGAAGGGCACTATATTCAAAATAATTCTAAGCAATTGAAACTGCGGGGCACATCTAGTCTAATGTAATTATGTGATATGTTCATAATATTACTTGTCATAATATATCTAATATGAAAATATATAAACATAAGAGGGAAGCTCCAATCATTAGTTGAAAATTTTTTTTAATATTAAACCTTTGTTTATTTAATGACATAATGTGCTCAGGTATAGGATATAATTCATATTACTTTTTTCAAGATACTGTGTTATTGACTGATATCATTTTATAAACATTAAATAAACTTGTGAAGTAATGAATGTCTTATTTTTAAATTGTTCCGTTACCAGCCCTTTCAGCTGAAATAATGAACTAGACTCGTAGTGAATGACAGGATAAAATATGCAGTTACAAGCAATACTTGTAGTGAATTATTCAATAATCCCTCGTTTTCTGTTTTACTTTATTTCGCTGTAATTTATTTCAGTTATACATTGTACTGTATTAGGTGTATAATTTAAATGTTATATTTTATTCAACACATATAAATTAAATCTTGTGTTCTGTGCACATAAAGTTAAAAAGAAATGTGGGCTGCGAGTAATAAGATACTGTATATTGTTTTTTATTTACGCAAGGGATCTTGTTTGAAACATAACTTATTTCAGAAGAGTAAAAGAATGTAATGAGATGATGGCTGCTATAAATTAAGCAGAGTCCAAGATGAATGTGTAACTTAGTGGATACACGTAATTAACAGTGGTAGAACAGTCAATATTTTTAATTATGTTTAATTACACACAAACAACAAATATGGATGCGTTTTAGCATCTTTGTCTTTTTTGCACCCGGAAACGATAAATATCAGTATACTAGTAAATGCGTAGATTTTATATTTTCTGAACAATACTAGTATTTATACAAATTTTTTGTTGACCAAAGTAAATACAATGAAGAATATCATATTATATTTTGCAAACTTGAATTTTAGATATTAAACAAAAAATATTTCTTCCGTTCATATCAAAATATAAACAAATATTCTGATACTAAAAGTGAAGAAATGACGGTAATCATTAGAAAAATTTACTACTATACTGATAAAAAATTTCTAATACAGACTACAATAACAAAAAATAGAATTCAAGCACAAAACAAACCTACCTCGCTTTTCGTTAATCGTGGTAACTTGCGTTTTAACGCCTTGATTTTTTCTCGCACAATGAAGCCCCTGGCCATGGCTTGGAATGAAACTATTGCAGCGTTCAGCTTCAGGTACCATCGCCGCACTTGCGTTCCCCGATACCAAGCTTGTAATTTTACAGCAGCGTCCAGCCGAATCATCAACCATTGTCTGTAAAGAAGCGTACCTCGGAGATATAGTGGTTCAAAATTGAAAACATATTGGCCATACGGAAGCCTGCTGCGTATATGATAACAAAATATTTAATTTTTCTTTAGAAAGAGAAAAAATTTACAACGTAATAACTAAAATGAGGGTTAATTTTTATCCTTTGCAGGTGTTGGACATTGAGAATACGATAATACTGGAAAAAAAACTTTTGGGTTATTTCCTAAGAAATTATTTGATTTTCTAAAAGAAAAATACGCTAAATCTTGGTCTGTAACACTGCCTATTTATCTATAGACACACGCACACGCACGCACGCACACATGCAGAATTTATTGTAATGTTTGGTCAAATAATCACTTATTAGGTACACATATTATTAAGCCATAATGGAATTGTTTTAAGCCTCATAACATTGTTTCTATTGGTATTAAGATTCAAACTAAGTACTATCATACAAAACTTTATACGTTACAATTTAAACAATTTGGGTATTTGAGTAATTTTTTTTTAATTTCATTAGTCATAATTTCAAGGTAAAAGCTGGTGAAGAGTGAAAATTTTTTTTAATAATCTTAAAAATTGACCGAGTTATAAAAGTTTCAATTTAACCTTTAGAGAAGGACGGCAATACTGTGTTGTGAGGTCATTTTTAATATTGCACATTATACTCTACGAGAGGAAAAGAGACAGGAATATACCCAACTCTATCTGTATTTTCAAATTTAGAAGCCTTCAATGGGCTTATTTTTCAATAAATTTTTGAATTTTTTTCAAGACTGGTTTTTAGTTAACTTATATTTCACAATATTATACGAAAAATATCAAAATTTAGAATGAGTCAACTACCGTATAAGGAAACAGCTATCTACTTGAACATGTTTAAGTTATAAACTATGTACTAGTGCATTAAAAAATAACAAAGCAAATTAATTTTTTTTAGTAAGAGGAACACAAAAAGCTAACATAGTTACCACCGTCCACATTACATGTTTAACCTTACAATTCAGATCTTGTTCATGGGTGCGGTATCTCTGGATATGTGATAATATTTTTTGGAGTATCATGTTTTTTGAGGCTAATGCTGTAATGATTGAGTAAATGTTGAGGTATTTAATATATTTATATATGCTATTTAATATAAGTACAAGGCAGTGCGCAGACCAAGTCCAAAAACTCACTATTTACAGAGCTAATATTTTTAGGTGAGATATAAAACATAACAAGAATCCCAAATTTTATGCAACTGACCGCATTGGATTGATACGGACTCCAAAATCTCACTGATTTTGGCACTCATTGACAGATCACCAAAACCTATTAATAGTTTTCTATTGTACCTAGAATCATGAAGTTTGGAATATAGGTTATCTATATACATAACAGGAGTGTTATCTATATACATAACAGGAAAACATTGTTGAATGCTTGAATGTTGGAAGACCTGAAAATTAGAGCCGCTATGTTTCTGGTTACATCACAAGAGTTCGTATTAAAGTGCACAGTTTCTGGGCTTCATTTAATACAACATACCTGCAACGAAACTGAATAACAACAGTCGCCCTTCGCAGTGCCAAAAATCGTCTCCGCTCAAGCACAGCTCTGAACCACCTCTGTATAGTGATGATGGAAGCCATAATTTGCTGATGCAGCCGGTAGTCTAATTTTGTTTGCTCAGATTCCCTCATGAAGATTTTGGTGGCACCTTCATTTATAGAAAAAATTACTTGAAGTTAGCTTTTTGTTGAAGACGGTTAATTCTGTTTGCTCAGCTGGTATTAGATATTTTTATTAAAAGTTAAAAAATTTATGGTAAGAGTAGACTGAGAAAAATGGGTCACTCGGAGAGTAGATCATGCTCTAGCATGCGATTTAGGTCATGGGCTTTGAGTTTGTTTTGTTTAGAACATCATTGGTGATAGGACTCTCGCTTCTTTGGCTATAATTAACATTTTGCTAGCCAATATAATATTGTAAAGAAAAGAAGAAACTGATACAAAAAACGACATTTCAAATTGTTAGCATCATTCGAGTATCATAATTTTACTTTTGGTGCTAGTTACCACATAAGCAGCGCTCTTGAACGTAATTTAATTGTACTCAATGAGTAGTGTTATAACTCATACAAAATGATCGAAAGGTGATTCAAGTTGTACTGTTGTAACTGTAAGACAGCAAAGGGACTTATTTGTATGTTACTATTGCTTGGTTAAGTTCCATTTTATAATGTTTTCAGTATCCTTATAGTGTACAGAGCAGGAAAATTAAAAAAATTTTTTTCTAAGAATTGTAATTATAACATAATTATATTAAAATATAATACCAGAAACTAGCGTTTACGTAACTGTCATTTAAACTATATATACACAAAGTTATGAGTACAATGATTATAGACTGGATGAGAAAAGAAAAAAAATGTTTGGGATGGAAAAATTGCACTTGGTGACATTTGATACAGTTATAAAACAAAATATAGGTGCATAAATAGGGCTATTTAACATGCTCTAAATGCTATTCGGTGACAAGTTAATAAACTTTGGTTATGCTACTGTCACTTTTTTGCGTGAAGTCCCTATATCAAACAAGTGAAAAGAATACTGCGTTTAGTTTTTCAAAAATCTAATGTCATAATAATAATTAACATAACCTCTCTATTATTAACGTAACCTCTACATTCAATTGCATTTACTATTATCTAGCATACATACAAGTCACTTTAATTTCAATGTAAATATTACTGTTTTCCTTTTATTAAAATATTTTTAGTTAAATTTCAAATTAAAAGATTTCTTTTGCAATTTTATTTCAACAAGGTTTACAATTACCGACATTAGCGAATAATTTTAATATGAAAGTTAAATTCTATTCCATTGATATGATCGTATAATGATATGGTCGACTTGAAGTAGTCCTGTTCAATCCTTTTTTTCGCATTTAGCTAACAAATGGCTGAAAAGTGTATTTTACTCGTGTCTTAAATCAAATTACTGCTCTAAAGACTGCATAATAGACAAAAAGAGTTTTGAGAGTATTATAGCACTTTATGTTTATTAATATTTATTCTTCTGTCAATCTATCTCAGTGTTCAATATTTACTAACGTCAAGTATGTCTCAAAAAGAGGGAGTTTTTGTCATTATATCTCCCAATGAATTTATATCGCCAGTTATGATACTGCATAGAAACTTTTTCTAAGTTATACCTATATTTAGATAAAAGTAACAAGAAACTTCAAACTACTTACCCAGCTGATAATTATCCCTATTAAGGTTTAGCGTCGCGAGGAACTGTCTTACATCATACTGTGAACTCAGGAGCCCTTTGGGCAGTAGGATGCGGAAGAGCTGTATGAACTCGTCATATGTGAGGCGCACATTGTAGCCAGCCTGTCTGATTCGCACAGTTTCCAGCATACCTGTGTACCGCAACTGACGTTGGACGGTCTCCTCATCAAACACATTAGGGATCTTGTCGCCATTTGACTTTATGCATCTGATCAAAGTGAAAGTATAGCAGTACTATAATATCATGGTATTCAAATGGATATTATAACAATATGTTAACGGTGGTTGGATATTACAATGTATGTTAACATTGTTTTTTAATAAATATATATTTTATATTTAAACTAATAAAATTCTTTAAAAATTGACGTAAATTAGGAACATGGAATTAATTTTTTGCATATTCTCGTCACATTATGTATTATGTCTCCTTGGTTGATACACTATTGACAGAGCAGGTGTGGCTGTTATGTTGTGTGAGCAGATTTCGCTCGCTTCACAATTTCCTGTCATCCATTCCTGTTTGCTGTTCCCATAGTACACTCATGCAAGGGACGGCCTACAGCAGATTTGATCTGGTCAGTTCATCATATGCGTGGTTTTCCACGTGGTCGGATGCTTTCCACTCTGCCCTGCATGACAAGACGTATGATGGAGGGTCACGGACTCTCCTTGATATGTGTCTGAAGAACTTGAGGATGTGAGTTTTACTAATGTGGATAGCCGCTGCTGATGCCGAGTTTTTGAAATATGGAAATGTTTGTCCGGAATTCAGCCCATGATACACCAAAGATTCTCTTCCAGCACCACATCTCTAGAGTATCTGGTTTCTTAGTCTCGATTTCTCGCAAAATCCAGTTTCTGAAGCATACAAAAGTATATGGAAAACAAGGGTTCTTATGAGCGTGGTCTTAATGGTTTTAGGTATTATTTCGATTCCCCATATTTTCTTCAATCTATCCATTGCGGTTTTGCTATTGCCATGTGTCATTTTACCTTGTCTACGAGTCTGCCACTATTCGAGATTAATGCTCCAATCCGTCCAATCCGTGTCACTTCCGGTAAGTTGTTATTTTCGCGGTCAATAATCAGCATTTTGGTCTTGCTCGATTGATTTTTAATTCAAATTGTAGACTGACACGTTCCATCTTAAGAAGCAGTTCCTCTATACTATCGGGACTAGTTGCAAACAATGTGGTGTTATCTGCATAACATAAATTTGTTATCCTGTAGCTACCAATCAATACACCGTCCGTCCAGTCTTCGAGAGTGATGCACATGGTTAGCTCCGTGTAGACGTCGAACAGGAGTGATGAAATTATGCACCCTTGGCAGACGCCTGCACTTGGATGGAAGTTTCTAAAACCATACATATCATTTTTTGTCCTCTTTCCTGAGGCTAATCTGTTCATATTTACATTGATATCTCACGAGTATGCATTATGTACTTAATATTTAACGAACATATTAATAATAGAACTTTTACTTAATAATTATTCATAAAAGTTTTAGTGTTAAGCCTACAGAACACACAGATACATTTTTATTTATTTGTAGAAAAATTATAATCAGATCCGCTGAATATGTGTAACCGAGTTTATGGTACACCTGTCCATAGGAAAGAAGTATCCATAGTAAGAGTTTTTGTATAGATGCAACACATTTTCCAAGTATGCTGAGAAATTTAACCATAATTTTACTCAGAGTCAGATGTATATAAAAAACTTAACACATTTCGTAGGATTACTAGAGCAAAAAAAACAGACAGAGCCTGAATGTTCAACAGAACAATATGGCAATAAAGTCAGAAATTTATAGGACAATTTTGTAATCTGAAAACGGAGCTCAATAAATTATTAAAAAGACATTTTTTACTTTACAATATGTGATTAATTTTTTAGTTTATGATTTAGGGACTTCTATGTTACCACAATTAATTTATCATATATGATCTTAGTGTGAAGCAAGTTAGAAGCCAGCTTTATTTCAGGAGCCCACATGAAATTAAATACAGCCTGATAATTGAATGTGTCCAAAATACGTTCCTTCGATATTTGTACATGAAACAATATTTTCTACTGATTTTCTCATGTCAATACTGGGTTACCATATATCGCAGTATAAAAAAGAAATTTTCTTGATTAAATTAATTTTTTTGTATTATTAACACGTTGACTGCCACGTTACTTTTTAATTTTCTGTTTACGTAAGTAAACCTTGATTTTTTGTCTTCTTCCCTGTATATATATATTCATATTTACACTGATATATTATGAGTTCTCTAATAGTTGGCGCCCAGGCAAGAACGTCAACTATGAGGTCAACTTGTAGTTGGCAGTCAACGTGTTCAACGGAAAAATTTTGCGTTCTAATTTATTGGAAAAACTGTGTGTCATCATCATTTTGTGATATCATATGACCAATTTTTCTCACCACTTTACTATCAATTTTTCTCATACCGACATCTAGAACCAAATTATATTTAAATTCCCCACTTTCCACGATATACAATTGCTCAATCATTATCATCTGAAATATAATCATGTTATTGTTACACAAGTGTGATATGATGACTGAGGACAAAGTTGTTGAAATGTGTTATTGTTGTGTAATGTAGTGTTATTGAAATTATTTAACTGTCTTCAACATTTAGGTGTAATAACTGTAATATTTTCATAACTATATGTAAATAAATAAATGATAGGTTTTATTACACTCTAATAAAACCTGCATAATTCTTGTTTTTTTTTGTATCCACTGTTGAAACCAAATATTCTTTTTATATACTGTATGCCTGTTTTTATCATAGCACATAAAACAGTAGTGACAGATTTGTAGCAACAACACTATAAAAACTTTACTCAAACATCAAAATATCTTCAAGAATGACTATATATATTTATTGAAATTATTATCACAGCTTGTGTGTTAATTTGAATCAATCTTAGAATCAAAAAACATAATTTGTCTTATATTTAAAAAAAAATGAAGAAAATTTCCTTTTTCACAAAGTTATGAGATATTTTATTGTAATATACTGGCCCCATTTAAATATTAATCATGTGTATATTAAAACGTAACCAAAATATGGGAATAACAACAATGCACAAATTACCAACATACCTGATGAAAAATGGATTAGCCTGATTCAGTGTATCCATAAGTGCATGGAGCGAGTGTTGGAACTGGGCGGCCACCGTCAGAGGTTGCTTCCTTGCTTTCCCCGCCGACGACGAGCCTCCGGGCGCCATTCCAGTGCGCCCAGCCAGCGTCTTCACACTCTGCAAGTTCTTCAGACCCTTCTTCGCACGGTCGCGTGGTCGGAATGACTTATTTTTCCTGTGAAGAGAGCCCATTGATTTGATAAAACTTTTTATTTAATATCCATTTGTTTGTTGAGACACATTGTGTCTAACATTGTTTCGATAATTATGATTAGAAATAATTTAATACAATCTATCTTAAAACAATAAACAAAGTGGCAGATTGTTATCTGACAAGGTAGTTGCTGCAACTAAAGTTCTGTATTTATCAAGTTGTGATGGATTTAAAACAAAATTAGCCACTTTAAAATGTTTCGAAAGAGATTCCAAATTATGAATAATAACGGTCATATAATTAAGAATGTTTTTTAAAAATAAACTAAAGGATTTTTTACATACATAAAAAATTTGTATAGCAAACAATCAAAAATAAAAAATAATTTTTTTTTTTATTTATTATCCAAAATGGCAATCCAAAATCTTAAGTTATGCAAAAAATATTTATTCAATAATACATTTCTGTATAAAAACTATTCGGAATTTGTCATTTAGAGGAACCACTTAAAGGATTTGATAAAAATGTTTTTGTGAAGTTGGTAGAACCTTTCTTAATTACCAGACCAAACTTGAGTGCAATCTGTCAACCAGCAGCTGTCGTAGTAGTATCGACTTTATAATAGCTCTGCGAATTTTATTAAGTATAAATTAGTTGAACAAAGACTTTGCTGTAAATTTTGTGTTCAAATTGAATTTCTTGTGCCAAATCGTTAAAAATGTTAAAAAAAAACACCTAACGTGACTCTACATGTCGAAAACGCAGCCATATGGTACAAATGGTTCGAAGGAGGGAGTGGAATGGTTGAAGATTTGCCTCGTCCTGGATGGCCTTCAATGTCTACTCCTGATGATAACATCGAATAATCAAACAATTAGTGCTTGAAATCATTTCAACATGAGAGTTGAACATAAATAAAATGACAGTTCATGGAATTTTTTGATTGTTTTTGAGAATTTTGGAAATGTTCATGGAAGGACAACTCATGGATTTCCACCATGAGTATAATGCGCTTCCTCACAGAGCAACAATTGTGAACAAGTAGAAAGCCAAGAACTCAATTAATACCATCGACCATACACCGTATTCGATGGATTTAGCCCCATGTGACTTTTTCCTGTTCCCAAATATGAAATTGCCACTCCATGGAACCCGTTTTGACTCTATTGTAGACATCAAACGGACTATGCAGCGAGAATTAAAGGCCATACCACTTTCAGCCTATGAGAAGTATATGGAAAAGTGGGTCCGGCATTATCACAGTTGTGTTTCAAACCATGGGGATTGAGGGTGACAAAATAAATTTTGGTGAATGAACTTATATTTGTGTGTGTTTTTTTAACGATTCCGAATAGTTTTTATACAGACTGTGTTTTCATTAATATCTAATAGTAGTTCTTTATAATATACAAGTGTTGTTAAATTGGTATAGTGTAATTAATAAAATATTCTTATACTTTTTTCGAGATATACAACTTTAAAAAAAAATGTCGTACCGTGTACACCACATTAGATTACACATAATACTATCAAAACGATACAGTGGAACGCGTATTACAAGTTAATCATTTCTTGAGATTTGTGTGTTTAATGAAGTGAATATTATTATACAGAAGTAAACATTGATTATACTGGTAGTTACATCTTTTATTACGATTTTTTCATGATGATTCTCTTTACGATAATGAACTGAGTAACACAAAAAAAATATCTCCTACACCAATTAACCAACAGCCTGTACATTAAGTGAGTATACATTTAGTCTCAAATGAGTACAAAAATTATTCACAGATCTCTTATAATACATCCTGTATTACTACCATTACAATTAAACAGAAGAATTTCTAATATATCACAATCGTGAAACCATTTCAGTGTTGATCCAATAGTTAAATTATAAATTTTTTTATCTACTAACTACACCACATAAAATATTTAAAATTTTAACAAATATTAACATGCTGACACAAAAAAACTTAAATGTTAACAAAAGTTTAAAGCGCAATGACGATACAACTGTATCGTTTTCCCACTAAGTCATTATACATCTTAAAAGCAAAAAATTGATTACATACTTGTATAGTTATTTCTTACATAGATTTAACAATTCCCCTTTGAGTTTTTGCTGAGAAGTACCTAAAGTAGTAGAAGCGAAATAAGAAACCATAATAACAAACTGCTTGTCATTCAATTTTCTATTAGGACGTATCAAACGCTCAATTAAAATGGGTAGACATCTCGTTACGTCTTTCTTAGATTCAATTAATATCTTACGTTAAAAAGAAAAACTATGTTAATAGAATTTGTATATAAAATATAACCTAGCTCATTTAACAGAAAACGAACTAACATTATTTTTTGATATTGAATATATTTGGCGTTAATTTTGTAGAAATTCATTATTTACAATGAAATGAAACTACGTGATGTAGTATTATTTATACTTTCTTTAAGTTCTTTACCACGACCTAGGTTTCGTTGTATTACAACATCTTCAGATGGGCTATTAGCAAAGAAGATGTTGTAACACAACGAAATCTAGGTTGTGGTAAAGAATTTAAAGAAAGTGGAAACAATACTACATCACGTAGTTTCATTTAATTGTGAACATTATTTTTGTTCAGAAAACGTTTTAACTATGTATTAAAAAACAAGCAGCCATGTATTATTTGCATCACTTATCTTATTATAAATTCATATCTACAGTGCCATTTTAAAGAAAAAGCCAATGTCAAAACTAGAAATGTATAACTATTATTTCAGACATATTTATAAAGACACAGAAAAAACACGCATATATAGCATAATTTGTGCCTATAACACACAGTCACTTATATGGAAATTCAAAACTCACAACAAACCATTAACACTATTAACACGTAACATATTATTAAAAACACATATGACATGGCCACATTACAGATATTTTAACAAAACATTACAAGAACAGGAAGAGACACTTGCACACGGGGACGAGTGTAGTCGAATAAACCAAATGAAGACAGCAAAAACGACACTATATTAAGATAGACATAGGAAAATAATAAGAACCATCACCACTTATAAAAATATTTACATTTTAGAATAAGATACATAAATGTACAGTTTAAGACAGATGTTTCGAAACACAAATGTACAGTTTAATCTTTTTGTTTCAAATATTAAATTTTATTCAAACAATATTATTAGTTGCAATCGAGAAGATCGCAGATAAAGCTATCTGTTGTCAAGAATGTTGAAACAGATTTGGCTGTGGTTAATTTGTAATAAAGTCTAACTAAAAATTATTAGTGTAAAAAACTAGTGTTTAAATTATTGACACAGCCCCAAAAATTTTCTAAAAGGTAAGGAGTTTTAGCACTACAGGAACCGTGTAAAATGCCATCAGCGCCATCTGATAGTAAGTCAATAAATTTTTAATTAGTTTTTTTGGATGCAAACCCTATAGCGTACAATCAGTTGAAAATATATATAAATATGGTGTAGTGTCGTATAAACGTGTGACCAAATACCCATATCAAAATTCAATAAAACAAGACACTCGGAAAATCAACCAATATTTTTATATAAATACCTAAATTACAGTGGTTTCCTAACATGAAAAATTGACAAATTAAAATCATAGTTCAATGCTATTAGAAAAAGTTTGGAAAAAAAATTTGTTTTATGAAAAAAATTTATTAAAATAATATGTTTACTTTTTCAAAAATGTATTCTCATATTCACTCGTGACATAACCTCTTTTTATATACTAAGGTTTTTGAGGTCCGTAGAAGTCACATATATTAAGTCTGTATTCTAATGTAAATATTGCAGTTTCCTTTCAGAATATGAATATTTTCCATTAAAGTTTTTAATAATTACTATTTACTTTGCAATTTTCATAATAGACATGTTTGTGGTTGACAATAGCTACTTCTCGGTCAGACATTTTCGTATATATTTCAGAATTAAATTCTGTCATAATAACCGTTCTTCCCTCTCACTTGTACTTTTTAAATTTTGTCAATATTTATTGGCTGGAAACTATATTAGACAATTTTACCCACTTTAAAGACAAAAATATTTCATTAACCTTGATAAATCTGAGACCAATAATTCTCATTTGTCATCTATGGTATTGTGAATACTTATTTAGTCACATCTTTTTCCTGCACAGTCCCTATGCATGTGTAGTGTTCAGTCTAAAAATAGCCATATGGGGCCATAATCCTTGGCAACTACCCCGTCATAATCTTATAGAAAAATAAAATCAAAGAACACCCCAACCAGAAGAACAAAAACAATTAAAGAAACAGAAATATAAGCTAAAATAAATATATATATATATAAATGTATAAAACGTATAATATCCCACTATAGCCATACACAATCACCATCCCCAAATTCATCACGTAAACCAACGTACATAACAATTTGATTGGCCCGATGCATGACATCTGTATCGTCGCGTTCATCCGATGTGGGTGCGGACCAACCGGTGGACGTTCCGTATGTTTTGTATTGCGTCTGCCTGTATTGCTTTGGTAAGTGGCTCGATGCATATTGTTGACTGTACGTAGTGGTCTTTGTTTCAGTTCGATGTGTTATTTCGTTGTTGTTCATTCGCCTCGCCGGGTCTTTCGTCGTGTGATAGTTCGTATATTGCAGTGATTTATATTGTTGGCTGAACGTGAATTAGCAAAATGATAATAAATATAGAATATTATATTATAAAATAAAGTAAAAACGACAAGAAAAGTGAAGCGTATGAACGGATTTAAAATATGAAACAGTCTTTGATAAAGTTAATTGGAGTTTGAAGTATAATGTAAATGAGAGACGCATTCCATGTGTTTTGTGTGGGTAACGCCACCATACATATTTTTATAACTTAACTGTAAACTTATAACAAAATGTAAACTAATATTTTCGCTTAACCATATAAAAAACTGCTTAGAAAACGAATGTGATAACCCATATATGAAACATGTTTAAGAGACTACATCATAGTAAATAAAAATTGCTATATTTATCTAAATAACCACTATAAAATTTTGTTACTGTGAAACATAATTTGTTTTTTTGAAAATAAGTTTTGTCTTCATACAAGAAATGAAATTAAACACTGTAATTAGCGCTCAACCACCTACGGGATAGAGACTGGAACTTTTGTTTTGAAATTGCACCGAGCTGAGAAACTTCAAAACAAAAAATCATTTCATTTACTGTGACTTCACACAGTACTAATATTTTAAGCAAATTTGAATAAGGGTAAATTTATTTTGTATAACCATTGCGAGTCGATAAAACGAATTGTATTATTTAAAAATTGATTAGAACTAAATCAGACTACACACAATTGTCACAGATGGAAAAGAAAGATTTGAAACTGACGATACACAAAAACAAAAAAGAATTATTTAACTCTTGTTCACTTTACAGTTAGAAGAATTGTACCAATTCGACAAAGCAAGAAAAATAGAAGCGAAAACATCAATAAAACTCGTGTTCTACTTTCTATAAGCAACATATTGAAAGTAACTTGAAAATATTAACTAGGTACAAAGTATTAATAGTTCTTAATCAAAATGTAAAGGAGAAAAAACAATTGGACACCAATATACTCATATTATCATGCTAGTTTCCATATATTATATAACTTACGCAATACGGTTGATTGCGAGATTGATTGCTGATACTGTCACCAGATGGCTGGATTGAACAAAATGTCAACATTATATAATGTGTCACTAACATTGGGCCGATGTGTACTACTTCTTCTGTACAGCAAATAAAATTTATGTTAAACATTACATTGTAACTGATCACCTGTACTAATCTATAGAATTAATATAAATTTATTTAAGTTTGACTTAATTAAGTAAAACAAAGCGAACAATTTTTAAAGTATTTTTAAACAGTCCAATACATTAAACATTTTAACAAATAAGGATAATACTTTTATCCATATAAACGTTACTTAAAACTGATTTTTAACTATTGAGTTTCAAAACAATTATTGCAAACCAAAATTTCTCAAAAGAAATCTCTTAATCACTTAGTAATGAAATCAACAATTGACAACGTCGAAAGAGTTCATGTCAAGCAATCGTTTGAGATGTTTTGGGTATGAGATGTTTATTGCAGACTTGTTGAATTTCAATCAAAGGCAGCGCACCAAATGGATATTGTTTAGGAATGCTAAATGAACTTGACTATCCAGTCCAGAACTACTCAAGCAGGTAATCAATGTGAAGAGAGATAGGTGTACAAATATGATGTTAAAATAAGGGCCAATCGGCCGAGTGGAAGCTTCTTGAAGAGCTGGGACCCAAAAAAGTTTGTCAAGTTCAATGAATTTTATGGTTCTTTTTTTTATTTCAACAGCATTACTGTTCGAGATGAGTTCTCGTTGCCAGGTTAGAAAGTTAATAAGGAGTACTACCTGGAAGTTCTAGCTCGTCTGCAATCTGAAGAAAAGCCCGGATTGTTGGCAAAACAAATCATCAGCAAAAAAGTATATGCATACACTTCATGGCTTTGTTTGTGAATTTTTGTACAAAAATAATATTATGTCACAGCCTCTGTATTCGCCAGACATGCCTGCGACTTGTTCTTATTCAGAAGATGAAAAAAACATGTTTTGTCAACATTGAATATTGGAAGACCATATCGCTGAAGCAGCTAAATGCCGTATGGAAAATTGCATTCCAGAAGCGACTCAAAGATTGAAGAAGCCGCTGGAAGCACAAACGTAAAAAAATGTAAAGATTTTTTTTAAGAAAGTGAAAATACCGCATATTTTTATTTTATCAAACTTTATTTAGATTTTATGAAAACATATTTCTCATTTCACTTCTTTGAGAAGTGCTCGCTACTTATGATTTTTTTTTAAATTTGGCATTTTGATTGTATGCAATAGACTTCAAGAATGGTTGAACCCAGGTCTAGGATTTTGTGCCTTGATGAGTTCTGTTCTCCATGAGACGTTTAGCTTGTCATCATAGCTGCTGGTTACAACCATAAAGTTTTCTTCTAAAAGCATACAACCCAACGTGATAGCTAAAGAGTGACACCGAAGCGCAAGAGCAAAAGTTTTAAAGAACAATCCTTTTTCCTTCCTTTTGCTAGTGGTGAATGAGGCATAAATTGAATAACAAAGCTAGGAAAATTTTGTTTTTCATTATGTTATTTCTTTGGAGAGGCCAAGTGATTTACTTTATTTTAAGTGATATTATTCTGTATAAATTTAATATAGTTAAATCTGAAGAAAATTAAGGTGTAGCTTAAACAATTATTTTGAGACAATTGGAAGTGAGTTTTATTAATAGAATTTATTTATGAAAGAAAATCAGATAATTGCTTTATATAAAACTAATATTTGAGGCAAATTGAATTATTTAAGGAACTATGCAATAAAAATGAATTACTCACTGGATAATTAGGGTACGGTTAGCAGTACTACCGAGCGTTCATTTTAACATAGTACATTCAACATACCTTATAATAGTTTCATTTGGCGTATGAATAGATGCCCTTGGCATCCGTGACGTTCCATCCACGCGACTAATTCTATGTTTCCTGCCTGCTTCATGGAATGCAAAGTATCCCCTGGAAATGAAATAAAGTTAAATAGAATATGTGGACCCAACATAATTTTTGATATTAATGAAACGGAAAGTACACCAATAAAGCCATATAACTCATAGTGATGATTACACATTAAATTGTCATTAAGTTCATTACCATAAGGCATAGTAATATTTCACGAATAACTTTTATATTTAGTTATTGTGACAATTCTTTTTCCAAAAAATGCATAAACGTACATATGCATGTACGTTATAGGTTTTTTTCAGTTACTGTACTAAAAAAACATTATTTATGTGTATGTATAATATTTTTATAATAACCACTAAAAAAAATTCAACAATTTATAGTTAACCATTTCACACACTTTAGTATTAATTAATTTTATTTCCACTATTATAAAAAGAAAGAAATTTGTTTGTTCGTGTCGATATATAAAATTTAATTTCCAAAACAATAGGCTATTTGACTTGATTTTTTAAATTGTATTAAATTGTTCTATTTTGCATTATAAGCACACTACATTTATATTTCCAGGATATGTGCCGTATTTTTTAGATAAATTACTTTTAAAGTTTGAATTTTCGAACTTGTGCTAAAAACGCAATTTCTGTAATGGCATGGCTAGCATGACGTCACATACAATGTAAATATAAACAGTCCTGTCTGCTGAAGGGGATTATTATTTCTTTTCATATTAAAATAATGTATAAATGGTGTGTGGCGCCACAATGTACAAATACGTCTATAAAAGATGCACACAAAGTGTTTGTGTCAGTGCCAACGAATCTTAAAAGACGAAAAAAGTGGCTGCAATTAGTCCGAAGAGATCCATAAATCCGTGTTCCTATTTGTTTTCATTTATTCTATGTTATCACTACTTTCAATCAGCGTCGCAAACGCCCTATTATTGGTTAAAAGTCAGATGATATCACAGGCGAATAAAACGGATTCATACCAAAATGTAATGTTCTTATTCTTTTATTTTATAGGCATTGATATAGATAATAATATTTAAAACACAAATACTACTTACATCGAAATGATCTTCACACATAAAAACATTAGAGTGAGCTATAATGCTGCTGCATTGTTTTATTCGCCTGTGATATCATCTGACTTTTAACAAATAATAGGGCGTTTGCGACGCTGATTGAAAGTAGTGATAACATAGAATAAATGAAAACAAATAGGAACACGGGTTTATTTTTGATAAAAAGAAAGAAAGTTTGTTTTATATAATATTGTGTATTTATTAATGGTTTTATTTGATGAAAGTTTAATGTATGATAATTTATACTCAATTAAAACTTTTTCAAAACCTTTCAGCAACGTCTAAAACACTGGATGAGAGACATGAAAAACTTACATCTGCTAATTTATACACATATTATTGCCTACTCTGAATGACCAATATGGAATTAATCCAGGCGATACCAGTTACGAATTGATTCTTTTAAACATAAAACTTTTTCAATAAAATTCCATTAAAAAGCTGAACGTTTTTGATTGTAGAAGTTCTTCTAATGTTTTGATGTACATGTGCTATTTTATGTTGTCTACATGGCTTGAAAATTTCATCTCGGCCAAAAAACAGAATTAAGATGTGAAAATTTTTGTGCTATGATTTATTGTAGCTTTCGATTTGGGTTGTTGTCTCAACAACAGTCCTGGGATCAACTAAAATTTAATTTTGTCAATGAAGCAATAACCCTTCGAACAATTTAACAATTTATCGAGATACAATGTACGATCGGTCGTCACTCACTGACGAGTTGTGTAAAAGAGGTGCCAGAAAACATCAAATTTATACACCAAAATAATAATGAAAGAACACCAGGCGAATTGTTGTGAGATTCAACCGACCCTGGGCATTAGTAGGACTACAAATCATTCAATAACACTTGTGGCAGAGTACTTTAAAGCAAATGACCACTTATTATTTCACTAAAGCCAGTTGTGTGGCAATCGTAGCAATTAGCATTGTTTTTTCATAAAAGTTTTTGATAAGGTGATTAAAACAATGGCAACCACAAAACCATCCCTCCCCATAACAATGCGAGTTTTGGATCTACAAAAACATAGAATTAATGGGTTATTCACAATACTGTCCTGATTTTGCAATCAATGATTTGAATACATAAGATATCAGAAAAAGATAGAGCGGTGAAAATGTCCATGACGTTACAGAAATGAAATATATTTTTTAAAAAAGTGATATTTTTTAGAAAATAAAAAACCAAACAATTCGGCGATTGACTATCGGGGAAGAGCCAAAAAACTCAATTTGTGATCATAATAGAAAATAAAAAAGCAATCTTCATACGTGTGCGTATCTCATATTTTCAAAATATTAAGAAATGTTAATAGCTTTTAGAAGCGATTACAAAAAATAATGAATACCATAAGTTTTTTTTTAATATGTAGCCATTGCCTACATGAATTAAAAATAAACTATTAAATGATATTAACAGTGGTTCTGTTGTTGTCAAAATGAATGTCTCTTTCTCTCTTTTCGAGTTTTACATGACTTGTCTCGATGACCTTGTCAAGTCTGCAAGAGATATGAGAAAAGTAATGAATATCGCAAGTTTCTTTTAATGTGTAGCCACTGCCTACACAAATTAAAAATAAACTGTTAAATGACATAAACGATGGTTTTGTTGTTGTCAAAACGAATGTCTCTTTTGCTCCTTTCGAGTTTTACGTGACTTTTTCTATGACCTTGTTGAGTCCGCGAGTTTCATGGATCAATATGGCAAATCTATGAATGAATGACACAACGAGGCACAATCTGAACATTGTTTCATCTTGCTAGTCCAAAGAGTTCCTTAGTAATAACATTTACAAACTATTATGTAAACTAACCAGATTTTTCATAAGAAAATATAAGGTTTATCATTTGTCTGATTGTGATTTTAGATATATTTTTCATTTTATTTATGTAACAGCGTCAATTTTATTCTTGTAACACATGGGTCAACACTATATGGACCTTTGCCAGTGTCCTTTAATACAAAATTTTTTTTTAATAAAAGGGTAAAATGCTTTAGCTGTTGTAATGTGATTAAAGATGTAAGTGAAACACAGGCATAAAAGCTTATGTGAGGTCCTTACCCATCGCGTTGATGGGGCTTTCTGTCTATTACGTTTCTATAAATCTTATTTTATGTTAGAATTGTAATAACTTGGCAAGTTATTACAACATTGGCACTTTTACAAGATTTTTTATGTATTTTATATATATGGAATATATGTGTATCGTTATATTTCATCAACATTAATTCATTAGATTTAAATAATCAAATTGTTTATAACAACAAGAAAATTAGTGTCTCAGATAATACACTTGTTGATAACATATTTACATGTTGTTTGAAAATTTAATCTTACCTTTGATTTTCAGTGTGATTTACATTAATTTGGTAATGATAGAATGGATACCATGAACCATAGTCAGTTTCTCTATAATGCCGCTGTAAAATATTTTAATCTTACTTGTATGTATTTCTTAACTGCTATGTATTTCTTTGTTCACCCAATCATAAGCGATGTGGCTAAAAGTTAACCATCTACAGTATTTTTTCTTTAATTTTCAATGTTTTAACGTCATTATAATAAATATTAAGTTTCTTTATTTACCCGTTTGGCACTAAAACGGGTTAATAAAGAAACTAAAGTGCTTTTTACTCATATATACTTAAAAATGCCAAAGAAATCTTTTGTTTTTGATGTCATTTACCCTTGCCTCGAAAAAAAACTGTATCTTTTCCAAAAATTATCCAATTTTAATAATTTTTTCGGTGTTTTCTTAATAAAAACTTGTACAAGGCTAATAAAATACTAAGAATTATGGAAATATATATTGTGAACAAAAATTATAACAAAAACTGAAATCAAGATCACTTCGTATTTTCGGAGTCCGGTACATCCTCCGTATCGGCAAAATAATTGTTATCGTCACTATTATCACTATCACTCTAAATTTGCATTACGCCAAATTGTAAGCGCACCACAATGTCACTCCCCCTATCACTTTCTTCACAACTTGAGAAACAATAATTTTCACTCAAATTATTTTTGTATTCCGATATTATGGGTTAAAAATTTTCTTTTCCTGGATTAAGGATCCAGGAATTGATTAAGGATGAGGATCCAGGAATTGATAAGGATTTTCCTGGATTAAGGATCCAGGATATTGTAATTACTAATAATATTATAATTTGAACTTTATGTAACATGTAGAAAGATAAAAAATAGTTATATCGTGCGAGCGACCTCCCCTACCGCACGCTAAACAGCAACAGATTTTGCAAGCGCCATCGCGTTTTGTGGTAAATTTAGTTAGTACACGCACAAGCGTGATGGCGCTCGTCGGCACTCAAACGGTTAAAAATATTCATATGGATATTTTTTAAGATGCAAATGAAATACTCTCAAACTTTTTTTTTAAATTCTTTGTATCGTTTGGTACATCCATTGAAAACAGGAAGTTGTAGGGAACTTTTTTCAGAATTTAATGTAAGATACTTCAAGAGACACTGTTGAAAATGTCCACAATAAACCTAATCCATCTCTATCTTTGAAACTGCTAAGCGGTACTCGAAGTTTACTGGTGATTATTCTAAATTTCATAGTATTTGATTGATATATATTTTTAATTTGTGCCTCGCACATTCACCTGTGTAGAATTATCTTAACTATGCTTCTCACCCTCCCACAATCACTAAATGCCTCCGCTCCGTTTGCCAAATGGCACATTCATCTTTGGTCATTCCACAGATGAATGTAAACAAACCAATAAGCAAACAAGTTCTTCCGCTTTACATGTTATTTTAGCTGAGCATACACATACCGAAAAGTAGACAGTATTGCTCAACTTTCTGATAATCTTATCAAGAATATACATGTGTGTATGTGTCATTCAACTCCCGAGTTGCATGAAACGTCATGAAAATCTATGGAATAGACTTTGTGTGATACTCATTCAGACATTTTAAGTAAAAACATTTATTTATTTATCATCTTACAGAACTGATTTTTTCAGGAATATCCTTAAAGTGTTTGAATTTTTAGCTTTACAGTTGTGCTATACGTATATATATACATACCTAATTTTTTTACATGGCAATACTTTCCGTTTTAAAAAAATTACATTTTTGTTAACTTTCACATGTCTTGCAAAAGGTATGCAAGTGTGACAAGTGAGATCTTGTTATGTGTTATATCCTCATTACTGAAGGACGTTTGAGTTTTCACTTGCTATTCATCATTATGCTAATCTTCCGCTCGGTAATCTGTGTTACGTGACATGTATTTGCATAATAACTTGTCATTTGTAGACTTGTAGTCGAACGTAAACATGATGAAATTTGAAATTCATACCAATGAGCAATTAGAGTGAGTTGCAAAATGTGGGATTATCATTGGCCGTGTGATAATGTTATCTAGTTAGTATTCTTGATAAGATTAGTTAATTTATTTTGAAGAATATTACTACAACTATAAGATAATGACATTTAATTCCAATACAAGTTTACATTTCGATTTTTCTCCTTTTTGCAATCTTATAACCAATCCTTTCTGTGTAAACGTAACAGTGACTGTGTTAATATACATACATATATTAACACAGTCACTGTTATATACGTACGCATAAGTAGACTGACTTATATGAATAACTAGCAATGATCATGTCAATTATTAAATTCAAAATTTCTTTTTGTATGAACGTAACATTGACTGTTAATATACGTACAATGCATAAGTAGACTGACTTATATGAATAACTAGCAACGTTCAATTTATGAATTGAATTCAAAATTTTTTTTAGGCACAGGCAGAAATATATGATTTCTGCCTGTGCTGGATTGATTTAATATTAAATACAACTATTTATCTTATGTTTTCTTTGGCTTGTTTCATATAAACAATTACCGCTCATTTTCTATAACTAAAATGAAGTCAAATAGTTTATCTTCCAATTTAAAATACTACATGCCAGCAAACCAAATCAGCAGTTCTCAAGTATAAACAAACATACAAACAGAAAAGTGTAAAACAATGAGACATAACTTCTCTGAAACTCTTCACTTCTATAATGGAACATGTCTTCAAGCTCTTGGATTGGAACGGATTTGGCATCAATATCAACAGCCAATACATCCTCATCAACAAATTGCCGATAATGCAGTGATTATGGCACAATGCTCAGGAACTTAAGCAGAGTTTCCCAACAGATAGGTCATTCAAATGAACATGGATAAAACAAAAATCATATATAACGTCCATGTTACTTTCAAAGTCGCTGAAACTATGTATACCTAGGACAAATTGCCCAATTAGCTAAATTCAACTTTGACAAAGAGGTCAATCAAAGAATCCAACTAGACTGGACAGCATTCACAAAACTTCACAATAATTTCTCGCTCGGTGTTGCCAATGATGACACACAGAAGTGAGATGTGGCACCTTACTATTGGACTCATAGAAAGACTCAAGAAAGTCACTCAGTGAGTTAGGGAAAGGGAAAGGGGAGATATGATCTGTAATGAGGTGATTTATAGGACAAAACTGACATCGCTCGTAGGATTGGCGGATTGAAGTGACAAAGGGCTGGTCATAAAGCACGCAGAATCGATTACCTCTGGGAATAAAGGTTCTCGAATGGAGACAGTATACTGGAAGACACAGAACCGAACGGTTCCTCTGGTAAAGATCACAGGAAGCTGTTGGATGCAAGTAGCCCGGAAGTGAACTTTGGGGAAATCTATGGGAGAGAGGTCTATGTTCAACAGTGGATGTCTTTCAGTTGATCGTGATGATATGGAGACACAAGAAAGGCGTTCTTTTTATAAAAAAAGAATATAACTAAAATGTGTTAAGACTGTATGGCTTTCTCTCTTTGTTGGCCATGCTATGTTTTGTAATTTATCTCATTAAGCCTGAGATACTCATAAATTGTATTATAAATGCAATAAGTACAACAATGAGTCAGTCAGAAACAAGTTTTAATTAGTTTAAGTTGAAATAAATATTTCCTTATTATTAATACGGCCTGCCTACTATGATATTCAACCTTTAAGCATTATTACATAAATTACGTATAATTATCGTTTGCAAGTCAGTTATCAAGTTAATCTGGATTTCAATAATGTATTACATCAAATGATAAATAACATTGTAATTGATAAACAGCATTTTTATAAATAATTATCATGTAATTTTGTCCTAATAAGTTACAACTTTGGTAATATGTAGATGTTTTGTTTCAAAATGTGTTACTACGAATAATAGCTTTCTTTCTCATTATTTATTAAACTTGGTTTTGTAGCAAAAGATTTCTTAACTAAGGAACCAGCGAAAGTAGGCTTTCCATTACAGAAATAGAATGTAATTTAAAAAACAACTAGTATTTTTTAGAATATAAAAAACCAGGTAATTCAGTGATTCACAATCACAAAAGAGCAAAAACATAAAGCAAAACAAAAAAGCTATGTTCATACAACACACATATATTTACTTTTTACTATATCAAGAACTAGTTGGCCGGACAGACGTTCTTCTAGCCTCCGAAACACATTTTGTGATTTTTTTTGTTGGCACTAAACCGACATATATTGTGGATATGAGTTCATAAATAAGGAATTTGTTAATAATATGACTGCAGCGCCCCCCTATCGAATCCTATCATAGCTATGAACTATTTATTGTCTTGACAAAACTGTGTGAATATGACCCCAATCGGTCAAGTCGTTCAGTAGTTACACGATCTCTAACAAATAAACCAACGTTTATATATAATAAGATTATTATATCGAGATTTATTAATAAGAAATGTGTGTGGTTGTCAAAAAGAATGTCTCCTTAGATCTTCACGAATGTTATGTGCCTTTTTTAATGACCCTGTTGAGCTAGCAAGTTTCATGGATTAGTACGTCACATCTGTGTTCACATCCAGTAACAATGGGCATATTATTTTACACATTCACAATTAGCATATTATTTTATCTTGCTGACTCAAAGAGTTTCGCAGTAATTCTATAAACTATTAAGAAAACCATGTGACTATTCATAAAAATTACAACACATTCCATTTCATTTTCATTCATTTTTCTTAATTTGTTTATCTAGTACTGTTATTTTTATTCTTGGAACAATTGGGTCTAACAATATAAGTATGTTTGCTCATGGCCTTTATACACTTTACTACACCTACACTAGAACAGAATTTAATATGTGGATTTGACTGTTCGACATTAAATGAAAATTCAGTCAGTACTATTTATCGCAAATACTTGAATTGTGGAATAATAAAAATGCCAAGCATAAAAAATCTTTTTTTTTTAAATAAATGAAATAGCATTTTAATATAAACAAAACATAAACACCATTTGCAATGTTTATGTTACGCGACAACGGCGACAGTGCATGGTTGTTGTTTTTTTTTGTTTGCAATTACATACAGGTGTTCGAAATTACAACCCATTTAAAACTATTTGTGACTAAGTTACTAAATTTTGAGGATTCACTGAATGTCGAATTGTCAAATTGTACGAGGGAAAAAAATAAGATTGTGGCTTAAAAAATAGTATAGCTTTAGGCATTAAACAATATGGCAGTTTCAGAAGATACTACAAAAGAGTAGAATTAATTTTAATTGCATTGTGCTTATTTTCTTGGGAAACGTTAGCTTGGGTGTGTATCTTCTGTAACGTTGCAGTAAAATCATATTGTTTTATTGTAGGTTTTTAAGTATTTGTGCTGTGAAGCCATCACACTTTGTTCCCACAGCGTGAATATGCACAATTTGCTTTCGCTTTGTACGAGGGTGAGTTTCAGATTTTTCACGAAAAATCATATGGCATATTGATTTACAAATGAAGATAGAAAAAATTGGGACATTTTTTAGAAAGAAATGTTTATTATTTTGTTTGAAATTTTAAGTTGGAAAAATAATAAAAGTCTTCAGATATGAAAAATTCCCAAACAACAAATTTCAGCGAAATCAATCCAGTGATTTAGGCTTTAAACCAACTGATGAATATATATTATTTATTTTAATTTATATTATTTTAATGACAGATTAAACGTCTATCAAAATATCAACTTTGATTTTTTTTATGATTACAATATCCATTTCACTCTAATTGTTGCTCCGAAATAAAAATGAAAGGACATAAAATGATTAGGTGAATGAAAAATACAATGAGGGCTATTTTGTTTATAGATCAAAACTGATTAGATTTGTGCTTACAGCGCCTTGTCATTTCAGCATAACGTATATTAGACTGAATAAAGCCTAATATAGGTATAAAAATTTCACAAAGCCGTTGAGTAATTTAATATATTCTAAAGATATAATATTTTCTAGAGATATATTTAAAAAGTAGCAAATTACGCAACAAAATGTATAATTATCCAACTAAATATTTTATTTTCCAATTTAAATATTAAAATCTTTCAAAATAAAAAAGTACCTGAAAAATGCTCTAACAATAGCCCATCTGAAGACAGCCACAGGATCGGCACCCACCAACTCGCGGACAAAGGCGAGCGAGGAGTTCTTGAGCACTCCCACTATGTCTTGCCTCATCAGATCTAGATTCTTTTCCCTCATGTGGGTCACCTGAAACACAGTCGACATAATCATTAATTTAGAAGTGGTTGAGTATCCTTTACAAATTATAAGGCAATATTCCCTTAAAGTTGCAGTGGTCATATTTATCCTGAATAGTTATCATTTACTTTAACAAATAAAGTATAAGTTCTTCAACCACGTTGTAAATAAAATATTAAACAGTCCATTCAAAACATCTTTTTTAGCAATTTTAATATCAAAGTTAACAATTACCGATCAAATATATGGTCAGTGATAAAATAAACAATATAAGAAAACTTCATAGGGCAATTTTAAAAACAAAAAGCAGGTCCAAAACACTTATTGAATCAACAATTAAGTTTTGAATATATTTGGCGTTAATTTTGTAGAAATTCATTATTCACAATTAAATTAAACTATGTGACGTAGTATTATCTCTACTTTAATTAAGTTCTTTACCACGACCAAAGTTTCATTGTATTATCTTTGCTAATTGTCCACCTGAAGATGTTATAATACAACGAAACCTAGGTTGTGGTAAAGAACTTAAAGAAAGTAGAAATAATACTACATCACGTAGTTTCATTTAATTGTGACCATTTAAGTGTAAAACGAATCCAATTCATTATTTTTTAATCAACCTTGATGCCTGCCTTCGTTTAACAATTATAGTCACTTGTAATACTCATTTAGTAATATTACCCAGTAAATGATACAATGTTTAATTAGATAATAATACTGAAGAAATATTATGTCCAAATTAAGTGATTTGTTTGAATAAGGAAACTTAAATATTATTCCTGTAAAAATAAAAAAAAAGTTTTAGCGTTTAAGTATTAGCTCTTTACAAAAAAAAATGAAAAAATATCAAATGTTAATTTAAAAAATGAATATACATCATTTATGTCTCAAACGTAAGGAATTACTTTGTTTTATTAAAATGTTTGTTCTCAAATTATACATTTCTAGCGAGTTTCAGGTGTAGATCTTATTTATTATGTAGATCTTATATATTTTAGATCTTATTTAAAGAAGAGAACATGTCACCTTAGAGTATTATTAAAAATCTAACCTGGTATTTAACTCTGCCAGCATAGTGACGCACTATAAAAGCCGGCTCCCTCCTCTGCGGCTTCTCATAAAACTGATTGTCTTTGTGTGCAGAGTTAAATTTCTGCAGCAATGTTTCGTTTGTGGCACCAAAGAAACTGAAAATAATATCAAATATACAGTACTAATATTTCTAAGAGACTTCGAACAATAAAGTGTTATTATTTATATCAATATAGCAAATTTCTTGCCGCTTTTTTGGTCATTACTATGTTTGTCATTTTCGCAAATGATTAAACAGAGTTAATAGGATATACTATAATGTATATTAGGACCTACTTACTAAAATCAAATTATATAGAAGAATGATTTGATTATGATACATTAAGGCATTGCAAACATCTGAGCGATCATAATGGGAATGTCAGCAATGCGATTTCTTTGCGGGAGATCCTTTTCTTTTAAAGTAATACACACTTATGTGACCATTGACATCGTCAGTTCAGGACTGTAAGAGCTAGACAAGAATATGTTGAAAATTACATTTTTGCAATAAATTTTTAAGTGGCAAATGTAGATATGTGTCTCCAAATATTTAATTTACATGACTTGCACCACGTCATAGACATTAAGTGTTTGGCCTTTTGTCATTTTGGTTGTGTAAGGTGTGGACAAAACTTTAGTACTGTGATAACTCACTTGCACTGGTCGTCCAGTATGCATAGCAGCCCGGTAGGTTTGCCTTCAATAAGCTGTAGGCAGCCAGTATTATCTGAGAAGCCAATATCGGTCCACCGGATGCCCTCACGTCGGTATTCTTCCTGTTCATACTTAAACACGTGCTGGTTGAAATAGTACTGTAGATGTTCATTAGCGTAATTAATACAGAGCTGCTCGAAACTATTGCACGGGCCAAAGTCTTCGAAGCCAAATATGTCGAGGACCCCTGGATGTGAAATTTTATTATTTTTTAAAATTTGACAATATAGATAATTAAGAAATAAATTATGTCAGTATAAAAATTTGCTATAAATTCATTTCAATTGAATTTCTACTCATTGAAATCCTAGAGCTCTTCTAAGACTTATGTCATTTTTATTTTTAAGAGGTATGTCATTTTTATTTTTAACCCTACTAACACTGTGAAAGTGGAAGATTTATAACTCTCTAACCACTAACAAACAAGTGTATTAAAATATCAGTGGAAACACTCCTCCCCAAAATGTGTCATTGATGCAAAACAAGAAAAGAAGAAGTCAAAGATTAGAATGCGAAATTTTTAAATAATGATCTATCGAAGTTTCAACATGCTTTCAATATGTAAATTGACAACAATTTTCTTTCATCGTATTTAATAAATAATTCTGACTAATATCAATACCTATGGAATTGCCCTGATGTTCCCTGAGTGTATCTTTTTTAGAGAGCAGCGCATGGTTGACTTGCATCACGATCCAGTCAAATAACGCACCGTACAAGCATTTGGCCATTGCGTCGCGTGTTGCTATTGCCTCTGGTAACCTGTAACATTTGTTGAATATGTTATTACACTGTAATCTTTTTCGTATACATTTAAATCATTGAATGCAAGGCAAAAAGAAAAAGTATTACATTATTTTTTTTATTAATTATCAATGGTATAGAAAAATCAACAGGTCTTGATAAAAATATTAACTGACCTTTATGACTTAAATATAACAACCCATCAGTTCCTATCTCCTATTAACTTATACTAGCTTGACTGACTTATACTACCCTCTTTGATTAAAAAACACACTTAAAAAAAAATTGCTCTTAAATTACTGATTTAAGTTATACGCTGCTAATTAAAAGTAAGGCAGAACATGATTGAGTCTTGTCTGAATTCATTCGACATTACTTTGGTGTCACTGCTGTTGATCTAAAAAGTTTTTTCATAGAATATGTTCAATATGTATAAATATAAATCGCATTGAAATAGAAATGAAATTGATAAGGATAGAATGATTTTAAACTTACTGCCCCCAAGTTACTCAGTAGAGGTGGACATGTATACTGTAATCCATACTAGTACAAGTATTTGCGGAATAATAGAAGTTAACGAGTCATTACAAACAGACAAAAAACTATGTATTTTGTAATCAGCAAATGATATTGCAGATTACAAAATACATAGTTTTTTGTCTATGTTTGTAATGGCTCGTTAACTTCTATAAGAGCAAAAGAAATAAAGCAATTAAGGACATATGCTGGTTATCCTTCTTAGGGAAGAATGAAAGAAAAAACATTCCACATAAATAGGCTCCTAGTTGTAACCCTTGGACTAGCTAGTGTTCCATATACTCGTAGTTTGTATTTGCTTCATACTAGGTATTCTCAAGTTTGTCTAAACTCTAGTGCATATAGACTTTTGGCACGCATAACTACATTTATAGTCTTTGAAGGCATGTAACTAAAAATTTTATACCAATAAAACAGTAAAACATTAGATTTTTTACTTTTGTCACTTTAGTTTAATTTAAACAAGTGAAAGACCAAAATATGTTTAAATATATGTATGGGATAAAAGAGTGATAACATTTTTTAGAAGAAACTGCAGACATTAATTAATTCATGTATATATCGCAATAGGAAACCTTGAAATGAGCCGGCCATAAAACTATAATAATCTTATATGCCATCGGTGTATTGCTTACTTATATTTTCACCTCCATTTTAATTAACTAGTATAGGAGATGATATTTTCTATAGTAGACAGTCCTACGATTAATTGTACTGTCTAGACAGACACTGCTGGAAATCCAATATGTACAAGCAAAAGATAATATTTTATAACAAGTGTTTATGTTGTGTATTTCCAACTGCACACCTGACAAGCAAGTATGCATGCCCTGCTGTCTACGGCGTAGTATTTTGTAACAGGTACACATATGTATCTGTTCTGTGGGTACACATACATTTTATTTTTAGTTACTTGTAACAGAGTAACCTAATGTGAGAGAATATTGATATTGCGCACCTCTATTACTCAGATCCTTTCAGAAACCACTTTAATTTTAGGAAAAGTTCACATTTCAGACCAATGTATGGATTTATAAGCTTAACATTCCTGTCATACCAGATAGTGAATATATTAATGTAGTACATCAGAAAATTATAAAACCCTAAGCCAGAAAGAATGGAGAACCAAACTTTCTTGTCGTGTTTTGGTTTATTTATTTAATATATATTCATGGAGGAATTTATAGCAGAAAAGTTTTCTTTTTTTCTATCTTATCACAGATCACACAACTAAAAATATTAATGACACTAAAAAATGTTCAAGGAAGACCTAAAAAGACAGATTTAAAGTAATTTAGATCTCCTACATCATACATTTAAGAGGACATAAAAGTACCATCTTAATTTTTTTATCTATAAAAATTAAGATATCGGTAAAGAACGTACCTATAATTTATAACAAGTGTCTCTCCTGAAGCTCTGGCCCGCTTAGCAGTGAGGGCAGCCAGCAATGTCTCTTGTTTAACCCGAAGCAGTTCAGATATGAGCGCCACTGTTTCAGGATTCTTAACGCTCACAGCTTCATCGTGGTGATATGACTTACGCGGCTGGAACTCCACATTGCCTAGTAATTTATGGTAAAAAAATTACTTCATCTTTTCAAATGTGCAGAAAAATTGAGTTTCATGAGGTGAGATTCTAAACGTTGTAATTTTTTTATATGTGTAAAAAATATTTACAAAAAATGGATGAGTAATAAGTAACAGAATCTTGTGTGAATAAAGTGCCATAGACAAGTAAATATGTTGCCTAGCATATCTTTCAGAGGCATAAAAATATTATGAATTTCTCCAATTCAAATTTAGAATCGACTACAACTTTCCAACAGACTATTAATAACACTATGCCAAGTTTAAAGTTTCTAAGCTAAACAGTTCCTGAGAAAAATCATGTGCACATTTTCAACAATATTTCTATAACTAGCTCACAAAGAATTCCAAAACTATAGAAATGTTAACTATAGAAATATAAGCAGGTTAATATGCTTCAATAGCTATGCTATTACAAGTTTCTATGACAGTTCCTGAGAAAAATGGCTATATTGGACAGATAGACAGGTGAGTGACCTTATAAAGGTTCCAACTTTTCCCTTTGAGGTAGTCATTATAAAAAAAATTCTCAAACTTTCAACTAGCGATATTTTCTGCATAATCAAATGAATTATATAACACAGATTTTGTAATATAACAATACGCTAAATCTGGTAGATTTATATCTTTCTTTTTTTTTAAATTTAACAATTCTAAAGGAGGCTGTTAACTTGATTACGATGACAACAATTATTTCTACTAACATTTTCAGAGGTGGAAATAAAAATTTTTTTATGTCTACCTTATTATAAACAAACATTATAAATTATTTTTTTTTGTTCAATGCATCGCTCTATGTGAAATTTTATTAATGTTTGTACATTAAATGTGACAAATTTTAACAAACTCAGTATTTGGCAGGTACTCTGCGACTCTAAAGATACAATTAATTCAACTTTGATATAATTAACCAAATTTTTGACAAAAAAGTTCCCAAATCTTTTGCTTTTTTTGATCAAAAGCTTTTTTTTCATGTGAACAATTTTTCATTTTATTAAAATAAGTATCGATATGACTATTTGACAAATGAAAATATAAATAGCATAAGACAAGAAAATGTCATTACTTTTATTTTCTTAAATTGACAGTTTAATGCATTTGGGACTCACCCAACAGTAACACAGCCGATAAAACAGCAAACAATCGCCGCTGTTTATCCATTGTAAAACCAACCATCTCCATAGACTGCTTCAACCTCGAGAATTCATACTTTTCATCAACACCCGGCACCACACAACTCCCGCTCCTCGAGAGGTAATTGTACTTTTCCGTGCACAACAAGTGCAATTGTTCCTTCTCCTGATCTGATGCTCCGGCCAACAGGTAATAGAAGACATGGTAATTCCTCTCATTTCGTCCTTGACTACATATTCTGGATTTCTCTAAAAGATACTTCTGTACAACTGCACCGTGAACCATACCATTCTCCTTATAATTAACTTGAATAAACTTTCCAAAACGGCTCGAATTATTATTGTGCGCAGTTTTGGCGTTACCGAACGCTTCCAGTACAGGTCCCGCACTTAGTATGGTCTGTTCTACGCCACTCCCGTGCGAGCCTTTTTGGCTTAAAGCGGTCAGATGGTGCAGTAGGAAATTAGTGCTTTCAGTCTTGCCTGTAATGATAAAATTGACATTACATTTTTATCAATTTATTTAAATACGCTATTCTTTACTTTTTTTTTATTTCTGATTTTTTTAAGGCAACTTTAATTGATAAGTTCTTCCAACAATATCAACAAAAGGTGCAGCTTAATAGCTGCTAATTGTACTTCTTTGTACTCAAACTGCACACTTATAGTCTATCTATATGTACTGCACTACTTGTTTATACTCAAACTGCACACTTATAGTCTATCTATATGTACTGCACTACTTGTTTGTACTCAAACTGCACACTTATAGTCTATCTATATGTTGTAGGTTTTGTTGCCTCAAACCCTTCAAAATATTTTATTCATTACATTACTACAAAAGTAATGCATAAAATATTCAGTTCGAAATCAACTAAGTTACTGTTTGGAATCACTGCAGAAAGTCTTAATACTACTTATAATGATGTATAATCTGCTTTCTTTCAATGTATTGTCAATGATTTTATAAGTTGCCTATTTCGAAAAAAGCCGAGTATCTTTTCACTAGCAAATGTCTTTTTGTTAGTTAATCAATGATGGTTTCCACAAAATTAAATGACGCCAATCGGTGTCACGAAACCGTGAATTCCGGTGACCGTCAAAATTTATATTTTAATGCAAAAACTAGGGATTGTATAAAATCCCATTCGAGATTGAAAGTTTGATTATTATGAAAAATTTGTATTTAGAAATAATAAATGTGAATGCTTTGAACTATCAGCTAAAATACAGGTTAGTGACATAAAATGAAATTTGTTTAATTACATTTATTTTCATAAGCAAAGGGCCACGATTTTTCAAAAGAAATGTGATGGATACTTCTTAAGATGACATAATATATTCAAGTAGAATAACGTGATGAAAACTTGGATAACAACGTAAACTCCAAAACCACAATACTTAATTTTTATATTGTCACTACACATGATTAAGGTATACTATTTCATTAGCAACAACAGCTAAAATTATCATATTTTCAAGTAAATGATACAAATAAATGATTCTCATATGACTTATGATAAACGGAAACTCACATTACCTAGTGAAGGTCAAAATGGAAACCCTCACTAAATAACATTAGATTAGACTAAATGAAATAAACAAATTCTCACCTGAACCACTTTCACCGCTAATAACTATACACTGATTCGTCCTTTCTTTTAACATGCAATGGTAAGCCGTGTCCGCTACAGCAAATATATGAGGCGGCAGACTCGAGCCTATTCTTTTATTTTGGTACAACTTAACGTATTTAGGATTATATATTGGATGGAATTTAAACGGATTAACAGCTATAAGAATGGAGCCAACATATGTGTAGATATAGCCTGTTAGAAATCTGGCTCGTAGATTGTCTAGGAGAGTTTGCTCGTTCAAGTCGGGCAGCTGACATAAATCTGGATATTCCCGGTCCTTTGGCTGGTAAAGAAAGCGTTGGAAATAATCTTTTATCAACTGCGGGTCAACTGAGAAATTCTCCATCCACAATACGTCTGTCATCTTCTCGCGAAGATAAAACCTGAAAATGTATGAAATTAATTTTTTTTCAGATTGAAAATCATTATATATGGTTATTATTAGAAACATAAGAAGCAGCGAATAAATTGGATAATGACCATAATTAGTACGCATCATTGGTTCTTATGAAATTATTATGATGTCCTTCAATCAGCTCAGTCATAAAAGAACGTTTCACTTTTTCATAACTACTTTATATAGGATTTAACTCATAATGAAGTTCTGCTTGAAGTACAAGTATACTGTTCATTGTAAATTGGATATTTATAAGTTTTGTTAAACTCTAGTCACAACTTTTGCATCACAGTACTAATTTTCTACAGGTTCAAAAGTACGAATTTCAATGTAGTTATTTTGCAATACTATTTTCCAATCTACAAATAAAATGATTACTGCACTTCTGCATAATTTAATATATTATGCACTTGTTCTAACATAATGCACTGGTTTCTTTCACTGACTTGTTTCCTTATTAAACTCTTCGGCCTCCTCCAATTAACTCCTTTTCTCTATTTTCAAATTTGTCTCGACTATGTTCTATATAATGTACTCATTTTTTTCACCGACTCACATTCTTATTACCCTCTTCAAGCTCCACTAATAAACTCCTTTTTTCTATTTTCAAATTTGAATGGACCATGATCTAACATAATACACTTGTTTCTTTTACTGACTCACATTCTTATTAAGCTCTTCGGCCACCACCAATTAACACCTTTTTTCTATTTTCAAATTTGACTGAACCATTTTCTGATATAATACACTCGTTTCTTTTACTGATTCACATTCATATTACACTCTTCAGCCTTCACCAATTAACTCCTTTTTTCTATTTTCAAATTTGACTGAACCATTTTCTGATATAATACACTCGTTTCTTTTACTGATTCACATTCATATTACACTCTTCAGCCTTCACCAATTAACTCCTTTTTCCTATTTTCAAATTTGACTGGGCCATGTTCTGACATAATATACTCGTTCCTTTCACTGACTCACATTCTTATTACGGTCTTCAGCCTCCACCAATTAACTCCTTTTTCCTATTTTAAAATTTGACTGGACCATGTTCTGATATAATACACTCGTTTCTTTCGCTGATCACATTCTTATTATGCTCTTCAGCCTCCTCCAATTAACTCCCTTTTTCTATTTTCAAGTTTGACTTGATCAAGTTTTTTTTACATTGGATACACATTTTTAAGAGACTTGTGTACATTATAAATTATTTTTATCTTTAACTCACATATATTCCGTCTGAATTTTTTATAATGTGCAATATCATTCATTCCAAAATTAAGCTACATTCACATTAGTATTAATGTTATCTAATCATAAATATTCACTGACCAATTACTATAACTTGCAACGTAATTAAAACTGACTTGTGAAGAGCATTTAGAAAGTATTAACCACTTGCAAATATAGTAATACTTAATTATCTGCGAGGGTTCGGTTCTTGAAATGATGCATGGATAACGAGACTAGGAGTTCCGATAAAATAAGGGTTTATGTGAAAACGCTATAATAATAATTAAATTTTATTGTGAATCATATCGTAAATAGAAACAAAACACTTTTTTCCGGCAAGAAGTGCATTTTGTATAACACAACGATGTATTTTCCTTCTTTAGAATTTTTAATTTCCTAAAGACTGGATTTGTTCATTCTCTATAATTTCTTGCAACTGATGCAATAATTTCATTAATTTGTTCACCAACTCAATTTTTAGATACATTTAACATCACTTTTTCTTTTTTGCTATCTTAACTAATTTTATAACAATAAAATTATAAATATGTTTAACAAATTTAATCTGCACAAATTTTATAATTCAGCTAAAAACTTCAGTGCACGTCTGCCTATTGTGGGAGGTTAGTAAAGTGCAAATAAGATTATTAATGCACACTCTACTCGAGAAAGAAACACGAGTGCTAAATTTCAAACGATGGATAACTGAAATTGCGGATAACCGATAACGAGGGATTGCTGTACACAGGAAGAGATAATGACTAAATACTTGCAAAGTTTTAAAAATAGCATCATATCACCTATAATACTGGCCGGATGTGCTATTGGGCCATAGCAGCATAACAGCCACGGGAGATTCATTGGGGCCAAGCCTTCTCTCTTTGCACTCACCTCCGACCACATCACCCACCACCTGGATAAGTTCAAAAAAGTGTACATTAAAAAAGTGTTGAATATTAGATTTAATCTTATAAGTAAATAAAAATAACACAAAGTGACAAAAATATTGCAATTTATGGTGTTACACTATTTTTTTTAAATTGTTTTAATATTGGAAATTGTGACAAAAGGAACCATTGACTACTATGTCATTTAATGCCATCCTCGCCGTATGTAAAAATATTGAACTCAAATTTAGACCGAGCAATTACTATATATACTAATATAGGTTTACAAGAAAATTTTGTCTAAATGTGCAATTCTCGAAACAAAATATATTCATTATAATATTGTTCCCAGAAACTACATTTAAATCCAGGACAATTTACTGTTCGGTTTTCCCATTTCCTGCAGATATTGTACTCAAGGCATAAAGTAAATGCTGACAGCATGTTTCCTCTATTATCTTTGTAGCGCATAATTATCTATATAACAAGTTATAAATAGGGTCATTGTATGCTAATATAATTCATTAATAATTTACCTCTGCCAGCTCGTAAGTACCCCCTGGTGCATCATTTAAATTGAGTTTATCGGCAATACATGAGACTATTTCCTCTGAGCTTGTTTGCTTGGACGCCTCCACCGAGAGAGCTTCATATTGAGCGGATAGTGCTCCAACAAACACCTGCATTGGATTATAAAGCTTTCGATAGTATTTATCTTGATTTACATAATAAAACTGACATATCATTACTCGTTAGGTTTAACCATATTTTCTATATAGTGTTTCTTGAGAATCAAGAAAAGTTTTTGTCACATTGATAATTCTCACAAATATCAATAATGAGCGAAATTATTATGCCAAATTATAAAAATACATTTTAAACCAACATTGCATTGTACACGTTTCGAAGCTTCCATTTATATTTCCTTTTCATAAGTCAGTTCTGTAGATGAAACAAATGACCATCTGTTCCCATTACATTTCAAATAGAAATTATATAATAATACATTTACACATAAAGCTATTTATGACCTCTATGCTAATTGAATGTTAAGTAACTGAAAATTTCCTGACATAATCCTACAGATACAACGAAAATGAAAAAAGATAAACATTTGTTTATCTACAGCAACATAGTGTAGATAGGTCCTTTGTGTAAAAAGTTTTAAGAGCTTAAAAAAGGAAAACTCGCACCATTTTTAAATACAAAATTACTATAATTATTAATCTTAATCGCCTTTAATAAAATGTATTCTCTATGCTGCTTTAGAGTTAAAAGAAATTTATTTTTAAAATGTACTATAATACTTTACAATTGATGTTTTTCCATCACCACAAAACGTATAATATTTTGCTTTGAAATATATTTTTTTTAAATTATTAACAATATTATTTCAGACTATTATTAAATTTTGTAAATAATAATAGATATGTGAAGGAAATTTAAACAGGAAGTTTATACAAAATATTCTCTCCTAATTGAAGTATCGATTAACACTCTAAAGTATTACGACTGCGCCTTTAACTTTAAAACCTATATTGGAAAGAAATATATTTATGAATACAATTTGAAAATAACTGCAAATCTTTATTTGGTTCCAAAAATTATAGAAAAAGTTTAGTATAGGAATTTAGCGAGTTTCACAACTCCTATAATACTTTTATATGGTGTTTCTTTATACTAGATAGTAATTTTGAAAAAATAATAACAAGTTATTAATATTTTCGTGATGGAAATGTATTACTAATGTCTCAAGGTAAAAAACAAACAAGAACTTGGGTTCTTTCTTTCCTTTTTAAAATTATATTTTAATTATAGTTTAAAAATGAGAAATATACGAGTCACTAATAACTGACTAACATACCCAGACGATATTAGTAGAGAAAGAAATACTATCAAAAACAAACTGTTTCTTACTCTAACATGGAAAATAGACTCTCTTACTATAACAATACAGAAGATAGTAACGTATAATATCAAAATTGTTTTCCACACACCTGTACGATATACCTGTTGTTCTCAAAAAGTGCCATCCTGCGACATTGTTCTTCAATGTTATTTTACTTAACTATTTTATTATGTTTAATCCTTAGCTCCTTCATTATGTCATTTTGTTTACGACTAGCCAATCGGTTCTTAAGTGGCTTCCAATGTCTCTTGGCGTTTGATAATTTGATTAAATTCCTACTAAGAATATGACTATATTTCTTTTAACTTCACTTAAATTAATATCAGCTTCCTATAATATATTTTTTAACACTTTTCTGAAAAAAAAGATCAATAACCAATTAGACCCCTATATTTACATCATATTTATGGTGAAGTGATACGGATTGTTGTTGCTTGATATTTACTTACATCCAACAATAAGAGATATAAATAATGAACATTATAACAACCCGAAGTAAACAGTTTAATATTAGTTTCATGTATAAAATTACTATTAATTTGGTAAGTTTATAATAGAAATTATATTTATAAACAACAGCAATATTTAACAGAATATGGAGTTCACGGTACACGACAAACATGTAAACATATTAAGCCTAATTTTAGGTGTTATTAAAAGTATGTTTTAGGGGAAACTGAAAAGTAACTAATTCAGAGATATAGACAATTGAGTAATATCTCCTCGAGTGTTATTTAATATTTAGACACACACTGAACATTAAACTGACAACTGCAATTCATATAATCATGAGTTTGTAGAAACAACGAGTTTACAATTAAATTTTGTTTATATATTTAAAACAAATGTATCTACATTTTGAATTTACATGTTAACAATATGAATAAACCCAAATTTTCGTTTCTATACAATGACATTACTTTATAGGATAAATTTATAAAATTTTAAAGTATCCTTTTGTTAAGAAAATATTTAGTAAATACAATTCACCAAACAATATTTTAGATTATTATTTAAACTAGTATTGCCGCAAGAGTCAGAAAATGAAGTAAAATTTTTCATTTAGTTAAAATCCATGCAAAAACTTTATTACAAAAACCTGAATGAATTAATTATATGCTCGGTATTTGGCCAGATGGTTTAATTATAAAAATAATGACGTGTTAACGTATGTATATTTCTGTTGAATCAATCATTTAAGACTAGGATATCGTAGATAACGACTCATAACATCTATATACCTGATTCAAGTACACAATGTAGAACAGTGTAACAGGTTGATATGTTAATGACAGGTATTGTGGTACATTCGTTCAGACATTATATGCACAACTTATTCGAGCATGTAAACAAGGATTCTAGGGTGATAAATAAATGTAATTATAGCGTTATATCGCGAGCGAATCGACGAAAAACGTCAAATTGGGGTCACATGTTGATGTCAATGGTGACCTCTTCCACTGATTGTTTGAACACTGTGCAGAACGTTAATAATAGTAATAAGTTGTTTGACGAAAATGTAGTATTTAAATAATAAAATAAAAGTATATCACACTTTAGATTACAGTAAACACTTTTTTATAAAACAGTGTCACAAATTTATATTCAGAGCGAAAACGAAACACCCACTATTAACTAGTATTTTAAAAAAATGGAAGTACAGGTTCCCACGAATAACACATTATTTTAAATAATAAACCATTAAAGTCGTAATTTCAAACAAACGTACCTAACAAAACATTACACTGATTTCAATGTCATTTGGTTTGTGAAATTCTTGAAGAGTAATAACGATATATTAGAACCACCATCTTTATTTGTGTGCTGAATATCATAGACAATTTAAGTTATAAACTACATACAAATTTCTCCAGGTGGCCAAATGTTCAATTAAGCAGTTTATGACATGATTATTTGAAATTTTTAATTCGTTTGTTTATCTTTTTCCATGATTATAGGGACATTCGTACAAAATATGAAATTATTAGATATGACGTAACAAAATGTTAGTAATGTATTTTTATCCATAGTTTCTATTTCTAACAAAGAAAAAATTGGTCATTATACTCATTTATTATAGTTTTTATATATCATTTTGCATGTATATCTTTTCATCATTTATATTTTTTTTGACCTACTTTTGTAAAAATGTTATGAAAAGAAATTCCACTATTTACATAGGTAGGATAAAAGTCTCGACAGATGCTTAGGCGAACTATTATGAAACAAAATATAAATAACCATATCTATGCCTTTTTCACATTTGAGTTTACCGCCTCTCTTCACTGGTATATTATTAAATATACGATCCGTGAGATGAAAGATCATCGACATTGATTTTTATTTTACTTATAGTTTGGATTGGCTTTACACAAAATCGTAATTAGACAGTTTGATACCCGCCATTTTGGCGCTGATAATAAGCGTCCACAGTAGTGAGCGTCCACGCAACTAATGTTACAGATACAGTTGACAAAATAAATCGATAAAAACTCCGATAGATTAAAGTCGTATATAGCCTATCAAGTTTGCATAGATTTATGTAAACAACTAACCTAATAACAAATTAATGGGAAGTTTTCTATGTGTAGGAATAAAATATAAGATATATATATATATATATATATATATACAGTTATGTAATACATTAGTGACTCGTAGGAGACCAAAATTCCTTAAATTAGTTTTATAAATCAGGAAATAATATTCTTATTTTATATACAAGACCCTTAAGTACTTTCGCAGTTAATAACACAAAACAATGTAATTCGCTAGGAATTTTTTAACCAGTTTTAAGGAATAATATTCCACTAATAAACTTGCGGAACACTTAAATATATTTATGTGTTTGAATAACGAGTACTATACTATTCCTACGATTCAAAATGAAATCTTATGGTACAGATTTACATACAACTAAACAATCGTCATATTAAATTTTCTTTTCGATTCGCTTGAATGATAAATCCTACAAAATATTTCGCCCCTTTTTTTTGTCGATATCTCGATCGCATTAAAGCCCAATATCGCTCAAAATAAGTGTAAAGATTTACCGAATTCATCTTATAGCGATCGTTAATGTTTTTATTTTACTTTAGAGTAACGACACAGAGAAACAGTTGTAACATTTTTCATTTCATGAAAAAATTCCAGCAGGTTATTTTTTTAAAGGCATTTATATGCCTAATATTAACGATATAATAGAAAATATCGGAAGTGTCGATACAAAACAATGTGATTTTATTATGTATCGATACAATGAATTATGAAATATCCATGCCAAGGAAAATTTGGGAATATCTAATTAAATGCCAAATTTAATTTCTGGGACGTTCATCGTGGCGTTTCAAATAGGCACAAAATAACTGTTTTTTAAATGGTATAACCAGTTCAGGACACTAATATAATAGAGGCCAGTGTCTTAGACCAATAAATCCTTTTATAAACAAAAACGAAAATGATAAATAAATTAACCTAGATTTCATAAAATTTCAACCTTTACATTTTAAACAATTAAATTAAGATTAATTCATATAATTAAATGTCTCATTTTTTTAAGTTATACTTCTTTAGGCGCGTTATGAAAAAATAATGAGAAGCAATTTTACACACGATGAAACAAAAATCGACAGGATGAAACGCGATGCGTTGGTCACGATACGCACGCAGATGCAATACAAATCGACAGTATGAAGTTGTTCACGATGCGCGCACACAATGCAACGAAAATCGACAGGATGAAGTTGCTCGCTAAACATGTATTTACTGATGCTATATTCATGATAGTTTTGAGGTATCTGTAAATATAAAGCAATGTTTTATATTCATGCAAATTTAAGACATATCTGTGTAAATCTTTTAAATAATATTTTTAGTAATTGAAATTTAATAGTGGTCCGTATAATAGAAAATATTTATTTATTGTGAATATTCGTAATAGAAATATGACTTATAAACTTTTTAAAATATATTTTAAGTGTATTTCACTAAGTGAGGTTAAATTTCGGTGTGTATGTATTCATATTGTAAATTACTACTTTATTATTGATTAAATTCTTAAAATTAATAAATTGCAATAAATTATCAGCATATTAATTAATTTCAGTATTAATTAAACTTTAATTAGATTATTTTAGTAAATTTAATAATTAATTGTAATACATTTGATTGCATTCTTGCATATATTTAATTTTTTGAAATTTAATTATTTCATTGAATTTAAATATTACCAACCATAATATTATCACGGTTCAGTCTTTTTATTATTTTACATCCATTAAATATTTGCTTGCTAAATAAAGCTTTTTTGTATTATCCCAAAGAACTTCCAACGCGCGTACATAAGTACCCGCATAATTTTTATTCTTTACCTTTTTAGAGTAATATTCTAATTTCAAAGTCAATAGGACCTTTTAAAGTAATACGGCCATATTTTTTTAAGATGCAATTTTGAAATTTATATTAAAAATGTGTATTAATTATTCATATAATTTTTTATTAAATATAGGTATATTTAATTATCTTTTGAACCGATACCTTTTGCAATTATAAAAATAATTATTTATGAAATATAATCGGATTTGGGCCGACAAAATGGCCAGAAAATAAAAATAAGTAGTCAGTTCCATAACTGATTGCATAGGACATACCTTTAATCTACTACTGATTGTTTCTTTATTCTATTGTTATGCCACGTATTTAGAGTTAAGGAGTTACCACGTGATATTCCTTTTATTATTGAATTCTTAGTTTTGCTTAGAGTTTCTTTCTGCCGTCGCTAATAGTGAGCGAGACGTGATATATTGCCATATTTTTATGTCATAAAATGGAATTACAATAATATACGATTTTATATGAAATTACATCCAGCATTCTTGAATAGATTTTTTTATAATATTGCTTTAATAAAAAATTGGCTATCTTATCCAATTGTATTGATGATTTGGCACGTATAAGGTTAGTGTATCGGTAGGCAATCACATTTGACGAAAAAATAAGAAATATTAACATAATTCTCAAAACTGATTACTAAATAGGAATATTTAAAATTTTAAATTCAAACTTGATTCAAAATTCCATTTTTAAAAATATTAATGTTATTTTTAAACATGTTACTAGCTGCTAGTATGCGTTAGTAGCAGTAGTTTACTGGTATTAACTATAGACATGTACACTGAAATATTTAGATTAGCCATCTTATCGTACTAGCTTATTACTATTATGTGTTAATTGTGTACAGATAAACAAAAGTTAGAAATAAGAAATAGCTGTCAATTTTAGTTTCGAGCAAAACACTAATGTCAAACTTATTGTCAAAATACTTAACCTTACTTTTATTAAGATAAAATTACATTTGGACATAGATATCACTTTTCAGTATTCGATGGTGTATGTTTTTAAAGTTTTTCAATAGTCAAAAATATAATCATTAAAAACATTTACCTGAAATATTACAAGAGAGCATTATGAACGGTTTAACCCGACTATTTTCATCTTTGGTTATATCGCCAGCAGTTTCGAATATAACTAATCGGCTTTCTATGCCTAATCAAATTGTACGATGTATACACAAACCCAATATAAAGAAACCTATACCAGGTTTTGGTAAAAGTTACCGTAGAATCGTTCATTTTCCGGAAGATTATACCGTAAAACCTTTAGATGTAACAAACTTAGCTGGCAGAGATCCTGTAACTGGTACGAATTCTTTCTATATTTAGTGTATGTTAAATAAAATTGAACATTGATATAAGATTACAATATTTCATAAAGATATTGTCAGTTGAAAATAATTATAAAATATTAGGAAAAAATGCAGTTTAGCATTCACAAAAATTTCAATGTTCATTGGTTGTTATGTAAAAACGATGTACTTATTAAAAGTTATTTCCAGTCGCGATTCTTTTGTTTTAAAAAAATTGTATTAAAAAGTGTTTTTAATACAAACTGTGTTGTTGCAATTCAGCTTGTTGTAATTTTATCGATGTAATTGCTGTTATTTGTGACACTGAATTCTAAATACGCAGATATAAAAATGAATTTATAACAAACCCAAAAACCTAAAAATGTATGTAAATATTAGGTTTACAAATAAGTTTCCGCCATTTTTATTGAAAAATTAAGCACTTATTGTGAAAGAATGAAACCTTACCTTTTATCTGGAGTATTGTCTATCACTTGCTACTACTTTTTACCATATTTCTGGCACCATACGGATACCTCATCGTAAGAATGCTTCATCTTATGAGGCTCTCCATAAATCGACCCAATTTTTGGTATTTTTATATGATGATAGAGTGTTGCTCAGATAGGCCATGCGCTAGCGATCTAAATAAGAGGAAATCAGAAGGAGCAATATTTGGTGAATACGGCAGGTGAGGTAGATCTTCCCAATCGAGTGTTTCCAAATAGGTTTTGACTGGTGCTGCAACATGCGGATGCATTATCATGCAGGAGAATAACTTTGTCGTATCTGGAGTAGTAGTGTCAATAATAATCAGGAGTAGATTTTTTTTATTCAATGTGTTGTTTTTATTGCCCATTTTTTTTACTTAAAGAAAAAGAAAAAGCAAAATTGTCATTGGTACTACACTGCATTTATACTACAAAAATTGTTATCCCCTACATTTTTAGGACTATGTAAGTACCTATTTCAGTTTAGGTCTACTCATGTTATGATGCAGTCAATATAACAAATCAGCAAAATATATCCATTTGGTTTTAAAATCATGTTTTATTTAAATGCGTAAATCAAATAAGTATCTTACACAGGTGATGGTTAATTGATATAGCAAAAATTTTATTTTTTTTGACTGCATTTAAAAATTAAGACAATATTATTCTATTACGTTTTTTTATTTGAACCTTTGAGACAGAGAAATTATTAATTTTTGTTTTCTCTATTTTATTTACATATGTTTCATTATTATTATATTTCATGAAAAAAATCTTATAAAAATAAAAAAAAAATCTCTTTTTCTTTCTATAAAATGATACTTGTATCACTCAATATTCAAAATTTAATAAGATTCTCCGCACCGCGTGATATTATTTTGATGGTGATAAACTGGATCTGGCGTGCGGTGCACTACACAATGTTAATCCTTAGAATAGTGTATCTCAAATACAAAAAAAATTATTGATTACTATTGCCTTATTTTGTACTCAGGAAAGCATAGAAACCACTTAGGAAGCAAAATCCAATGGTGCTACTGTCCATAGAGAACCTTGGCCGTGTCTATGACATATTTCCACCCAGGTTGATCTACAGTACAATGGCAGATTCAGATCCTAAGTTCCCTATGCTCCTTCTCTACATCCTAGGATCATCTCTTTCTTGGACGGCTCGTATGTTGTCGCTGTAGGGCTTTTTTTGGAAAACTTGACGAGTAGTTGTAGCTTCTGGCATGCCTCTACATATTCCAATCACCCCAGGTGCATCTTTTTTATTTCCACAACAAAGTAGCATCACCGTACAGGTAGTAGAGCCTGTTATTAGTTGGGATTAAGCATTGGATTGGGATTAGCACTAAGCTATATATTTTTCAGAGCATTTTCCACTCACATTTGCTCTGCATATCATCAGCCCATGTTGAGAGCATATAGGTGTCGATCCATACAATTTTCTAAATTATCATCAATAGTTTTCTGAATTATTTTCTTCACTCTCCTTAATTTCAATAAGTGATTAGAGCTGAAGTAAGACAGTTACGTATTCCTCAATTTTAGTAATATGCTCATGCTTGTGTGTTTTCAGTGCTCCAAGATACTTAAAAGAATTCACTCTATGCAAAATGTATAATAATCATTTTTCTTTCTAGGCATGACATTTTGAAAATGCCATTTGTGTTGGGTGACTTATAGTTTTGTTTCTTTCAAAATTTTATGTTTTGGTTGATTAAACCTTTTCACCTCCTTAGGGTTTTCAGTCATAAAGATAATACTAATACTTCAAGAAACTTTTAGTATTACCATCATCAGATTAAATTCTGTCAATTGAGATGTTTGACTTTGCTTTTTTTGCTAGGATTTGGAGTATGGAATATAAAGTAATATTCTCTAGTATAAAAGAGTTTTAATAAGGACTAGGCAATTGTTTTTTGTACCTGGCTAAATTAATACCTAATTCTTAATTTATACTCATAACGCTCTTAGCTAATGTTTATGAATTGAGCATTAATAAATGTATATAATATTTCAAAACAAAATACAGCGTTATTGTCATTTGACAGGCCGTATAGTTGCTAAAGGTATTGGCGGAGGTATAAAACATAAGTATCATTGGATCCAGTGGGTTCGAGATGGACCGACAGAGGGGCCACCACATGAGGAAAGAGTTATCCAGGTCAGTTTGTATACGAATTTGCTTCACATAATATTTTTAAACATGATTTTATAGTAAATATTATACTGACTTTATTTTACTGACTTTAATACCGATGTTGTAGTAATAAATTTATTAAAAAAGCGTACTGGCACAATTACTGTTTCATTTCATCAGCTTCCTCCCCCATTTAAATATTATAGTAATGCATTCAAATTAGGTGCTTAAAAGGCGCTCATTTGTCGCGTTACTTGCCACAAACCGTGCCAGCACTGTATTACATTGCGTGTGTGTTGAGTTGAGTGGGACGTGTTTCGACTGAGCTAATTTAAAAATTTTGGAAAATGTGTAAGGTCAAAAGGTTGTAACTTAAATCGTGAGAAATATTTTTTGTAAAAGAAGTTGTCTGTTATAAGAAAATAAACAATTTAATAGGGTATTTGACTGAAGTTGATAATTTGTAAAAACATTTTAAAATTGCAGAGTAGGTTCAAAAAAACCTTGTGATGAAAAAGTAATGCATCTAACAAACAATTAATCAAACTTCTAAATAGGAAAAAGTGTAAATTTTTTTTGTTTATTAAATTGAATAAGTTATTATATTAATTTCCATACATAAAAACGAGAAAAATATAATGTGCCAATATTTAACTTAAACGCAATATTTAACGAGATAGTAGAGATATTTAGTAAAGGGCCAGTGACTCATAATCCAGTTGTGTTTTTTATGGGCATTTTTGCGGGAATCATAGTCTCTCAGTTTTTAAGTTGTTATAACTTTGTAATGAAAAGTCCTAAGTTTGATATATTTATTTTAACTGTTCTTAATAATATTACTTATTCTATTTTAGTAATAAAAAAAATAAAGTCAAAGTTTATAGCAATTAATAATGTTATAATTTTTCAATCCTGATAATTATCGTTCAATCGATGCCTAATTATCAATATTCCTCATTGTTTTCAATGTATTTTGTTGGATCCTTTTGGTGATGTAGAGTGGGTAGAAATTTTTAATCGTGTATTTTGAAACATAATCTTTAATGCCAATTTTTTTCTTATATTGCATTAATAATGGTGCTGTCGTACATTTTGGTATTGGTACAAATGTCCAATCTATAGCACCAAGAACCTCAGAAAATTTTACAACACTAGAAATTTTCTCACTTTTTGCAATGTTTCAGTAGTTATTAGTCTTTGTAGTCTATACTGTATTTGTGAAAAGTTTGAACTTTAAAGAGTTTCGTGTCAGTATGCATAATTCTAGATGGAAGTGATTTCTGTATACGAAAGACATTGTTGATCATTGTTGAGACATTGATGATCATTGTTGTGTAATACCATTAGTAAAAAGCTTCAATATTTATTCAGTCATTTCATATATAACGTAATTTATACACATGTGCACGACCCCTATCTAAAAAAAAGACCTTGAATTGTGCTACACCAGAAGGTTGCAAAACAGCATATATTTCAGAATAATATTGACATGTTAAATTTTTAATAACTAATAAAAAGTCTATTATGAACATAGCCTAAGCTTTTAACGCTCACGACGCTTCACATTGCGGGCGTTCACCATGTAAGTGCTCGCCACTTATAGGTATGTACATATTTTGTAGTTACCTAAGAATAAAATCAGTAATCACTTACCTATGATTGCCACGAGTGTGCACGGATGACAGATCACATTATGATTGCAGTGACTTTTCGATAGACTGAAGTAAAAATAAGTTGTAAAGCCACAAGTTAATGAAAATTAAATAACAAATTAAATGACATAAGCATTTTCAACATTTTTTTGTTTATTTGTGGATTCTATTAAATAAAGAAATGTCTTGGTTAATGGTAAGTTTGTCAAAAGCATCAATAAGATAGATATGGCTTTTAAGTTTGTCAAAAGCAGCGATAATACGCGCACGCATCTCTATTTCACTGTCACAATCTTTCTCAACATATAGGTCCAAATCGACCTATCCACTGGATGCGAAACATTTTGTTTAACCTGTCACCAACTTTGACAATGGAGTGCGGCGCCGCAACACAACTGAACAAAGATTTTGCAATCGACTAAATTAATAATTAACTTTGACCATGAAAGCGCTCTTGCATACGACGAGGAAGCGGCAACATAGCATCTCTCTTCTCACTTATTCAACTTTATTATTATGCGTAAGATATTATTTATTTGCGAATTCGAATGGCTGGTCTCGTTACTTACCTGGCGGTAAAGTGTACGTAATGAAATATGTAAGGATTCGTGCAGACAGTTTTTCTTCAAAATTGTATCGTGCTTTAATTCATTGGTATTCGTTTTTGGATAGGGAGTCGCAGACATCTTGTATACGAAGTGGAAAATTAAACCTTTTATGAAATAATAAGAAAATGTTTCTTCTATCATTTGAATTCAATAGTCAATAAAATGATCTTCAATTTCTATTTGTGATAGTCATGCCAGTGTTGGTAGTTTTCAGTCCACCTGATAAAATATACTTAAATATTTCTTTGTCATTATTAAATAAAATTTCATCAATATCAAAACATCTTGTTTGAAAGAAATATGAAATGTCAAGGTGGAAAGTAATGTGAATAAGCTGTTACTACAGAATTTAAGCATCTGCCATCTTGTTTGTCCACCCGATCATGAATAGTTAAAGTATATCACTAATCGTGAAAATTGTTATCAGTAACCACGATAACAATGGATTACACCACCTCCTATTGTCACAATTAACTGTTTGTCAATTTAGCTACCAAATTTTACAATTAATTTGTTAAATATGGGGCCTAAATGAAATAAATATAGGAGCAGTTTTACAATAAAAATAATTTTTTATCGTGCATGATATATGAAGATAATTTCATTACTAACAAATAAGTATATGATTTCAAAATTTCATTGTAACAATAAAAAATAATGAATCAGTTTATGTAATTGTTTATATTATAGATAATAGAAGATGGTTGTCGGACAGCCCATATAGCGTTGGTTGCAGTCGGCAATACATTGAAATATATTTTAGCCACAGAAAACATGAAGGCTGGAGATCTACTGAAATCATCTAGGCACCTGCCCCGTATACCTGGTGAGACAATGAATTAATTTTTTCTAGTACTGTATCTTGTAGAAGGATGTTTTTTCAGTTTTTCATGATGCAATCCTCATTTAATTTAGCATGACAATGTGATAATGTCTGTATGATGTATCCTCATTTAATTTAGCATGACAATGTGACAATGTCTCACCTCCATAGGTGGGACTGACTTATATTTTATTTTATTATTTGACGTTGAGTACAATTTTTATAATTGAGAGGCTGAAAACAAAAATAAGGCAAGTGGTATCTACATAATTTCATACAATTGATAAGAAAATTCAATATTTTAAATGTGTATATTAATTCTTTTCAGAACTTTCTTTGTTTGACAATGATGACACTGTTTACATAAAATTTACGTGTAATTAAATCTTATTTTTATTTTAGTTTCAAAGTACAAGTCGACAATTTAAAAAAAATGTCATTTGCATGATTGCTGTTTTCAGAATTCTTCATCGATCTTAATTTTCACTGTACTTACAAAGTTTTAAGAACTAAAGATAGATTTTTTTTAAAGACGTGATAAGTTAATCAAACTTTTAAGAAACTGATTTTGGTACATCAATATTGTTCTGCCATAATAGATAAAAATGATGATGATATCATGGTAAGCTATTGGAATGTGTCGGTAGTTTTTAAAAATATTTTCCTTCAATTTGATTTATTAAGACAAAAACCAAGACATTAGCATATCACATCTATCAATAAAAAAAGGTTGGCGATTATGTTTTCTCCAAAATTTAAGATTCCATTTAAAGTTATATATGGTTAATTAGTGATTTTTATGTAGTATTTGAAATAAAATTGTTGTGCTTAATAACAATAGCTCACACTGTCAATGCAATATTGTGATTTTAAATTCAGTTGATTTGTGACTTTAAAATCAGTTGTGACGTGTTAGATATCTGTTAAACAGGAATCAATAAATTCTTTTTGAGAAGTGTACACACTTTTGAACATAGATTTTTTGGCTTTTAAAAAGTTATGCAAATTTCAAAAAGTGCATATAATTTGTCTCATTTATCAGATTGTCAGATTAAATAAAGTTAAATCAGAAATAATAAGTTAAATTTAATTATAATAAATTATTCCCACTCTCTTCTGCCGAGCAACTGTTAATTACAGTTTTCACACTTAGGCCTAACGCATAACACTTTCATTCACACTTAGGTAAAAAAAAATTTTATATTTAAATTGCAATTTTGGTAGTACGCCTATATTTTAATATCACGCAAAATGTCTGCCGTTTTCATTTTGATATTTTATAATGTGTTTAATTCAACACTATTCTAATTTCTTAATTAACTTTTTCAAAATTTACATAATGTGTAGTAGCAGAAATACTTCCTTTTCCCTGTGTTATTAGTCTTCTTTTATGTAGTAATTTTTTTGACAGGACTATCATGGTTATCAAGTTATACTGTCGGAGGCTGATATAACCCACCTCATAATGTCTAGCCATCTCTCTTTGCTTGCTGTCGATCTGGTGGACACGTGCCAGGGGCTGCTCACAGCAGATTTGTTCTGATCAATGTATCTCATGGGCATCAATCCATATGCTTTAGGGCCTTCTACTGCACCTTGCACGACAGTGCTTAAGATTGCAACAAGATTGCACTAAGTTTAATAGACTTGATGCCGAGTTCTTGGAGTACAGAGACATTTGTTTGGAATTCCCTATAGGATATTTCAAGTGTCTTTAGTAACACGTCTTCAGCGTGTCTATCTTTCTTGGTTTTTGGGGATGTTTTGGTTCCTCCATATTTCCTTTAACTTGTCCATTGTAGTTTTAGTTACCGCTGTCTCGACCATTGTTTGAGATCATAACTTAGCTTGCTAGTTGAGTCAATTTCCGGTGAGTTTTTGTTGGCACGGTTCACTACCATAATATTTGTCTTGTTATGATTAATGCTTAATTCAAATTCAATATTTACGATCTTCATTTTGAGAAGTAATTCCTCCATGTGGCAAGAACCAGCTGCAAATATTGTAGTATCATTTGTATATAATACATTGAGATACTATTATGCAAAATTTCTCAAAAATACCTCCCAAAATTCTCATTGACACTTGGGCTATTATAATCATAGACCGTCACTGACCTTTTCTGGCCGATGTTTTGTCTCAGGTTTTCGGATTGGTGTTTGTTTAATTAATGCAAGAGGCAAAGTATTATTTTCTTACTGACTTCGAAACTCTACTTCGAATCATGAATTATGTATATACCAAATTTCATCAAAATCTGTTTGGTTCATATCATTAGATAACAAACGTCCATATATACTTTTCATGGTATTAGTATACCTTCACCACATGAACTATCTTTGCTAAATTTGGCACCAATTTGTAGCTTGCTTCTAGAGTTATTACAAAGCAAACGGACAAACAAGCCAATTTTCAGATTTAAAAATATTGCTAGAGATTTTGCCTATCATTATTTTAGTTGTGAGATTGTTAGTTTAATGAGAAACTGATTTCCAAAAATCCGAGCTACAGAATTAGGATCTGTACTTTATAGTCTGATGAATCTGTTAATCTGATATAATCATAAGAAGTAACTGTCTGACTATTGCGACCTTGTTATATTTACTTTTTATTTGCATTTGAAAGTAATGGCTATTACATTTTGAATCATGATTTCTTCGTAAAAAAATATTTTTAAATTAAAATGTTGCAAAGAAATTGACCTGTATATGTATCACCTTTACTTATATAGGTTTATAGGCATATAGGTTTAATATAAAAATCTGGTAACTAGATTCATAAAATTTGACAGGGTCTTTTTGAATGCCTTTTATACTATAAAATTTTTTATTTTCGAAATTATCGTTTAAGGCTTTTGAACAAGCGAGAACCAATTTTGAAATGTCGGGTGAATAATGTGAGTGTATTAGTATAATCCAGCCTAACTTCTGTAATTGTTGATAAGTTTCTTTTGTTGCATATATTCTAGTGATATTTCGGAGAAAATAAACTCGGTCCTGTTGACTATTTAGTTTGTTAGGCAGTTAGTTAATCTAATTACTGACATTAAATCTCTAAATTCGGTGTAGATACTTCTGGAAGCAACTCCCAATGAATGTCATTCATGTTCCACCAGAAACTTAACATTAATTTCTTGGTATTCAGATCAGGTTTGAGACTGAAATTCCTGTTAGGATATATAAATAGTTTGATAAATTTGACCTTTACTGATGTTTCTTTAATGTTTCCATGTCTTGTTTAAATAATAATAAACCAGATGGTTACTGTGGTAAGACTCAACACGCTCATATGGTGAGTACTAGTTGGCCTCTGTCAGCTAATAGAACCTAAATAAAAATTGGGATTGGAAAAGCTCTTTAGGGTATGCATTTTATATGAATGATGTAATATTATGTTCAAACTTTTCTTTAACCCATTTTCCTTCAACTTTGGTAAGCATAATGAAGGCATATTCAATGTATTTTATGCAATTCGATGAAAGATAACTTAAATTTGTTTTCAGTGCGTGCAAAAGAAGGAGACGCTTATGTCCTCGGTGCCCTGCCATCTGGAAGTATAGTCCACTGCATTGAAAAGGAACCTGGTAAATGAGAACAAATAATTTACTTACAGGTGTCTGACATGTTAATGTTTTACATTGGGAAAATAAAATGGATTATTAATCAGTAGATAAGTACAGGGCTTTGCTCGGTCTTTTTCTTACCTCGTGGTTCCAGTACCCTCGCTGGTAGTTGCAGTTCTTTAATATACAAATCCAAAGGAATGAGAGGTATCTGTGGAATAAAAACCTTAAACCCTCTTCCTTTTCCAAGGTGAGATGACAGCTTCTAAAATGTTTGTCCTTTAAACAACCTTGTACGATTGGACACTTGGGATGGTGGGTTGAGGAGAGAAAATTGAAGGGGTGAGTTAGGGAAGTACCTTGATTTTTGGGACATTCTTTTGTAAACCTTAAAAAATGGATTTAAAAAATTCTCTCTCCTAATAAATATATTGGGTTCAAATTGGCATTAACCCATTGTAATTTTTAATCAGTTTGAACAAATTTTATTTTTTTATTAAACAAAAACCAATTTGCCACATCCATACTTCTAGGTGAGGTTAGTCTTAACCCCAAAATGTTAAGTTGATAACTAAGTTTCATTAAATACATACATGTATTGCATATCTGGTACAACAATGTTATTGTGAAATAATGAAAAATTTATTTATGTTACAAAACATGTATTAGGCCCTTGCATCCGGTATTGCAAACTTATTTTTTATGATCGCCAATTATTGTAAAATCATCTAATTATAAATCTATGTTACTCTATCCAGTTTGGTATGTTTTAATGCTTGTATAAAAAATAGATTTTTAGACGTTGTTGCACAGGCATGTGAAATGTATATATCTCTTCAGAATTCCACAAACCTCTTAAAGTCATTACATACAGGAACAGTTAGTGCGGGGTTGGTGACTATTTGCGGATGTTAATTATTATTTACACTATGTAAATATATTGCTTAGAATGTCTTTCACGGAGGTAAGACAAAAATAATTACAAGAGACGATTTCTTGTAAACCATAAGAAATATCAAAATTAAATTTCTTTGTTGTTATTAAGCTTAAAATGGATTAATTATGAGGATTTTTAAAATTTTTATTAATGTTTTTTGAAAGAGGCACTTTCAATTTTTACATATTTAAGAGTCATCTGTACCATGGTAATTATACCTTGGGTAGGGGTAAAGGGTTATAAAGTGTGTTTAGTTTTGGAGCAATTTGTAAGAAGCACGGAAAATCTGAATTTTATTTTTTATGATATAGAGGTAAAGTGATATAGAGGTAAAGTGGGGATTGCCACTCCTCAAGATTTGTTACTGGGTGGATTGTCATTATCAAAAATTTGAGGGAAAATGTTTGAAAATAGTGAGAAAGAATATATACACATTCATATACATATACATTCACATTTTGAGTTTTATAGAAGAACTTGCTGTGCCCATGATTTCACACTTCATGTGGAATTATCAATTTGTTTAGACAAGTTATTTAGAAAAAATCGAAGTAATATATAAACATATATAATTGATTTTCCCACTGCACTGTAGTTTGCATCTTATGGGATTTCATCGAAAAAGCTTTGATAATCAAGGGTTCTACTTCGGCCCTATAGATGGTGCCCTATGGAATTGGTTTTCCTACTGCGTCATTCATGGTGCCTTATGGAATTGGTTTTGTTACTGAAGCATAGATGGCACCCAATGAAATATTATTAAAAATTTAAATTTTGTTTGAAAAATATATTAGGTATCAAATGGTAAAGTAATGATATGGTGGAACCATATCATACAGGAAGCATTTTAGATTTCACTGTATTTGCACACATATTTGATCTGCAGTAGGTATACAGTATGGGTTACTCAGCATGTATGGCTAGGTACCTCAGCCTCAAAAAGTAAATGTGTAGACATACTTCATGGTATCCAATACTGACATTATAATAACTTTCGAACCATTCGATATCGCAATAAAACAAAACTATGTTGATTTCAAAGTTACTCTCTATAAATTTTGTGAAATTCATGTCAATAACTTCAGTTAAATTATTTCATACAGACAGAGAGACAAACAGATGGAATTTTTTTAACATTAGATTCGTTTTAGTAATTGAATATACAAACAGAAAAAGTATTTAAAAGCTGGAAATTCCAAAATCAATGGCAGTCAATTCAATTTTATTTATTTGTATTGATTAGTTGTATATTTAACAAACAACTTGTATATATATAACAGAAATTGTTTGCGCTTTTTTCTATCACAAGATCTTTCAGGGCTCTGTATCTGAAAGATTGGAACAAAACCCTATTTCTCTTGCTCGGTTGTCTGTCCATCTGTTTTGCATCACAATCTAGTTTCTGAACTATAAATGCTATATACATAAAACGGTTTTTTCATGCAATGCGACATTCATGTGATATGTTGTTGGAAAGTGCGCTTTAATATGAGTGTGAATATTTTTTGCATTTTTCCATTGTAATATGAGGTTGTGGCACCTGAAAATATGTAAAAATTGTCTCTCTCTTTCTACTTCTCGTTTTGATATTTTATCTTGTTTAAAAGAAACATTGTTTTTAAATTCTTTTTGCCTTGCGCCTGCAAAAGACTTATTAGGCAGTGTATTTTATTTTAATATTTGTGAATATGCATTCTTGAAGGTTCAAAGTTTTATACGCACCTAAATATATATGGAACCCTTGTAGTGCGAGTTCTATTCATATTTAACAGGTTTTTTATATTATTTTTCTATTGCCACTGTTACTAGCCTTTTTCAATTTCAGAGTGTAATGGTACATAATACAATCAATATTTTATATGGATTAAAAATTAGATTAATTTCAGCCAGTATTGTGATGAAACCTATTATGTTAAAATTTTTTTTAATATAAATCATTTAAATGTCATAATTCCAGCTTCAACACACTGAACAAATTTACACTGCTAAAACAAATGAAGTTAGTTAAATTTTGCTGATAATTTTAATGAATGTATGAGATATTTATTCTCTGTGACATGTTACGGGTTAATGTCAGGTAGCTCATGACTTTGTTGAAACTTGCTATTGTGAAAATTGACAATAATTCAAGTAAAGAAATTACTGTGATGTTAGTGCCTCTATACACATATAATAAACTGTCTGTTATTTTAAACGTAATGGATATTGGAAAAAACCGTTCTGATAATTGTTTTTATAATTTTTATCTAGTTTTATAAAGAAGTTTCCATAGTTATATATGATTATCAAAAGGAAATACTTGTGTTCTTTTCAGGTAGAGGTGGTTTGTACATTCATGCTGCAGGCACGTATGGCACTATATTGCGGAGACAAGACGATAGAATCATTGTACAAATGCCTTCAAAACAGGAATTCTCATTTGATCCCAATTGCATGGCTGTTGTGGGTAAGTGATATATGTGCAGTGTGTGATATGTAAGATATACACAGATACCTGTGTATACAGTATGTGCCATCACTAAATAGCGCCACTTCAACCACTTGTACAATTAATCATATGTAATCCGGCAAAATGTTATTTTTGAAGTCAGTCGCCTAGTTTATAATATAATTAAAGTTTAAATTTTTTATGAAATCCTAATTATGTGTAAATTAGCACCTGTGAAAATAGCGCCAATTGTTAGTTTAGCAAGGTGTAACATATTATCAAGTGTCAAAATGAATTGTCATATATCTGTTTGAAAAAACTAGAAAACAAAGCGTAGGTTTTGTTTACTAACGTAATTAATTCTATACATTTTCTTCCTTTTATCAATTAGTTTCTGCTTGCATACACAATAATTAAAATTCAACTTATTTTGTTGTAGAATGTATTGGACTTACCTAAATTTTAAGTTTGGTTCGGGTACCATATAGCATGCACGCTAAGTGCTTTTTCAGTATTATAACTGCATTCAGCATACACTAAACTCATGTTTAAATATTTGCCTATACTAAAAATGATATATTTACTAATTGCTTCACTTAACAGTGTATTGCAAAAATTAAATAAAAAGCATTGATACGCACAATTCCACATTTTACACAAAATAAACACAAATCCGCATTTTAAAAATAATATTTATATCTTAAAAAAGATTCAAACATTCTTATTGCATTAAATGAATTTTAATGAATATCATTTGTGAATGTTCACGGTTTATTTATAATTTAATTAAAATAATAAAAAACCGTGCAGATTTATTTTGAAATCATAATTAAAATTATACTAATTTTATTACTAAGAAGCAAATAATCATTTATCTAAATGGTAAATGAAACAGTATTGTATTAAGAGTTTTTCAAATAAGTTTATTTTAAAAATCGATGATAGTATTTTTTATAATCTTACTGTATTTGGGATGAATTATGGATGTTAAAGATTTTTGAAATAGCAATAATTTTTATTGACAGATTGTAAGCAAGGTTTATCTTGAAATTGAACACATTGTTTTATTGTCTATTTTTTTCTGTTTTTTTTTCCTTTTTTTGTAAAACTACGGAAATGAAAGGGACAGTTCGAAAAGTCAAATTCACCATCGATCACTAAAAAGGGTATATTTGCAATATCGCCACATTTCTTATGTTTATCAAAATATAGGTTGATGCATTTCCATGTTAATAATTTATTATAATTTCCATGTTAATAACTTTTTAGTAAAAAGTGGTATGATTTAAAAATAAAATAGTTGTATTGCAATCTGCCCCTGATACGCTATTATGGATTGAAGTGCCGCTATTTAGTGATAGTACACGTTTATATATACATATTATTTATGGCTCTGACGCTCATGGTTGACCTGACCTATAAATTTCAACTCGCTCAGCGAGTGATGGAAAGAGCTACGCTCGGAGTGTCTTTGAAGGATAAAATCTCAAATGTAGAAGTCTGAAAGATCATCAAAGTAGTCTACGTAATGTCCCCATCTAGATGGATTGACTACATTTAATATGTATATATATATATATATATATATATATATATATATTTATATATATATATATATAAATATATATATATATATATATATATATATATATACACACATATACACATATACATATATACACATATACACATATACATATATACACATATACATATATACACATATATATGTGTATATATATATAGTGATAGTACACGTTTATATATACATATTATTTATGGCTCTGACGCTCATGGTTGACCTGACCTATAAATTTCAACTCGCTCAGCGAGTGATGGAAAGAGCTACGCTCGGAGTGTCTTTGAAGGATAAAATCTCAAATGTAGAAGTCTGAAAGATCATCAAAGTACGTAATGTCCCCATCTAGATGGATTGACTACATTTAATATGTATATATATATATATATATATATATATATATATATATATGTATATATATATATAAATATATATATATATATATATATATATATATATATATATATATATACACACACATATACACATATACATATATACACATATACACATATACATATATACACATATACACATATACATATATACACATATACATATATACACATATACATATACATACAAATATATACATATATACATATATATACATATACATATATATATGTATATATATATATATATATATATATATGTATATGCATATATATGTACATATATATATATATATATATATATATATATATATATATATATATATATATATATATATATTATATATATATATACACATACACTCTTTTGCAAAAAAAACGGGCACTTATAGGAATAAACAATATCACAGTTATTTTATTATTATTTGATGCATTTTATATGGCGATATGATGAGAATATTGTTATTTATTATTGAGATATTGTTTTTACCTACTTCAGTCATTGAAAATGCTAATAAATAAAAAAAACGATGTAAAGTCCACAAAAAAGCGTTTTCATACTGTTGCGTTAAAAATGGCTAAAGTTTATTTTTGAATATTTTTTATTAATTTAACATAAAATTTGAAAATTTTGTAACGAGTATGGCCGTCTCTAGTTAAAATTAATGCGCTTAACCTGCTAGGCATGCTTTCGACGTCGTTTTTTATCATTTCCTGAGGAATACATTCCCATTCAGCGACAATCACATTTTTAAGGGCCTGAACGTTTTCTGGACCTGGTTTTACGGCTCTGACACATCGCTTGAGATTATCCTATATGTGTTCTATCGGACTGAGGTCGGGACTTCTAGCTGACTAGTCTAACCGACGAATTCCTGCCTCTGGCATATAAGCATCAACGTCTCTAGAACGGTGGGCGCGAGCGTTGTCGTCCATAAAAATGAACTCGCCTCCAACTGCTGTTAATGCGGGTTGGGCATGAGGAATAAGAACCTCTGTTATGTACCTTTCCGCATCAGGTGTTTTCAATAAAAACTACCTCAGTACGGTCATCTGAGTTAATACCAACCCAAAACATTACGGAGCCTCCACTGTAAGGGGTGATTTCCTCAAAGCACAATTCTGCGAAGCGTTCTCCAGGTCTTCGTAAGACTCGCTGACGTCGATCCTCACCACTAATCGATATACGAGCTTCATCGGAGAATAAAACACTATTCCAGTCTTGTTGAGTCCATGACGTAAAATTTTGAGCGAATCTCAATCTGGCAACTTGATGCTCACGGAGCAATGTAGGGCGAGCTGGGCGATAGCTACGTATATTGACGGCCTGAAGTCTCCTTCTGACTGTCCATAGGCTTATTCGTGTACCTCTAACGTCCTCCAGGTTTTGTTTGAGATCCACGTACGTAATTTGACGATTTTGTAGCGCTTGACTTACTACGAAGCGGTCATCCCGTGGTTCAATGCATCGTTTTCTTCCAGAACCAGCCTTCTACTGACGGAGCCTGGTATCGTTACTAGGTCCTTTGAACAGTGGAACGGCTCACATTGTACTGCTGAGACACATAACATTGCCTACAGCCTTCTTCAAGCAGTGCAATAATTTTATTAGCTCTTATTTTTTTATCAACCATACTGACAACATAACAGCAAACCGAAGTGAACTAATGCAAATTTATTCGTTAAAATAAAAAACGTAATAAATGAAAAAAAACTTAATAAAAGTTGGATTTCATTTAACGCCAAAAAACACATATTTGTCAGTGAAAGAGAATTTTCTTTCAAAAAATACAAAAATTCTGAATACACTATACCTGCCAGTAACAATTACAATTAATACAACCTCTTAATAAATAATATTTTGTTAATAATATGACAAAATCAAAACCACCCGTTTTTTTATGCAAAAGACTGTATATATATATATATATATATATATATACACATATATGTGTAAACTGTATATGTGTGTGTATGTATGTATGTGTGTATATGTATATATGAGTATATGTTTGTATATGTCAATATATTAACAGGTGCTAGCTGTAAACCGGCTGTGTCGGTTTTGCTTATAGCATAACTGCACAAGCCGAGCTAGTAACCTTTTTCTGGATAAAATATTGAACAAATTTTAGGTTAAGGCGTGTAACTTAATTTTTAACTTTAATTTTGTCATTAGCCCTAAGAAAATTGTACATGTCTATTACTTTACCTGTTCTATTTTATATCCACAAATAAACGATATTATTATTATTATATTAAGAATATGTAGGAAAACATATCCATATTCATTATATATATATGTTATCGAGTGATTACAGTAGATCTTGTTCAGCCTTTTCTTTTTAACTTGATGATGGTAAATGTCATTTTGTTCACAAGGTGCCAGGCCAATTTCTTGGGTTGATTAAAAAGGTTGGTTTTATATTAGGCAGTTGGAACGTTTTATTTCTTTTTTTATTATGGCTATTTCTAGCTTATGATGAAATCTGTTACTAGTAATATGCCAATGAGAATCAGCAATAGTACATAACGTCTTGGACTGAAATCTTATGTAAATTTTTATGTTTCAGTTAGCGGTTGTACCCCAGAGTTGTATTCCATAGATCCACATTGACTCCAGTACAGTTTTATAAATTAGCAGTTTATTTTCGAAAGCTTTGATTTTCCATGTATTAACCAGTATAAGTTCCGAAATTGTTCGTCCAGTGCTAGACGTTTTGTAAATATATATGCTTCTTCTATGGTAGTCTCTTATATACATACATTACTAAATACTTAGCTTCGTTTGCCTGTGGAATTATGATTCCATTTTCGTTCAACGGGTGTGTCTTGTCTGATGGTAAAAGTAAATTCTACGAATCTGGTTTCATTGGCATTCATGCGCCAAATCTTTTAACAAGTTCGAAATGTATCTCTAATTATCTATAATTATATATAATTAGAGATACATTTTGAATATAATATCTATAATTTCTAGTTTCCAGGAAGCAAGGAAAAGTCCAGAATATATTAAAGCCAGGAAGAATTTAATATCTTCTGGACTTTTCCCACGCTCTGATAACATTATGAACCTCTTGGATTTTAGCGGAGCCTATATCATTGTTAGGGACAAAATTTTTTTCGATATGTTCAGCGAAGGCCTGGGCTTTGTTATTATCATTAACTGCCCACGTATTACCCAATTTTTATTTGTCAACAGTTGATGTGAGGTTGTATCTTTCAGCTTCTTTGTTACATTCAAGAATGAATATTCGGTTATTGGTTTTGCATCCAGATTTCTCAAGTATATTTGAGTACTTTGGTTTCTGGCATCGCATAATTGTCGCATGAGCTTTCCAATAAGATAAGTTAGGTGTGACTTATCAGCAGGGAATCTTCGTTTTTGCCATTGTTTTCTGGCTTTATGTTCCTTTGATAATCTTCTAACGTTCTAATATTTTTCTTCTTGGTATTGAGTACAGCTGGTTATTTAATTCATGAACTGCGGCTGTAGAATTCCAAGCAGCTTGTTGTACACAGGTATGAAGTGTTAAACTGCTCTCAAGATGTCATTGCTATTTTTCAATAGCAAAGAGATATTTATAATTTATCTTACTAGCTGCTGACATGATTTTGTTTTAATTGTAACTTTTGTATAAAGGATTGTTCCTACCGGAGATGGATTTGAAGAGAGTTCTAGACTAGAATTATAGTTAAAGTAGGTTTTAGCAATTCCCTTAACCACAAGGAAATCAATGAGGTCAGGTATTTTTCATCTCTCTGTGGGCCAGTATGAAAGTTCACCAGATGAGGCTACTGTTAGTTGTTTATTTTGGACTGCTAGGAGTGATTGTTGTCCCTTAGGGGTACTTATTTTTGTCTGCTGAGTAAGCAGAAATCTGTATTAATGTCACACACAGGAGTTGCGACAGAGATGTCTGAATAAATTTAAGTTTGTGTTTACTTATTTATTTTAGTTAGTATTTCTGTCTTACTTAATGATTCTATTTTTAATTTAATATGTCTTACAGTTTTTTATATTCACTAGTATGCGTATTTCTCCAAATATTTTTACATAGTGGAGATATTATAATTAATTACAGTATGAATTAAAATTTATAGAACTAATAAGACAAGGTATACATAAAAACTTGTATACAATTAGAAAATATTTATGTAACTAGCAATTAAAATAATTTTACAAGAATATACCTTCAGTATAAAAACTAGCCAGAATTGTTTAAAAAGCAAATTTAAGTTTGTTCATCAAAATTTATTTTGTTACCTTCAAAGTAATCCCCATTGGTTGAAATACAACTGTGATAATGCTGGACCCACTCTTCCATACATTTCTCATAGGCCGAAAGTGGTATGACCTTAATTTCTGCTGTTGGTGTCTTTGATCAATCAATCGATTCAATCATTCATTCAAGTCGGTTGATTCAGTTGACCAATCGATGCTCTTTTTGCAAAAAACTTCGCTCCTTTGAGCAAATCGTCTCATGCCCAAAACATTGGTCAAATTATATGAAAAGTGATTTTATCAATGTTCAACTCTTGTGCTAGCTCTCTAATACTGAAATGATGAACAATTAATTATAACAATAATTTTCAAGAACTAATTATTTGATTTTTTGATGTTATTGTCAGTGGTAGACGTTGAAGTCTGTCCGGGATGAGGCAAATCTTCGACCGCTTTTTGAACGATTTGTACCACTTGTAGGCATGTTTTTTCAGCATAGTCGAGTCACCATAGGCATTTTTTTTAAACATTTTTAACGATCGGGTTCAAGAAATTTTTGTTTGAAATACAAAATATAAGGCAAACTCTTTGTTCATCTAATTTATCCGTAACGAAATTTGCAGAGCAACTTTGAGGTTGATCTACTACAACAGCTGTTGTAAACACATTAGTTTACAGATTGCACTCAAATATGGCTTGGTAATTCATGAAGGTTCTACCAACAAAAAAAAAATTTACCGATTTCTTTTAAGCTGTTCATTTTTTTAACGATTCTGGGTTTTTTATGTACAAAAAGTACAAATGAATATGGCATTACATATTTTTTCTAGGACGTCTGTCAAATGTCGAGCACGGCAGTACACCAATTGGGTCAGCACAAAGGAACAGATGGTTGGGCAATAGACCACGTTCAGGTCTTTGGAAGCGCAAGGACGGACGTCATGGCAGAAAAATAAAGCCTCCTAAGGCCGTCAAATTAATCCAGAATCCAAAATCGTATTCTCCAAAGCGATCACTATTAACAATGTACGTGTAATTTTGTATTATAAAATATTAAATTAGATTAATAAATATATTACATTGAAGATTGTCGTTTTAATTTCTATTCTAAGGTCACTTTGTACTTTATATGATAATTGTCAGAATTGTTTAAAATTTGTAAAGATAAGTAAATAAATATTACAATTTTAAATGCTCACCTTTAATTTATGCCAACATTGTAAATGACATCACCTAAGCTTTAGAAACTAAAAAAATATTTTATGTAATGTAATTATTATGAAATATAATAATAAGGTAATAAAATATTATAATGTGATAAAGCAAAACTTCTAGATAACCTATCCAAGTATTTTATTTTCATTCTGTGATTATTTTAATTGCTAATGTGCTAGTCGATAATAAAGCACACATTTGTTGAATATATTTGGCGTTAATTTTGTAGAAATTCATTGATCACAATTAAATGAAACAAGATAAATATACATTTTAAAATACAAATTTATTTTGATAGTTGATTTAAATCGCTTCTATGGAGTTTCTTCGAACCTTTTACCGACCCAACTACATGTCATAAATTGGTTGACTATTACTTGTAAACTAGTAGAGCTTACTTAGCTGTGATAAAATATCAAATCCTTGCAATTTAAACCTCTTTTTTCCATTGCATTTCCATTTATTTGTCTTAACTCCTCTACTGTAACATTACACGCTGAATAAATTTTTGGCAAAGGAATAAATTTCATCACCATTGCATATACCTGTGGAGTATACAATGGTGATGAAATGTGTGCTTTATTCACAATTAAATGAAACTACATGTTGTAGTATTATTTCTACTTTCTTTAAATTCTTCACCACGACCTAGGTTTCGTTGTATTACATCTTCAGGTGGGCTATTAGCTAAGATACCTTTTTAATAGAAATAATAGTAATCTTTGCTAATAGCCCACCTAAAGATGTTGTAATACAACGAAACCTAGGTTGCAGTAAAGAAGTTAAAGAAAGTAGAAATAATACTACATCACGTAGTTTCATTTAATTGTGAATAAAGCACACATTTCATCACCATTGTATACTCCATAGGTATATGCAATGGTGATGAAATTTATTCCTTTGCCAAAAATTTATTCAGATTGTAATGTTACAGCAGAGGAGTTAAGACAAAGAAATGGAAATGCAATGGTAAAAAGAGGTTTAAATTGGATGGATTTGATATAGCTGGAATAGAATTCTTTGTCTGCCTTGCTATTTAACTTTAAGTTTAAGTTTTACATTATTAAAATTTATGAAATTCTATATAGAATGAAAACGTTTGTATTTCACAGGACTATTATACGTAGGAAATTAAACAATTTTCATGAACTTAATTCCTTCATGATACATAAGGTTTCTAATTGGATAATTTGCTATTTATTTTATCCGATTTCTGTAAGCTACACCATTTTTAATACTGGGTCATAAACAATGCTTTGCATTTCATTCATAATATTATGGTTTAAAAAACCAGTCAAGAGTGTGTCGGTCACGTCCATGATAGACGTCTGTAGCCTTAGATTTATTGGTGCTAGATAAGATAAAAATATGCAGTTATAAAATCATGTCCCAATAGGACAATGATAATTTTTCACGTTGATAAAATGTTATCCTTGTATGAAAAGGTTTTTCATATATTATAATAGTAATTTAGTTTAGGTACAGTCGACAGCACATCAAGATTTACACTTGAATTATAAACTATGCTGCTGAGATAAGGTCGAGTTATAAAATTGTGCGGAAATAAGATGATGAGAATTCTTCATTTTGATAAAATGTTATCCTTGTATGAAAGGGTTTTTTCAAAAATGATAACACTAATTTAGTTTAGGTACAGTCGACAGCACATCAAGATTTATATTTCTCTTTAAGGTTAAATTATAAAATTGTGCCCCAATAGAACGATGATAATTCTTCACCTTGATAAAATGTTATCCTTACATGAAAAGGTTTTTCCAAAAATAATAACAGTAATTTAGTTTAGGTACAGGCGACAGCATATCAAGGTTTACACTTCAACTACAAACTATGCCGCGGAGATAAGGTCGAGTCAAAGTCTAAAATCTAAAGTGCTGCCTATATACTAAGTTACTCTTATTATTTTCTTTTATTTCAATACACAGTTAGCGTAATAAATGAGTATAGTGCACCATATTGTGACTGTCCTCCTTAGGTTGAAAGATAAATATACATTTTAAAATACAAATTTATTTTGGTAGTTGATTGTATGGAGTTTCTTCGAACCTTTTACCGACTATTACTCGTAAACTAGTAGAGCTTATTTAGCTGTGATACATTTTCTTTTAATTTCGTTAAATACTTATATTACTATTGTAAATACTATTCAAATATTCATAAGTACCGGTTTAGCTGGTAGGGAGTGGGGCCATCTAATTCTAACAAAAATAACCATTTTAAAGCTTATTAATATTTCATAAATTGATCCCTGTATCGGAAGTATTTATGAAATACTAGGGGTATTCTTGAAAGACCTATTCAAAATTCTATATAAGGTATGTGATTAAAAAAAAATTCACCCCCACTGTACATCTGGAAGAGGAACCCTAAAATCTTTTATTAAAACATTTTATTTTATAACTGTGTAACACCAATAGTCTGCAAGTAAAAATTTGTGACATACAGATGGATATGGTGGACTATAAGTGCACCTAGTTTAACTACAGAACTCTAAAAAGAACGCATACATTGAATTTAGCGAGCACAACAATTTCTTGGTGTATTTTCTGTATAAAAAGAAGTAAACAATAAAACTTTAAGAGCTTTTAAATACTCTTCATTGACAATTTCCATTCCAAAAATAGAGGTAGGTGTATTTCGGATTACACAGTCGCTTTGTTGATAACTACAGTAGTTTTAGATTAATATCTGTGACCATTTATCTAGAAATATAAATCACAACACCTAGTTGCTTATCTGATAATGATAAACATTGAAGGTGGATAGCTTATTTTATGATATAAAATGTATCAATTTAATGCAAAATGGATAAGAAGTTTAAGAAATTAAGGTAGTTGTTGTGTAAAACGCATTGCCGACGAAATTCACTGAATTTTTTATATATTATTGAAATCATATATATTATCCAAATCATATAATAAATATCTCATTTATTTTAAAATTTAAAAATTATTTACCATTTAGTTTTGGTAAAAATTTCTCCCAAAAAGTGTACAATTAACATTACAGGTATATACAAAAGTAGTAATTTCACCACACTACATTTTATTAAAAAAAAGGCATCGAGTGATTTGTGGAAAAAACTAAGTTAATGTAAAATGATGTTATATTAAAATTTTCAAAAAAAAATTTACCGTTTAGTTTTGATTAAACTCACTCTCAAAAATTGTACAATTAACATTATAGGAAAAGTTGTCATTTCACTACACTTAATTTTATTTAAAAAATGCGTTGAGCGATTTGTCTAAAAAACTAAGTTATTACATTTTGAAAAAAACAATTTTCAATAAAACAATTTATATCTCTTGGATCTTATTGTCATGCGGCAACTACCTTAACTAGAATATTAAGTGATTCAATCAGATATTTAATTTTACTCATATTGACAAAGAAAAAATATGAAATAATTTCAATTTTAATGAAAATTGTATTACAATTGCTGTAAGATGTACATCTTAAATTTATGTCCAAGATTTTGTACAGTAATTAGATGTTCATCTTTGTCATACGCTGCTAGGTTCCATAATTCCAGCTCATAAGTATTAAGCACACATTTTCCTTTGTTGTATCTGTCTCTTCCTCTTGATGGATCTAAATCAAACAGCAGTTTGTGATGACTTTTTCCCCTCTCAGAATGTGATAAAGAGGACTAATAGATGCACACCGCCTTTAAATAGTGAATAAATAGTAGCCTTGTTGTGGTTGGGTTACCTCTTTTCAGTGTCTAAAGTTAACCGTTTTAGTGCCATGGTTTTTTACTTATGTATATTTAAAAATGCCTAAGAAATCTTTTGTTTTTGATGTCATTTACCCTTGTCTCGAAAAAAACTGTATCTCTTCCAAAAATTATCCAATTTTAATAATTTTTGCGGTTCCTTCTTAATAAAAACTTGTACAAGGATAATAAAATACAAAGAAAATGATGGAAATATATATTGTGAACAAAAATTGTGTTTTCACATTGTATTTTCACAGTCCGATACATCCTCCGTATCAGCAAAATAATTGTTATTGTCACTATTATTACAATTACTCAAAATTTGCATTACACCAAATTGTGAGCGCACCACAATGTCACTCCCACTATCACTTTCTTCACAACGTGAAAAACGATCATTTTCACTCTAATTATTTTCGTATTCCTACATTATGGGTTAAACATTTTCTTTTCCTGGATCCTTTTTATATTGCAATTACTAATAATATTATAATTTGAACTTTATGTAACACGTAGAAAGATAAAAAAATTAGCGATGCGTGTAAGTGACGCACGCAACCTCCCCTACTGCGTACTAAACAGCAACTGATTTCACGAGCGCCATCGTGCTCGTGGCAAATTTAGTTAGTACGCGCACGAGCACGATGGCGCTCGTCGGCACTCAAACTTTAAAATACCTCATTTCAATGTTATATTGAAATAAGTAATTGTTATAATACATATTTTTGTTCCTGTGTGATGTTATATAGTGCCTATGGAGTCTGTATTGAAGCTGGGTAGTATCTACCTTATTACTATTTTTTGTTTTATTATAATTTGTTTGTTTGTATATAGATGCTAACCTCTAAAACTACTGGATAAATTTTGATAAAATTTTGACTAATGTAAATCTCGGCATTTTAGTATAGTTTTAATCTATGTACTCTTATGCTATATTTAAAGAAAGCTAAGGTGTAATTATAAATGCGAGTAGAGTTATATAAGAAACTGCCTTTTTTCTATCTACTGATTCAATCATAAAAGATGCACGAAAACAATGTATTAAAGAATTATATCACTTGTAAAAGGGTCGATCTACAGAAAGTCAATGTGGTAGGAATTAATGATAATCAAAATACCTCATTTCAATGAGGTATTTTTTTGATTATCATTAATTCCTACCACATTGACTTTCTGTAGAAACTAGAAGCTCCAAGTTAGGTTAGGTTAGGTTAGATTACAAGAAATAACAATTTTACTTCGGAATATTAACGTTTGGTGGTTAGCACTTACTTTGCTTGCATATCTTCCTAACCCAGATTATGTAGGGGTTGAAAGAATCTTACAATCGATCAGAAGCCAGAGCTATCATTCGTTGAGGTCTGGTATATGTATTACTTAAATGTCTCTAGTTTCTAGGGTTTAGGAACCAATTTAATGCGGATATTTTATTTGAATTTCTGATTTAAAATTAGAAATTAGCACCATATATTAAAACTATATAGAGCATGTTCCCATTTAAATTATATGTGATAATTGGTATTTTTATTTAACTTATAATGCTGATATATAAGTGCGGCTGACCAACAGTGTCGCTAATATTTGTATTAGCCACAGTTGATGAGCCACTCGCTCACTTTTATTCGACGATATATATTTTGATAATTTTGTTTTTAGAAAAATATGACTTCATAAATAAAAAAAAAGTATTGTGCATTTGAGTATATTTCTTCCTCCACATTAAGCCAAAGAGTAAATATAATAAGTTATACAATAAAGATATATTCCATTAAATACATAAAAAATAAATAAATGCTTTTTCTTTTTCAAGCTTACGAGTTTTATTCTTCATCCGTATCACTTAGTGCTAGCATCTGAAATGAAAAAGATTGTATACGTAATGTTAAATATTATTGTAAATGTAGATTTGTGAGGGTAGAACAATTTTTTTCATTTGTTATTTAGGGGGTTGATAAATTGGTATAGTAAAAGAATTTGTTTTTGGATGCCCTTGAAAATGTGAGACAAAAATAATCTATAACATTTTTTGATTTGAGCCTTTATAACAGAAAATATATTTTATTTTTCATTTCAAAAATATTTTTCCTATCAATATTTTTTTCAATTCTAATTACATTTAAACATTTCTTTATTACAAGTGGAACTTCTGTGAAAAAGAAAAACTTAAGAAAATAACCAGCAAAGTCCAAACATTTCTCTCTGTGAACTAATACTTGTATCGTAGAATATTCAAACCTTATTAAGCGGTTTATTTATAAATTTCCATGTGGAATGGCAGTAAAATTGAGTATGGTGTATATGCATTGCGTGATATTTAATCCTTTAGTCAACGTTGAAATAGTATATCTTTGGAATAGGGTGAGATTCAAGGCAGTTTTATTGTCTAATTTTGTAAAAAGGAACCATGGAAGTCAACCTGTTTCAACAATTTTACGAGAAAATAGAAAAATATTGGTGTGTGGCACATGCACCATGGCATAATCAGTCGATAAATAAAGGATTCAACAGGTCAAATGGGGTTCATCGCTCAAAGATGGGTAACACATAAGCGTACCGACATGTGATTATGTTGTACTTTTCAGAACAAGTTTCCTTCCTAGTTCCATTATTGGATTAGTGGTATTTTATGCACACTACAAGAGTAAAATACTTTGAAATTAATTACTAGCATTAAAAATACTTTTACCTCTGTCATTTCAGCTGCCAAATGTAGCTCTTGCAATCCAGTAACTTCTTCCAAATATTTGGCACTGTTAAAAACCTCTAACAAAAATTTAATATCTTCTTTTTCATAAAGACTGAGAATTTGTTGAGAGCAGGCAATGCATTGCCTGAATTTGGCACTAGAAGGTAAAACCTGCTGGTAAGATGTTAGGAAACCTCTTATGGTGTGCGGAATTGGTCCCAAGATGCTTTCGGGGTCTTCAGCATGGCCAAAGCTGGTAGAGATGTTGTAGACAGCTTGTGCATTGGAGCTGTCAAAGTTTGTTTATGAGTATTTTTCATATAAACTGTTATTATCTATATTTGAATCAATTTCATAGAGGTGATCGATGTTTTAACATTGATAAATAAATTTGAGGAGGAATATTATAGAAAATATTTATAAGCTATAAGATACATACCCATCAGCATGGTGTAAAAGAGCTATAGCAAGCTCAACCGCAAGGGCACCAGCGATAGCCGATACTCCCGGTCTTGTTACAGTGCATTGCTGATCAAGAGTGCGATCTATTTGTGACTGCAAAATATGGTAATCATAAAAAAATTGAAGTACAAACAATTTATAGAATAGTTCTAAAACTCGCAACATCTTATCTTTGGCCTTACTCGAATGGCCAAAACAAATATTAACTATTTTACTGCATTTAGATGTTCTTTATGTGTTATGTTTACATCTCAAAAGAACCATGGATTGCAATAAAAATAAGCTATATTTAAGTTTTGAACTTTAGGCTGATTTACTGTGATAGTTTTATCAATTCTTAACTCTGTGTATTCGAATGTGTATTGTAATTGAAATTGATGAATAGTAATTGAAATTCAAATCCTTAGGGAATATTTGATTAAATAAATTAATCGAAATAAAAGTGGCTTAGATTTTAATCTGAACCCCTACTATTATTTTAATGAAAGTCTCATTCAAATCAGTCTAATAGTTTCTGTGTGATGCTCTAATAGACAAACATAGATAAACAGAAAAAGATACCAACAAATTGGCCTTCAGAAAACATTTGATACAGATATGGATAAACAAGTTAATATACATTAATTAATTTCTACCATCCAACTTCATTTACACTTGATTTGTCCCTACTTTAAGAACATCTGTTTCTTTCTATTTTGGTTAAATGCCCCAATGGATTTCAATGAAATTTTGCATAAAATAATATATATTTCAATTAAAATATAGCCAATATATGATTACGCTGTTATCTGTTTATTTGTTCGTTTGCATTTCTTTCCTGTTTAAACGGCCCAATGGATTTCAATGAAATTTTGCATAGAATAATATACATTTTAGTTAAAAGATAGTCTACATATAATTACGTTGTCATTGAGCAGTGATCAAAAACTTTGAAAAAATGATGCCATGAAAAACTGTATGTGCTACAAAACTATAGGAAAAGTTTGATATGACAGATGCCTATCTTCAATAAGTCATATACAATAAGAGTTTTAATGATAAATATAAGTATTATTGTTGAACATCATATTCATGGATATTTATTGTGCAAATTTATTAAAACTTATAATAATTAAAAGTAATCGAACATACAAAAAGAAAATATACAAAATTATTGCAAAATACAAATGTCTGGACTAAAGTGCCGTGCAAAAATTTTTATATACAAAATTATTGCACGGCACTTTAGTCCAGACTACCATTGCATAATTTGCATGGCGTGTCGCACTGCTCCACTACAAATGTTGAAAGTCAGGCCAGGCATATTATGTTCACAATGTTACATATCTTCTTCTGATACTTATCTTATTCTTTTTTAAAAAAGAAATTTTTTAAAATTATTTTTAAACTATACGAGAGAAGCCGCAATTAAAAGTTAGTTCCAATATATATTCAGAAATCATCTCTAAAAAGGTAAGGCATGGTCTGGGAATTTTAATTTAGGATCACTTTGTTCGTGGTGATTGTGTATTTTTGGCGGGTAAATGTATGTAAGTTTTAAGGTGCACCATTCAGTATTTTCGGAGAAAATGAATTGTAAATTTTTCATTGCTGTTGATATGTTAATCATTTTGAGTAACAAACAAGTGACGGTATATGTCTGATTAGCACACTGCTGGTCTCAGATTTGAATCCTGCAATGCAATATATTTTTTCACAATTCCAATTAAAATTAATTTCTAATGCAAATAACTGTTAAAAGTCAAAGTCAAGTGTAAAAGTGTTAGTCTTTTTTAAATATTTTTTGTTGTCAAAATTACATTTTCCAAAATGAAAAATATGGTACTAGTTTTATTAAAATTTTGATGATGCACAGAAAACGGAGTATGATGTGAAAATAAAAGTACGTAAAAAAATTATGTGAAATTTTTGCAGACAAATAAAAAAAGCGAAACTTAAAAAAATACAGAATTTAATATTTTAACTGAAATTTTTTTATATTATAATAAATATAACTTCAGTTATAATTATCGAACGAAAAATGCATGTTGGAGACAAAACAAAAAAGTAAGAAAATAAATGCTTGACCAGTAGAGCGCCAATCTTGCACTTTACCCACCTTAGGCACGCTGTTACTTCATAGTAACTGGAAATTGTATATAAATTGGTGAGAAATGCTTTATTTATATTATAATCAAATATAACTTTAGTCATAATTAGGGGAAAGAAATATGTATTTGGAGACAAAATAAAAAGTGACTAAATAAACGCTTCACTAGTAGAATGCCAGTTTTGTACATTACTACCTTAGGTACACAGATACTTGACAGTAACTAGAAATTTTTTTTGAATGTAAGTAGGCGAGAAATTGTTTGTATGTGACTAAGGTGAGAAAAGCTTTAGTTATATTATAATCAAACATAACTTTCGCCATGGGTATCAGAAAAAAATTTATATTTGGAGACAAAACAAAAAAGTGATAAAATAAACGCTTGACTAGTAGAGTGCCAGCCTTGCACATTACCACGTTAGCCACATAGTCTCCAGATAGCAACTGGAAATTGTTTGTATATAAATTGGCGAGAAAAGCTTAAAATTAAAATTCAAAATACCTTAAAATTTACATCAATTTACATATGGAACTGTCTATTAGTACATAAAATCTGATGGCAGATCATAATTCCCAAATCATGAAATTATCTTTTAGTTATTCTGTAACAGCCTTAATATTTTTTGTGCATGTTTAATTTCAAAGGAATATAACAACATTCCTTTGAGAATATGCTTTGAGAATATGTGATTAGGTTTTTGTGTATTATTAGTTTAACAAAGTAACCACAATACTGTCAACAAAGTCTTACAAAGATTATTATAATCTTACATTGCCAGGGGCAGTAACGTCATTGCAAAAATAACATCCCAATTCGTTTCCTGGTATGTCCCGTTTTAACATTCCATTATCAATACTTTTTTCAGTATTGTCATTTTGAGATATACCATGTCTCATTACAACGTAACTGTCAAATCCCAAAGCAGCATTTATTACGATCTGAAATTAATCACCATATTAACATTAATGAATCATGTATAATTAATTGCATATTTGAAAACTGATAACTACGTAATGAATAAAAAAATATTAAAATAACATGTTTAACATTAAGGTTTTTCAAAAGTTTAGTAAAATAACGAAAGTTATTTTAAAGAGGAAGTTTCTATGCAGTTAAAACTAAATATAAGGGTAAGCGTAGACTTGTAGAGTTGAAGTTATAAGTATATCAACTAGTTTAAACAAACTGATAAAATCAAGAAATAAAATTTTTTTAAAAAAGTCTTTTTATGTTCTGTACCATAGGTTAAAATGGGGAGTCTCAGTATCCATTCCTCCAACTAACTGTCATAGCCTTCTAAAATCTAAATCATATTACTTATAATAACTGAAATTTGACATGATCATAAAATTTGATACCCCAAAACTATTTCAGGGACAGAAATTATAATATTTTTTTGTTAAATAGGTAAAGGGCTTTAATCGAGCCATTAAGAAATTTTTTTTTTTAATCTCAGCGTGTGATACATCAACTCATTTGAATGTGAAAGGAAAATAATAGTTAAACATCATCCTAAATAAATTCAAAATATTGCTTGCTTTTACTATACGTATATACTTCAAGAAATATGGGGGTTTACTAAAGTATTAATCGGAAAAATCTAAAAAAATTGTTGTAAATGTATTGTGATACAATGTTGACATTATGAGATGAAGAAAGTTATTGGCTGGGTGTGTACTGCAATCTGGGGGTAGAAAAGTTCTGTACATTGTCATTTTTATTCTTGGAACAAGTTCAGTTTAGCAAAAATGTGGATTTCACAATTTTTTTAAATGGAAGGATCTACATAAAAAAGAATGTACTATTTTAAACAATTCAATCCATTATTTTATAGGTAAAATTTTTTTACTATTTTCTCTTTAAATATATAATTAGATACTACGCGTACAACGAACATATAAATTAAAAAGAAAAGTCATAAAGAAGTGAAAATAATAGAAAAAACCCTGAATAAATTGTTTATAATAAAATAATTCAAATCGAGTCCTATTTTTCCACTTTATTTAAAAAAGAAAACTAGGGAAACATTTTTGCTTAATTGAATCCATACCTGACTTTTTATGCATTTATAGCAAATTTTATGCATTTATTTCAAAATGGGTTACAATAGTTGTGTATTAAATTGAAAAAATACTTCGAAAAAGACTATTTTATGAAATTATAAATTTTACTGCACATGTAAATTTTACAGATTTCAAAGCAAAGGTATTGTGTGTATCGCACATTATTGGTACAGTCTACAAAACGTGCATAAAAGTTTGTTCGTAAAAATTAAATAACGTAATTTCGATAATACTACAAACTGTACAATTGCAAAATTTGGTTCCATTCGACAATAATTAATTTTTTTGAAGGAAAGAATGATTAACATATTCAATTTTATATTTCGGTAGGTGACAAAAAATAAAAAAAGGGTTTTTAAATATTTGTGATCTGTTCAGCTGTCACTGTCTATTTTCTTAGCTACCATTCGAAGATATTTATATGGATATTTTAGGAAGTTTAGTTGTTGTGGGACAAATTACATATTTAAAAAAACATTTTAAATTCCTTATATAGTGGGTATAATTTGAAGGGGCTAGTTATAACGGTCTCAAAAATATTTTTTCATAATTTTAGGTAATATATCTTCAGGTATGCACTTAAAAATATGCAAAAAATATGTTTCCCTCCTTAATTTAAGATACTACTGAACTTAACATTTTGAAAAAAAAACAGGAATTTTAGAAGTGTATACAAAGATTGTAGAAAAACTATAATAATTATTTATGGTATCCTAGTTCTTGATATATTTACAATAATATGTATTTGTCTCCCTACTTAATTATATTAGGATTGTTAAATATTTAATAATAAAGGAAGTCCATGTTAGTGATGATTTATGGAAAATAAAGTAATTTCATTTCAAATTAGGTATGAATCCTCAACGTCTAAATCACACTCGTACTACCTGGTTTTTATTTATAAATAATTAAATAAAATGTTATAAAGTTAAAAAAATTAGAATAACAAATTTGTTATCACAGAACGAAAATTATTTTCGATTTTTTATAATTTTTTATATATAAAATATTTGTACTCTGTTTTTCATAAGAATATTTGAAGCCAAGTTAGTGTGGTTGGTAGTAAGTTGATAGAAAATCTAAATTTTGAAGAAGTCTATATACTAAATTAATAAGTAAGCAAGAAAATAAATATTAGTAAGAAAATAAAGACTAAATTTTTAATATTATAGCTTACACGAGAAATAAATGTATATTTACCTTCTTATGATAGGCACCTAACAATGTAGGCAACCAACGGGCTTCTCTTGAATCGAGTAATAGAAATATGATGTCATGATTTTGGATTGCTTCAATTAATATGTTGATGTTTGAAATTGTTTCATCTTTTAAAGAATCTCCAATAGGATGTCCAGGCATGGGAATATGTAAACAAATCCCGTGAGAGTTCTGGGAAAATTGTCAAGTTCTTTTAATTTTTTGCATGTACAACCAGTAGCACAAGAGTGTATAGGTTGGAATTACTAGCAATAAACTTAGTTTTGAAAAGCAATCTAATAATCTTAAACTAGACTAAATTGCATTGAATTGAATGCTAGTATATTCAGGTCTTGTTTCATAGTATTAGATTTAATATTAGAATTACTTCCATTTCACCTTTGCCTTCGACCTCAGTTTTGGCTTTGTCTTCGCATTAGCCTTTGCTTTAGTCTTCACCTTTTATTATTCACCTTCCCCTTCGTTTTCCCCTTAAGCTTTCCCCTTAAACATTTCCCTTAAACCTTTCCCTTAAACATTCCCTTTAAATCTTCACCTTATTATTATATATATCAAGAATTGCTGGTTTGATAGTATAGGATAAGTTGGCGAGTAACATTATCCACTAAGTTTCAGGTTGATTTAAGAAAAATAATTTCTAAACGTAAAGATATCTGCTTCATTGCCAGTATATGTTTCGTTCGAAGTTTATGTTTCGTATGAAGATTTCTATGGATGACCTGATTCTATTCAGGTCAGGTGACCGTAGGCGCAAATATAAGTACCATTATTGTGTCTCTCATATTTAAGTTTTTTTTTATAGTCTCTGTGTTTAGGATCAATAATTGTTATGTAGCCTAAACTAATTAGGTTTCAGCTTTTCAATTTTTTTTTGAGAATGCTAGTGAAAACTAAGCTGGGTTGCTTTATATGTGTACTGCAGTTGGTGCCATACGAAGAACTGTGTGAGAGGTGCTATGACACAAGTGCACACTCCGGGAAGTGTGGAAATGATCATTGAGGATGGTAATCAGTGATTATATGGTGGCACCTGGTGTTAGTTTTTGCCTTACACATGCGGCCACATCTATTTATTGCCAGTTATGATATAAACTGGGCTGTCAATGACCTTTTTCTTCAGAGTTCGTGTACAAAATAGGCATTTCTTCAAAGATGAAAATTTTTAACCATAGTTTGTATATGGTACGTTTCTATCTAAATACATCTATGTGACTTATGTATGTGACATTAATTTGGAAAAATATTCCATTATCGAAACCTACATGTTAAAGTTTATTAACATTTTTAATCAGGTTTTTCTTAAATTTTATTTTTAAACCTATATTTCTATTATATTGTTTTAATGTACTTTTATATTACTATAATATATTGAACAATATAGGTCCTGAATATTTCATATGAAGGAAAAGTACTCACTGCACTCGGTATAATCTTTTTGATACTCTCTGCTGCTGCCATTGCTTTGAACTCTCCTCCATTAAGACAGTTTTCATGAGTGTATAAGCTCTGGCGAACAGGATTTGAATACGACACTGTACCGTTATCAATGAAAGTTATTTCCCGAATACCCCAAGCCTGCAAGGTGAAAAATATGAAATTTATACGTAAAATAATGTTTTGGTGTGATTGATATAAGTAAATAGGGTAAAACATGTATGATTAAAAGAAAGATGATTTCATTAGAGAAAAATTAAAAAAAATAAATGAACATATTGAAATGTCTTAGACATTTAAATTTCCAAATTTTCCATATACAGTAGAATCTCGATAAGATAAGCCTTCATAAGTTCAAAACCTCTGCAAATTAAGAAATGTGTCACTTCCCTTCCATTTAGACTCTAAAACTTTTGTTACCAGAATTGTAAAATCTTGTTACTAAAAATAATCACGGTGCTTTTACAGTATTTAGCCCTTTATAAGTCAAAGTTACGTTAGCAACTTTCGTAACTTAAAGTCAATGTGTTATTTTCTACAATCTATACCAGTCAAACTTTTTATATCGTTATCAAATGGCTCGAAAAAGGCTTTGGTGGCCTTGCTTGGTGTTGCTGGGAATTTTCGTTAACACTTAACACAGAGAACGTTTTTGTTAATTGACCCGATATATGTTCACCAGATGACAATTTGTTTTGTTTTATTGCTTTTTTATATTGATTTCTTGTCCTAGTATTAATATGGTTAATTCCATTGAGATAATCACTTTAATCCTTAGCTTTCTTGTCTTCTTCTTCCTTGTCTGGGACATATAGCATATTTTTTGCTAATAAAACAATAATAAAATGAGTTCTAAGTGCAAGTTAAAGGTATGCATACATATGCTGAAAAGTTACAAGTGGTCGAAGTAACATAGACAAAAATAATTTATCTTTGTTTTAATAAGAAAATTTAATAGATTTACTATGTTCAAATAAAAGGTTTTTTAAATAAAATGTACATCCCTGCAAAGAGAATTTTTATTTAGCTCTGCTTTCAAACTTGAAACCTCCTTAAGTGAAATCTACGACCATGAGGCTTCATTAACTTATATCTTTAAAAAATTAAAAGCTCTAGTCTCTAAACTTTGCATCATCGAGGTTCTATTGTATGACGTAATTTAATATTCTTTGCCAAAGCTTACAACAAGATTTCTTGCTACGGAGCAACCAAGTGTTCCTGCACCAAGAAGGAGGCATTTAGTTTTTTTTATTAGGTCCAAATTTAATTCTGGTAAGAGACGCCACTTCATCAATTTTAAATTTAAATCTGCTGATGACTCGGCAAGTCTGGAATAATAAAATTTTTTTCATAACCACTTTAATAAAAACTTTCAGTATAAATTTTATTTCAGTATAAATTAGTGTATTCAGAAGTTTGCCATAAATGATTACTTGACTGGATCCATTGATGATGCCATATTTGCTAATCGAGGTCCAAATTTGCCTCTATCATTACGTTCCCAACCAACCCAGCCATCTGGTTCAATTTCTCTTGAATGCTATAAAATAATAAGAATAATGAAAATTAAGTTGCAAATTTATTTTTTCATGAAATATAATCATTACTTGGTGCTTTATACATATAATTATTTACTAAGCACATTCTTTTAGTTGTCGTGTTGTGAATGATAGATTGTAGAATGTGATATGTTTGAGAATCAGAAGTACATTATCTGACCAAGAATGTAATTGTGTAGTCATATTCTATAGTTAGTTTCATATATAAATCTATATAATTTCATTACATACATATCTTTATTTACTGCTGTATAAAAATATGAATGTGGAACTATTATATGAATTGTGAACAATGTTAAAACCTTTGAGTCATGGACAAAATTCAGAAACATGATAAATGAGGTACAGAGAATAGTTAGTTACAATGTTTTAGACTATATGCTAAATGACTTGTCAAGTTTCAATCAATTAACATTTATAGTTATTAAAGAAAATCTTCTGTGAATGATGACAATAATTTAAGATTTAACAAGGTTAATTAAAAGGCCATGCAATTTAGTATACTGACTGATATGGTGAAGGTTATATTGAGGTTGACATTGAAGTATCAAAAAAATTCAAAGTCAAAAAAACTATTTGAAGCTAGCAATGTATAGATGAAAGTTCGACATTAGGTTTTATATGAAAGGTTTAATATACGAGGGGAGGTCCAAAAGTCTGTGGAATGAAGGGCATGGGAGGGGGGTATATAAGTTATTTATTAGAGGTATATAAGTCAAATGTCTAGTCCCTAATGTCATTTGTTAATGAATAATTGTTCTTTGAAGAAGTAAATCTGGAAGTGATTTGCATAAAGCAAAACATAAGCAAAACGAAGGATGCACTGTGATTAAATTCCTCACCGAACAAGGAAAAATTTTCAAATCATCATGAGTGAAATGGAAGTGGAGATGTTTATGGAGATTGTTGTCCTGGTAAAACATTTGAAAGTCAAGTGGCATAGTTTATTTAAACAAGGTAGAGACCTGATTGAAGACGACCCCCGCCCCGGACGTCCGATTGAGGCCATCACGTTGGATATTGTTGAAAAAGTCGAAAAACTTATATTGGAAGACGCTCGCCTGAAGAAGAATGCTTATACCGTCGCAAAAGAGTGGAGGCGTCTATGGAGTTTTTGAAGCTGTGTGCTGATGAACCGAGTTCGATTTCAGAGAGAAATGTGACTGGAGATGAAACTGCGGTTCATTACTTTGAGCCTGAGTCTAAGCAAGAGTCGATGCAATGGCACAAAAAGGGCACTCCACACCCTAAGAAGTTTAAGGTCTCAGAATCGGCTGGAAACTTGACGGCAACCGTTTTGGATAAACTGAAGGAAGCTATCAAGGAAAAGAGACACGGTGGTGGCTAGGGGTTATTAGGGGGTATTGCTTTTGCAAGATAATGCACCGGTTTACAAAAGTAAAGTTGCGATGAATGCTGTTCACAAACTCAGCTTCGAATTGCTGATTCTGATGACAGAAGTAAGGTGAAGGTGACAATTTTAGCTCATTTTCAGGGCAAAGACAAAAAATATTTTTTTAATGGTTTAGAAAAATTTATTTCAAGATCTAATAAATGTACTGAGCTTAAGGGAGATTATATTGAAAAAGAAAAGTAGTTTCATTATTTTATTTAACTTGCAACCCTTCTGTTCTGTGAACTTTTGGACCTCCCCTGGTAAGTACAAAAAAATGTAATAGCTAAGGTTCTGCATTGTGGTACATCAGTAAGTAATTTCTTTCCACCGAGAATAAGTATTTGTTGATTTAATCATGCGGTCAGCAGAAGTTGTCTTCGAAATATGTTATATTATATTGTCCTCGAAATATGTTGTTAACATTATAAAGTTGAGCTGAAATCTACCAAATAAATGCTGTAGAGAAATAAAAAGTGCTATAACTATTTTTCAGGATAAATCATAGATTGTCAGCTACTTTAACCAATACTGTTGAAGTACAGTGGACCCTACTTGAAGAAGACTGACTAGATAATGTTGATACTTTTAGAGGCAGCATACTCTTATACTTTTCTGTATTCAAATAATAAACATTTAACTGTTAGGTAAAAATCAGTGCTCATCCATGTATGCCAAGTAGCTTGCCAATAGATGGATATGACACTGCACAACAACAAGTACTCAAATTTTTAATTAGTAAGGTTTACAATTAACAATGAATTGAAGAATTTACTTTATAATTTAGTTATTTAACATACTTTGTTAAATTTAAAATATCTGTTATAATAATTGGGTTAAAACTTAATTGTACCGTCTTTCTTTTATAGAACTTATTACAGAGCTATTGAAAAATGCCTAGAATAATAGAATGTATAATAAATTTTCTTACTTACAGTGGGTAAACGTATTTTGTAGATTTTGCTGGATGTGATACAAGCATTTTGTTTAACTCTCATGGCAATAAAAGACCACTCTATACCTCGAAGTTTTTCACACGAATTGGCCAAAGCTGCAATGTAGTTTCTCAATACCCAACTCGGGTTTTCAGTATTACTAGGATCAATGAATCCAAAATATGTACGCCCTATTTCATCCTCATTTATATCAAGGATTACTGAATTATCTCGTGCCATTTTGAAGACTGATGTCAGTTGTTTAACTGTGACATCATTTTCATTGGCCTTGACGTAGAAAAAGAACTGTTGGTCCTTTGGCAATTCAACAAATTGCTTTTGCAATGATAATATTTGCTTTTCATTGAAAATTTCTCCCAAAATTTTTCCTTTCCCAGCAAAATAGGCTATAGGTTTGGTGGGTGCTGGGAATGCGAACCAATAATAAAATGTAAATTTTTTCAGATCCTGTAATGGCAGAGTTAAAAAATTTAAAATAATTTTTTTATTTGTGAAAAAGAATTTTTAATAATTATGGATGAAATATAAGACATAACAGTAATATTAGAATAAAAAGTCTGTTAAATACAAGTAGATTAAAAGGATTCTGTAAACATTAAGGTACACATAAAAGCTTAAATGTTTCAGGGAACATAACATTTATTTTAAGCTACATATTTACTAATATTAATATTATTTCCCCCATATAAATATGTTCTAGTATATCTTATAATTCCACATAGAAATGAATGTTTTACTTGATTTTTCCTTTATTTGTGGTAGTAAGCTTCCTATAACATTTCTGGATTTTAGGTCAATGGAAAGTACTTTGTACGTTTTGATGACAAAGACATTATTGAAATATGTGATATTTGAAAGTTCAAAAGTTTGTGATAAAGAAAGAAAGCAAAGATTGTATTCTGTAAGAAGCTTCAATTTTTTACACCTTTTTTGATTTTAGTATAAGAGATGTTTCCAAAGTTTTAGGAATGTAGTGCTATTTTAAATGCATAAAACTTATCGGCCACACTATACGTCACAGACAAGTCCTCATACTTTTACGTAGCTATCCTGTGCAATAAAATTCAGTGTGCTTTTGTTTCTACACTGATACAAATGTATTTTTTTAAAGCTATTTTTGCAAGTATGGAAGATGCTGCTAAATCTTAAAAGTCAATAATTTCCCTTTTGTTTGAAGAGAGCGTGAAACCTTCAGAAATTTTTCAACGTCTGAAAGGGGTATTTGGGGAAAAAGCACTCTCTATTTATGGGACAATGGTTTTAAAGCTGCCAAAATATTTCTAGAAGATGATCAGCACAGTGGATGTCCGAGTACTCCTGTAAATGAACGAATAGATTCTCCGTGGCAACGATGTTTCATGGAGAATCTATTCAATTCGGCAAATAACTATTTATGAAATTAGTGTTAGCGTAGGAATAGGTATACGACAGGTTTATTAAATTTTACATAAACGGATATCAAGGCTGTTGAGATTGGAACAAAAACTCAACAGTTCTGAAACATGCCGCCAACTTCAAGAGTCTTTAATCCGACACGACGGATAGTAACTACTGAAGAAACATGGATCTTACTTCTATCCCGAGACCAAAAATCAATCCAAATGTGCACATTTATTGAATTTAAAGTATGTGCAGTTCTGTCGGTCAGAAAGATAATGATGAATGTATTTTGAGATTGTGAGGGGACAATTTTTATGGATTATCTACCAAAAGGTATTAAATTAATGCACAATACTACCCAAAATTTTTTATTTGGTCTGTTATAATAGGCACATTAACTCATTTGGTACCTGGAAATTTGAGCTCTAAATGTTTACGTTGTTACAATAATATTATTAACAAGGTGCTCAATTTTGTATCAGTTATTTTGGTAAAAATAAAAAACTATAAATTTAATAGCTTACTGCAAAAGAAAGAATAAAAAATCTTTGCAACAATTGCGGACTTTTAATCCATTTTCCATTAGTAATATCTTGCCAAATAAGTTTGCCTTCGTTATTGAGTATTTCTACTTTATCACAGTTTTTAAAATCTTCGATGGTATTCTTGTTAAATAAAACTCCACACACTGCATTTCCTTGTTTGGAATTATCAGGAGAACTAAAAAGTTAAGAAAATTATTAAATTAACAAAATAATATAATGACTTGCATAACATTGTTTCTACGGTTTATGTTTGCAAATAACTAAGTCAAGTAACGAAAATCTTATTGTACACTATAAATCAGGAAGTCAATAATATACAACGTATTTTAAATAATGAAACTTCGTATAAAGAGAACAAAGAAAGATTTTATTTTAACATACCTATTAAAAGACGTCCCGCTGACTTCAAAAATACATCCAATATCTTCACGATAACAAAAGTTTCCAAATATTAGTCTTCTTGTCTCAGCGAGTCTATCAATTTCCAGTTTTATTTGACTAAACTTGTGCCAGAAACTTGGATCAACACAGGAAGAGAATGGAACATATTGAATTATATCGTGTTCCATTGTTATGTTTAATAAAATTTAAGTTTAAGGAAATTGAATATGATTATGAAATACTTTGTCTCAAATTTTATATCAACGATTTCTGATAATAAAATGTAAACAATACTGACATATGTCAACTGTGAATGACACTGACATTTTCTTATTTTTCTGGCGCATGCGTGCTTAGCAGTTATGTCCACTTATATATACCATATGATAGCTATGACTGAGTAGAGCAACATAAAATTTATCGATAGTTTAAACTGAGGAAAACAAAGATCGAGTTTTCATATTTTTATACATATGGCGGGACATAAATCATATTAGCGGTATTCTGTTCTCATTAAAACATGTTTTTTTGCTACTCAGCATTTCATAAAAAGAAAATCTGGAAAGTGTTTCTCAAAACTATTATCGTTGTTACAATGTTTGAAACTTAATATATACATATGTTTTTCCTGGACGTGTTGCTGGTATAGCCTGTTCTATAAATATGGTAATGGTATCTCCATTATGACCGGAAATTAAAAAAATATCAAAATTGCAAGAAAATAATTTTTTTTTTAAACTATCATCACAAACTTTTTAAAAATATAATTATAAAAGCTTATTTTGTAGGATAAGGTAGAAAACAAGCACTGCAAAATGTTGTTTCGCATTTTTCACAAAAAGTTAAAGGTTTTTTTATAACCTTGTCCTTGGCAAGGCCTTTGTTTCTTTTCATCATATGATGACCTAATTTATCAAACTTGACAGGTTGTAAAAGAACTTCCGAAGAACCCGGAGTAGGTTTATTTGCCCTGCCTTCTGACTGAGACCAGTACCATTTCTTACCTCTAAAACGGATTGGATATTTAGAGATCAAAAATCATGTTTATCTACTCTTCCCATGTTTTTATTATTATAATTATGATTAGGTCTTGGCTGATTTACAGCCATTTTGGTCTTTTCTGTCTTAGAATACCTATTAGTTTTCACAAAAGATTCAGCAGTATCGAAATTAGTCAAAAGACATACTACATTCTTATCATGCCATTTCACGCATAAAGTTTCATTATTTTTATCAAAACAGTGATGGCAATACCCTCGTTCTTTCTTTTTCATTTCTTGTTTTGTCATGATAGGACATTTCTTAGTCCTATTTTCTCTTAATGTGCCCGTTGTTCTGAATACTTAAAATTTTAAATCAATCAATCAACAACTGCACATTACTGAAAAAAATATTGAAGTAGACTACATGTGCGCTGGGATCCGTACACACTTCAAGCAACTTTTTACCACCATTGAACCTAAGTCACTGCCGTCAAAGGTTTGACCGTCCTTGCCTGCATATAGCGATAAGTTATAAGAATAATTGCTGATTCCACATAGAGCCCAAAGCTTGTATCCAAATCTCACTCGTTAACCTTTTATAAATTATTTGATACCATGATGGCTGAATAATAAATTGTTTGATACCATGATGACCAACATGATGACGAAGTTTTTGACGATTATTTCGTTAACAGCTAAATTGGATACAAATATCCAAAATTTTCAAAATGATTCATAAGCTGTATTGATAAGTGGGTGAATTTTGAAAGTTTTATCAATATCATCAATTCTCGAGTTGTCATTGAAATGCAAATATGATTTTATTTTATCCGAACGATTTTTTGACATTACTTTTTCGACAAATGGAATACGTAAGTCATTATCTCTATACCAATAAATTGGTGATAGGCAGAGAAAAAAACAATTTTTTTTAAATAGCAATTCAAAATGCAAAAATATTTTAAAATAAAAGATATCGTGCAAAAATTCGACCATCTTTAGGCTTAGGGGAGAGGGAGGTAGTTTCTAACAGAGGCAGTTTTGAATTATTAGATTTATAAAATCATCTTTTCTTTTCCCTAACCTTTAAAACCTTTTTAATACTGGTAACACGAAACTACATATCTGTCAGTTCCTAACTACCGTTAATGTCAGTGCCATTCCGAAAAACTGGTGGCGTTGCTTTACGGAGACGAAAGTAAGTATATATTCTTTGTTTGTAAGCAAATTACTGACAATCTAAGAATTATTCTTGAATTATGGTTATTTTATATTGTTGCACATATTATAATTAGAGTATTAACAAATATTAGTTCGTTGAACACCAGTTAGTTTTTCGTCTAAAAACTTTTTTTTAGTTGGGGCAGATTTGAACAAAATCGCTGGGGTACTTTTGAATAAAATGTTCAAAAGTGCCCCCCTGTATAATTAACTGTTCTATTTATTTTTTCAACTTTATAGGTAAATAACTACATTTTATAATGTTTTTACAGTCATAATGGTGAGCAACTACTAAAAGAAAAAAGAGACTGACGTGAACGAAGATGATGCTGAAAAAGCTGTATTGTGTGTTGTTAACGATGGCGTCAAGCTGAGGACTTCTGCTTGTATAATCACTTTATGCTACAAAATAAAAATGTATAAGGAGAATGTTATTCCAAAAATAAAAACTATAGCAGTTAACGCACTGTCCATATAGTTTTTACCAATGCTGAGGAAGTTATGCTGGAAAGATACTTTTTGAAAATGTCGAAAATGAATTATGGTTTTACCTATTTGCAAGGTCGAGAATTGGCATAACAATATGTAAGAGCTTTAACAATAAATAAAATAGCGGGTATTAAATGGATGAAATGCTTTATGAAAAGGCACACAGTATTATCTTGAAACTACCAGCCTTGAAAACCTGAAACTACCAGAAAACCTAAAACTACCTTACCAACATTTATCGCTCAACAAGCTTTAATAAATATAATATTAAGATGTTTTTTAATAATTATGAACCTGTGTTGGAACGGAAATTATACTGCAGATCGTATCTATAATTTAGATGAGACCAATATTATTCTTGTTGTACAAGCATTTAATATCATCGCTAGAACAGACCAAAAGCAAGATGTACAAAGTGTTTCTACAGAAAGAGGTCAATTGATAACTGTGTGTGCAATTGTGAATGCTCTTGGGAGTGCAATTTCTCCTGTTTTCATTTTTCCAAGAGCTAAGTTTCATTATTTTACGCTCACTGGAGCTCCAGTTGGAAGCGTCGGGTTTGCAATACTAGTGGCTGGATGACGGGACCTTTGTTTCTGATAGTTTTACAACGCATTAAAAAAACTACTAGATACGCTGAAGAAGATAAAATTCTTATACTCCTTGACAACCATGAAAGTCACTGCACTACCATTTCAACCTGCCCATGAACTTGACCAAATAAATACGGTTGCTGCTGATTATACACCCATATATCGGAATGTTGAAATATAAGTGCAAAATTAGCACTTACTCTGACTGACTGCACTTACTGAAGCAATAAGATCTTTTCCTAAAGCGACTCCTCGAACTGGAAGAAAATGAAGAAAGAAAGGCTCATCACGTATTTTAACTAATACTCAAGAAAAATCTGCAATTGAAGCGGCTTATGTAGAGCGCATGAAATATAGGTTGTCAATTCTTCCTTTATCGAAAAGAGGCAAATTTGTGCCCAAGAAGATTACGCATCATATATAAGACATCTTTATCGATATCAGAAAATGTCGAGAAAGATGTCTTGATACTTCCTGATAGTTAATTTTTCATTAATTATTTACGTCGTTTTAGTATTAAAAAAAGATGCAACTTGCTATTAGTAATATGGAAATGTGTCAATTTTACTTGTGTGTGTACGCATTTTACGTGTGTGTGTGTAATGTGTAAATTTTACGTAGACGTCTGACATATTACTAATAGCAAGTTGTATCTTTTTTATAAAAGTAAATTTGACGCTATTTTAATTACGAATCTTAAATGGATATTCTATGGATGAATTTGATTTTAAGTCAAGGTTTCGTCGCTGTTTCACATTTCGGGCGTATACTTCGCCAAACAGTAGTAATTCTAGTTTAGCCAACCAATTGTTGATAAGAAGATTCAATCGCATTAAGAAATGATAACAAATTGAAAGCGTAGATATGATATTTATTTTCAACATTAATTAAGTTAAAAAATAAATTTCTAAAATAAATAATTAAAAAACTGTTTTTCTTACATTTCTTCTCCATAAGTAATATTATTCGCTAAAAATTTATTATGAGTACCTATTACATAATAACAAAAAGATAAAAATTGACAAAAATCAAAAACCACTTTATATATTTTAATTTTTTTATTCAAACTTGTTCTCGTATGTTTCTAGCACTCATATGTTTGCCAAAAATTATAAATATTGTGCTGAAATAACTAACATGGCATTGTAATTCTGTTAACATAACTTTTGCCTTAAGAAATATATCCAATAAAGTGTTTTAAAAAACTATAACTATTCGCAGCCTGACAATATTATATTTACGCCAAAATCCCACTAAAATTATGATGAGGAAAGTTTGTTTCTTTGTTTGTATGTTTTTTAAGAAAATCATGCAAAAACTTTTGATCTAGTTGGTATAAAATTTCCGTACTATGATAGCTTATAGTTTCCAGATTGCCATAGACTAATCGTAGATAGTATGTATGTTGTATAATTATCGAGATATAATTAAGAACGCCAACTTAGTTAAAGAAAATGCTTTCATATCAAGCGCTGAGAAAACTGTTTCATGTGCATTAACATCAAGAATAGAGGAAGTACAGGTATAAAAATATACATAGAAATGTCTGAAATATGCATGTATATAGAAGTTGTCCTAAATGAGCAACTGTAATAGTTTTTAAGTTTAAAAAAGTGGCGTGAGGAGAAAGTTTATTAATTCATATTAAAATAATCGTAAAAAGTAATTTTTTAAACATTTATGGAGATAAAAATTCTCCAGAAAATCAAATAAAGAGACGTTGAGAGGGGGAAATGGGACATATTTAGCGTAGGAATATGTTCATTAATAAAATGTTCTAGACTACATTCACTATAATTTTACTATTATGAAGTCGGGGTAGAACCCTACCTAGTACATTTATATAAAACCATGTTTTTTTCCATGCCGTTTAGTTGTGAATAAACAAATTGATACTTAAAAACCAATCATCATATTATTCAAATCTTAATTTTATTCTCAACATTCATCAGACAGCGTTCAATAAATAAAGATTTCTAATATTTGTTGATCTCGGATACAACGGATCAACAAATTCTAGAGGTAAGCAGTCATTATAAAATTGAACTAGTTTACCAATTGCGATCGCTTGCTAGTCCAAACGGCAAATAGGCAATGGTTTCGTTTCGTAATGTGCAGCTGATCCTGTACTTGGTAATACCAAATGTGTTTCGTGTCCATGATTTGCTGCCGATTGTTGCTTTTTTTCAATATTTTATTTCTTTATTTTCAATTGCTTCTTCTACGTCCATGCTAGCAGCAAATGAAAGACATTTTATTTCTAAAATGCCATTTCCATATTTGCAGTGAGGTGTAGCTTCCAAAAAATAATATTCCTATTCAACAAACAAATCGCACTCCTCAGTAACCATATTTTCTTGGATGTAAAGCTAGTTTAGTATAGTTTGTTTATTACCTTTACCATATTTGATGGAAGAAATATTGTCTAATGGGAAACCGTACAAAACGGTTTTGACGAGACGAGACCCCAAGGTATCTTTTTTCTTTGCTTGCTTACCCTGCCAAACCGCGATGCAGTTAGAAGTTTTTCGAATTTCAAGCCACTTTGTACTACTACCTTGTAATGGTATTTCTTTCTAAATCGTCTCATTTAGATTTGTGGGAGACTATTTACTTGAAAATACAGATTTACATTCTACAAGTAAATTGTCCCTCATATCAGCTTGTTAGCAATTGACTCCATAATCAGCATCTATCAATATACTAGTCTGGATTTTTTCTTTTCATGGTTTTGAATGTAAAATTATTGAATATCTCTTTGATTCCAGGCGCGCAATTGATTCGTCAGCAGGTTTTCCAAAAATGACTTTATGAAGAACGGAACGAAACCGTTGCATATTAAAACATATTACTGTCCCTGTACTACTGTCTCTCCTGTCTCTACTGTCCCTCCACTAGTAAAACTTCTTTGAGTAAAATTAATGCGTTTCTCTCCAATAAATTTGGCAACCTGAGCATTGAGATTTTCTACCACGTTGCTTGTAACTAGACTAGCTCGTGTTAAATTTCACGGAGTTTTACGCTTAATTCTTGTAGTTTACGCATCACATACTAACATTTTTATCATTATTGCGAGTTGCTTGAATAGCCGGTGAACAAAAATGTTGGGCACAATTTGTGTCGTCGCCAAATACATGACAAGGATAATTTAGGATATTTTCTGATGAACATTTTATTTATATTTTAAACATTATATTTCCTGATAAACGACTTAATAATTGTTGCTTCCAATGACGAATTGCGAAATTAAGTCCTATTTTTAATCGTAAATATTTACCTTTAATGATTTTACGTGGACCAATAGGTAATGCTAACAAAGCATGCAATAATATCGCAAAAGATGATTTTTATATTCCATTTTTTCCATTGTTATATTTGCATATGGATTTAAACCTAAAATCATTTTATAAGTACTGGAGTCACCATCAGAAATATGTTTTCCATAAACGAGCTTTCGATTACGGATTGAATTCGAATTGGATTTGAATTGTTTTTAAAGCACATGTGTTCCAAAGGAATAAAGTTCTTGTTCCAAAGGAATAAAATTTTTGCTCAAGTACAAATTACACAATATTTATTTTGAACACCGAAATATAGTAATTTTGTTGTATTAAAACCTACGACAGCAACAGTACCTTAACGATTATTGTGATTTATTCCATATGATCTTTTTGACCAACACCCTTCAGCTACCGTACCGTCATCGTAAGTATTCCTTGAGCGTAATGAATCTAAATAAACATCTTCAGGTGGGATATTAGCAAAGATCTTTGCTAATATCCCACCTGAAGATGTTGTAATACAACGAAACCTAGGTCGTGGTAAAGAACTTAACGTTGATCAACGTCAACGCGCTAACGAAATAATGCTTTAATGTGCGTTAATATAAACAACCGTCGACTTCGACCGTTCATTAACAGCAAGGGTTGATCAACTGTTAACACATTTTTTCATTAAAAGCGTTAATCGTTGACGCACGTTAACGTTGAGCGTTAACTGTTAATCGTTTTTCGACTCAGCTCTTGTATATTTACGTCGAATTACGAAACTATAAAGTTGAACAAAGCTGCCAGAAACTACGTCTTTGACGTCATTCAGCCGTCGACTCATTGTCTATCTATTCTGTGTGTGCTTTTTCACAGTTTCTATTGACGTTTTCGTACATTATTATAAGAGAATTTAGTGCGTAATTTTGGGTGATTTGAATTCGTGTTTATTAAATAAATATAATATGTATCAACATTTTGCCTAACAATTTTAAAGATAACTAGGTTTTTGACATACTGAATGTACTTTTTATTGTAAATTAGCGTAATGGTTGAGATTAGGCATCCTAAAATACATCTATTTCACGATTATTCTGAAATTAGATGATTCGTAACTTCATTAAAAGACTTTTTTCCTAAATCTTGTCACTTTAAAGACTTTAATTAATTATTAAAGAGGTATCTTTCTAAAGATATATAGTTTGTGAAGATGTGTTGCGTATTTCTATAGATATAGCATCTCTAATTACACCTCTATCGGCATAATTTGAGTGACGGCCCATTCTTAAATTATATTTCATGACTCCAAGCCTCAGTTGCGTTAATAGTTAGTATTCTTTGGTTGTATGCTACGTGCCTCTGCACTGTGTAATTAGTTTCTCTTTGTTTTTAAAAGTAAAAAAACAATTTAATTTAGCAAATATTTAAGTAAAATTATTGTGGTTACTGTAGGAAGTATAGTTTTAAAAAAAATGAGTCCATATTCGTAAAATTTATTCAGTAGTGCCAAATACATGACAAACATAACATTAGCAATATTTGCATTTACAAATTATGTGTATTAGAGATACAAATAAAACACATTGTACAACACTTTATTATTGCGTCCAATAAGCACTTTCGTTTTGACGATCTTCATTATTGGTTTCCTTAATTATTCCATTTTCCTTTATCCTACATCTGAATTCCGCTTGGAATGAATGTTCGTAGTCGGGAAAAGGTACACTGAGTTTTCTACTAAAACTGAGATTTCCACAGAATAGTCTAGATTATAATCACACCTAGACACAGTTTCATTTTGAGACCAAGTAGCTTCGGGCTTGGATCGTCCATCCAACGATATTTGTTGATGTTTATAAAGATATTTGTTGATGGTTGATGATAACGATCACTAATGTATTCACTAATTATGCAACCTAAAGATTTGTACGTGTTGAGAAACAGGGTAATTTAGTAGATACTCATAACCTTCGGACGCCGCACATTAGTTTCGATTAATTTAGTTGCACGTCGTCGATAGGCGTTCACTGAAATCTTTGGTATTTGGTTCATGAGAGTGCATAATTGAGTACTGATAAAGTACGGAAATTTAAAAGCTCTCCCTGTGCGGACAGATTAATTTAGTTGAGCACATTAGTGCCACCAAGTTCACATTATCTTTGCTTAATTGTTTGTCACAATGTGTTCAAAATGTCATTGATATTAGTACAACTACGATTGAACTTATTAAACCAATGAAATCTACGGTATTTGGTTCATGAAAGTGCATGATTTAGTACAGATAAAGTAAAGAAATTTAGAAGCTCTCTCTGTGCAGGCAGATTAATTTAGTTGAGTACATTAATGGCCAGTGAGTTCACGGTATCTTTGCTTAATTGTTTTCGACCATGATTGGATTCATTAAACCGGTTGTAACCAGCAGCGCAGCGTGGGGTACTTTACAAACAGCTAATCGAATTCGATCGTAACTTTGGTTGTTGATTCAGATCACAACATTAAATCAAACAAATAACAAATTCGAACAAATTCTTAAAAAATAATGAAACGAAAATTTTCTTGAGTTAAATTCATTTTAAAATTCACATACAATTTTCAAATTGCTGCCAATTTCTACAGACAAATGACGATATTAAAAAACCTCAATTGATAATAAAGAGTTCGATTATAGACATTTGAATAATTTTTTTTTGTTATCGTTGTTGGAAATGGTTAGTTTCAAGAACTATCAGTATTAACTTAGTATAATAACGATAAAAATTTATAAAAAAATGGATTTTTGCATGAAATTGGTTTAACGGTTATGCTTGTGCTAATATATTTTGCTTTAAATTAATTTAAGTAATCAGCTTCACACGATGACGTAAACAGTTAACCGCCACGCTTTGAATGATTTTATAGGTCTCAAATATTTTATGTGTTAGAATAAATATTTAAAAAAGGAATATTTTATAGTAATATTTAATAAATAACAACAAAATTTAAAAAGCAATATTTAATAGAGAAACAATTAAAAAAAACATTTATTTCAAACATAATAGAAATAAGAAATAACTTATCAAGAATATTAAATGAGCCCAGCGTGTCTGCTATTCGCCGTTAAGGATATCCTCAACCCACCTTCTATCTCCGTCATTTCATCATCATATGTTGTCACCAGATAGAGTTATGTGTGTCAAGTTTGAACTCTTGAGTCCATTATAGGTAGCAAAGGAAATTAAATAAAAGGTTTTAAAATTATAAACATTTGTGATGAATTCAGTCATGTAGAGTGAAATGACAAATCACTTGAACGAGAAGTGTTAAATGCGCATGGTGTTTTTAAATCTTCCAAAAATGAAGCTTTTATTGAAATTCAGCTGTCAGAAAAAGTTATTTTCTTAATTAATTCACATGAGATATATGTCATTTAAGTTCCAAGTGTTCGTACATATCTTCATTACCATTAGTCTTATATACGAAATTGAAAGGAAAGACAATAATTATAGAATCAACTCGGTGTGTCTTTGTCTATTACAGTCATTTTAATCGGACACCCATTTGGTGAAGGAAGTTTTAGGAAATAGTGATCCTACGACAGATGTTACGTACAAAACGTTCATTTTATGGAACAGTTTGAAGGCGAGAAAGATTACGAGAACAATATGTTCTGAAATACATGATATGGCATTACAAGGGAAAGGACTGTTTCAGGTGACTATTGAAAACATACAATAGATATTTCTATCCTGTTATAAAATAACTTAGATCCATTTAATATCGTTCCACCTATGTAGCATATAATTTTACTTTATTAATTTATAATAAATATGGAAAAAATTATTGTTCTACCTGCAATCACATTATTTTGAAAAATTTAATATCCACTCTTAAACTGAAAGTAAAAGAAAAAAATATAAAGTTAAAAACATTTAAAAATAATTTTTTAAATCTCTGATTTTTGTAACATTTATTCGTGGTGTCTTAATCAAAAATATGTTTTGTGAATGTTGCAAACACATTTCTGTTTTACTATAAATATTTTATTTATATAGCTTTACATATATATTCTTTACAGCCTAGCTTTTTAACACCAAGTAGTATAGTCACGAAAACGGTTAGATATTTCGGTTTGAAAATCATAGTTGAAAATGCTGCAATATTATATAGTTTTGTATTGTAAACAAAATTAATATACAAATATAGAATAAATTGTCACCTTTGCAAATGATATTGAGTAAAGAGGAAGTCAAAATTTCAATACAACTTTAGTTACAGTCGCATTTTATAAAAACGTTTAAACTTTCAATGTTTCTTGTCCATGTATCATTACTGTCACTATATTTGTCTTGATGATACTAAAAAGGATCTCCTACGAGTACAACCTCCACTAAGTGTAAAAGATTGCAACTCAATTCGTGCAACATTGTAAAAGTTAATAAAACTGAAACGCATCGAAACAAGAAGCTCTGTTTATTGGAAAACAGGTAAAAACAAACAATATTAGAATAATATGAGTTTTGCTGTATTAAAAAATTATAGGTTTTACTGCAAAAAAATATCGAAGCCATATCTATGCACGCATCATACAGCAGTTTTGTTCCCTAGTCTTATTCAATATCTCTAATAGAAATCACCATGATAAAACTTATCAGAAATTATCAAGGTCATCAATAATCTCATCGGAATCATTAATGATGTTACTATTTCAATATTTAACGAATTACTACTTAATTCAATGATTACGACGTTTGAAATCAATGATTTGTGTGGTTGTGTATTTTTTGAGTAGATGGCGGATTATATTATTGTTGATAAATTATTATTGTTGATCTTAAATTTTATTAAAATGTTTTAATAAATCATATACGTCATCGGCTGTATATCATTTGTGACAATATAGGGTACCCTCCTGGACGCATTTCAGAAGGCGGATGTTTTGTGTCCGTGAGATAAACATTTGTAAATTTCCGATTGGAAAAAGAAAACGCCTATTGATCTTACCGTGTAAACTAAACAAAAAAAACATTTCTAATTAGTTTCTTTTTATTTCAAGAATACGTGGCTAATATTATAATTCCTTTTATAAAGGTATGACCGTTTTGAAAATAATTAAAATTAGTTAGAATTAGGATAAGATGGACCTTACAATTTCACATCAATTCGTGAGTGTCACAAAAAACGTTGGTCATGAATATTTTTATAGTTTGAAAACTGTTCATGATGGACACATGAATGTGCTTTCAATAAACTATTAAACAAAGCAAGTTTTAGAAACTTACTGCTATAGCACTGACATTATTTCGTAATGCAGGAGGAGTGTGAAAATGTGTGCAGCGACAGAAATTAATTAGTGTAGTTCCAGCTTTCATTACGGCAGCACATGTTTGATGTGTCATTTGTTTTGTAATTTTGCGCTTTATCAAACAGATTAAAAATAAAACCTTAACCTTTCATACTTACTTAAGTATTATTTTTCAAATCGTGGGAATTTCGCAAAAATTACAAAATGTTCAAAATATGCACAAGTTTATTATATTAGAAGAATTACTTAATTTAATTTATTGTAATTTTTTTGCCAAAAAGAAACAAAAACATTTTATTTACATTACTTAATTGTACTTACATTCAACTAAATATTAATATTAATCTATAACAATTATATAACAATTATATCACTGTAAAAAGACGTTCTTATAAAAAAAAGGGTGCGTGTACTTATGTACGCGCGTGAGAAGTTATACTTCTTTGGCATCATTAAAAAATAGTTTTTAATTGTATGCAAATAATAAATTACAATAAAATAATAATAGGACTGGAAAAGGATAGTCAACACAGTCAATAAAGTTCAGTTTAAATTTGAAAAATTAAATAAATAAATATTTATTTTCTTACCTTAAGGGTTACATAAATTCTCTTATTATTCGAATGTTATTTTTAAATTATGTCCACTGCCATAGCATCTTTCGGTAATGACTAAATTTATTTAATAATTCATAATAAATTAAAAAAATTGTAACTTTAGTTTAATTATATATGTATATATATTTATATATATATATATATATATATATATATATGTATATATATATATATATATATATATATATATATATACATATATATACAATTATTAAAAATAAAATTTAGAGAATAATAAATATATAGGACATAATTTGTACTAAATTATTAAAAGATTCTTAATTTTAAATGTTTATTATTGATTATTTAATATTTTAAAAGTAAATGAATAAATTTAATAATTTCAAAAATTTAATTTAAGTTAATTCATTTTCTATATGTAAATATATTTAATATTTTCAAAATAAAGAAATAAATTTTATAAAACATTTAATAAAAAATTTGTGATAAAAATTAAAATTAAACATCAAATTAAAATATTAATTTTCAAAATTTATTATTAAATTGAATAAATGAAAATAATAAATATTTATAAAAATAAATGAACAAATTTAATGAAAACTTTTTGATAAAAATGAAAAGTAAATATTAAGGTAAGAAAATGATAACAATATTTAAAAAATGAATAAACTTAAATTCAATGAATTCAAATTGAATTTATTATTAAATTTATTTATTTACTTTTAAAATATTGAATAACCAATAATAAATATTTAACATTAATAATTTAATAATATTTAGTATTAATTATGTTAAATAATAATATTTTAATTTACATCAATAAATAATACATACGGATAGATAACCTCAATTATATTGGAGCACTTGAAAAAGTCTATAAACACAATTTTTTTACTAATATTTACGAATAGTAAATATATTAATCAAAATATTGAATTTAAATCACTACTGAATATAATTTATCAGCACATATATAAATCGCACTTAAATGAAACTAAAACACGTGTGTGAATGTAGACACTAGAAACATGTGGAAAATAAATACTATGAATATGAAAACAGTGAACCGTGCAACCGCTGCAACTTCATACTGTAACTTTTGTGTGACGAATCTTAAAATTTCACTCTCATCATTTTTTCATAACGCGCCTAAAAGAAGTTATACAACTTCAAAAATTATTTTAAAAATTAAACGGTTTTGCAATAATTAAAACAATACTTACACTCAATTTATTGGGGCATTCAGTGTCGGTGAAAGGCCTTCTCCATGGCGTGCCATTTCTTTTTGTTCTTTGCGATCCTAGTCCCTATGGGACCTGTGACTTGCACAATAACGTCACTCCAGCGACGATGTGGGCGGCTGCGGAGATGAGTTTCGCCGTGCGACACCAGTGCGGTACGCGCTTGCTACAACGAGTCTAAGCAGCTATCTGTAGTGCGCGGCTTATGACCTGTCCAGCGCTATTTTAATTAATTAATTTATTTATAAATCACCTATAGGGAAAAAATAGATACAAGTCATAGTGAGATACAAAATGAGAATTTTTCAAGAATTAGGTTAACTTGTGTCCTAACATTCCCACATCAAAATAATATTCTACGTACATATATCATTAGTCTCATATAAATATTTCTATAATACATTAAATATTTAGACATTTTATAAAATATTAAATTAAATTATAAATTAAGTCTTATTGGTAATTAAACAATAAATATTGATATTATTGAAATCAGCCTTTCATTTAAAGTTCATTATAATAGTTATTAGTAATAGAATTAATGGTAATAACCATCATATTTAAAATAATATCGATTTGAATAAAAAGAAAATGTAGTGTCAATGCTTTCGAAGGACTAATAGTTGTACAGTATCCGTTTAATTATTGGTAAATATTATTGGTAATTAAACAATAAATATTGAAATTATTGAAATCAACCTTTCATTTAAAGTTCATTATAATAGTTATCAGTAGTAGAATTAATGGTAATAACCATCATATTTACAATAATATCGATTTGAATAAAAAGAAAATGTGGTGTCAATGCTTTCGAAGGACTAATAGTTGTGCAGTATCCGTTTAATTATTGGTAAATATTATTGGTAATTAAACAATAAATATTGAAATTATTGAAATCAACCTTTCATTTAAAGTTCATTATAATAGTTATCAGTAGTAGAATTAATGGTAATAACCATCATATTTACAATAATATCGATTTGAATAAAAAGAAAATGTAGTGTCAATGCTTTCGAAGGACTAATAGTTGTACAGTATCCGTTTAATTATTGGTAATTAAACAATAAATATTGAAATTATTGAAATCAACCTTTCATTTAAAGTTCATTATAATAGTTATCAGTAGTAGAATTAATGGTAATAACCATCATATTTACAATAATATCGATTTGAATAAAAAGAAAATGTAGTGTCAATGCTTTCAAAGGACTAATAGTTGTACAGTATCCGTTTAATTATTGGTAAATATTATTGGTAATTAAACAATAAATATTGAAATTATTGAAATCAACCTTTCATTTAAATTTCATTATAATACTTATCAGTAATAGAATTAATGGTAATAACCATCATATTTACAATAATATCGATTTGAATAAAAAGAAAATGTAGTGTCAATGCTTTCAAAGGACTAATAGTTGTACAGTATCCGTTTAATTGACTGTTTGTATTGAAGTAATGAGCATTTGCGAATATCTCCAGAGAATGAAATATTCCGAATATATGATAACTATAAGAATAATAGGAAATGTTAATAGAAAGAAAGAGAGGGAGTTGAAAAGTCTAAAAAGACACGGATATTCGATTCACATGTCACATGTGGCCGTGTGTATTCTACGTCTTCAAACTGGCGGTCAGGCCCGGCACAGTTTAGTTTGATCGTTTTTCGTGGTTCTCGTGTTGGAACTCAAATGAAACTTTATTAAAATATTTGGTCTGAAATGTAGGCTCATGGTTGATAGGAATAGCAAGAATTTTGTTGGATTTCTCATCAAATTATAAGACAATAATCATTTATTACATTTTGTGAATTGAATCTTTCTTACGGATAAATCATTTCTTTTCAGTGAAAAATATTCTTTTATTTTCAATCTTTTTTCAATCATAATTATATTTAAACGTTTTATTGTCATAAAGAGAACTTCTATTTAAAAATATTTTAGAAGGATACAGAATTACCAGTATAAACGATATTTTGTTTGTGAATCAGCAATGCATGGCAATATCAAATACCTGCGGGTTTATTTAAAAATCTTTTTATGCGTCGCGTCGTATCACTTTGACGGCGTCTGGTTTGCGTTGCATTGTACGAAGTTCAATCCTTTGAGTCAATACTGAATTAGTGTTTGTTGAGAACGGGGGTGAGGTACAAGTAAATTTTATTGAATTTAATTGTTTTATTCTGTATTTGGGAATCCATAGTAACTAGTTTGCTATTTAATGAAACCAAATTATTGAGGATAATTTAGTTTTCATTTTCTTTACCAAAAATTTTCGAACAATTCCAAAAATCCTAGATCATAAGTAGTTATAAAAAGTTGATTAATTGTCAAATTACCAGAGTTATATAACATTAAACTCGAGACTAAAGTGCTATAATAAAGCATTTACAATTGCATAATTTGGCATAGATTTTTGAATATATATTTTCAATTAAGAACACGTGATATTCAAAATAATTACATAACATACAATAATCTATATAACGAAGGCTTGTGTTTGACTTGACGAGTATATTTACGCAAACCGTATATTGTAACGTTATTTGTGTCGTCGAGTACAGTCGTTCCCAATTGGAACGCGAGTAAGTGAAAAAATCCCCTAGATAGAGCTGCCATTCCATTCGACGACGAGCGTAAATGAAACGGTGCTTTTAAAAAGGGAAGAAACAGAATAATCACTTTGAATCCCCACGGTCGAGGCGTTGAGCTTTTCTTTTAAGTTTTATTTCACTACTCGGCGCAGAGTGGAGAACAGAGTGTTCGGCGAAGAGCTTACGCCCTTCGCAAAGTTCTTAAAAGCATTCGGGCTACGACGTAGGCGCTATCAACCGCTAACACTTTATTTTGGGGGCGTGAGTTCCAGCTACTGATTTATATCCGGTTATTTTAAGGAATATGTGCGAGTTACGGGCGGAAACCGTTATTCTTTGCGTTTTAGCCGTAACATATTTTTCGCTAAGCATTATTGCCGGAATTTGTTTCTTACTTTCGTTTACCAAATGGCTTTCGTCAAGACTTTATTTCCATTTTCGTTTACGGATGTTCTTGAACGATTTTCGTTTTTAATAATTTTGTCGTTTCGAAGAAAAGCAGCGTTTCTCCGGCTTAATCTATTTAATAAATCTGATATCATTCATATTCAATATCTGCGATTAATTTATTATTATTTTTATCAACCCCATTAGTGATTTTGTACCGAAAGTTCAGTATTATAATCATCTTGTGTGCTTCTCTGTCCATTTGCCTCCCATAAAGTGTTTTTGAAAAGGTTCAAGGAAAAGTCTTAATAACGTAAAAACAATAGAAGGTGGTATAACAGCACCTGAACCGTGATATAGAATAACACCGTTACTGAATCCTTTTTAACAAATTTATAAAGTTAGGAAAACCGGTTAAGAGTATTAATAAAATTATATTTATCATTTTTCAGGTTTTCAAAACACATATTTGAAAAATAAGAGAATACGCTGTGTATTATCAGCCACCTTGTAGCTTAATATTTAGCAAAGGGAGCTTAAAAATGAGAAATAGTAAGTAGAAGCTGATCGTCACTTTAAAAAACCTATCCATTGGTATCCCGCTCGATGGGATTAGCGAAAAAAATTCCCTCTTATTTTCCCAATTTGGGAATGTACATTAAAAAAAATTTTGTGTGTACCTATGTACGCGCGTTAGAAGTTGTACTTCTCTGATATAATGCAAGAATAATTTTACTTAGCATGTAAATAATTAATGGAAATAAAAAAATAAAAGGACTGGAGCGTGATTATAAATATATTTGGTGAAATCTACATTTAAACAATTAAATTTTAAAAATTAAAATTACAAATTTACATGACCGAAAAGTAGTCCACCATTTTATTTTTTAGCTGGCTTTTAATTGTAAGCCAATCACCTGCCAGACCGCGTTTTAACTTAGTTATTTTCTCATACAAAGTAGTAAAAAATTGATCTTTTTATTTGGAATTACAACCATACTCATTTAACATAATATTAATAATAATTCATTAAATTATTTACATTAAATTTAATTATTTAATAAATTTAAATGAATATTCAGCATTTAATTTAATATAAACACCTGCATATAATTAACTATTAATTTATATTAATTATTGTTTATTAAAACAATCTAAATAAAGTTTAACTAACAATGAAAATAAATGAATATGCTAAAAATTTATTGTAATTTATTAAATTTAATCACTTAATAAATGAGAAAGTAATAATTTATAATGCAAATAAATACATATCGAGTTGGAAATTGTCTGGTAGATGATTGGCTTACAATAGAAAGTCTGCAGAAAAATAAAATATATTTTTAGTGAGCAACTTCATGGTGTCGATTTCTTATAGATTTTATGTTGCATAGTGAGAAAGTTGATTTTATCAAATTTTTGTCGCATTCGTAAAATTTCACTCTAATCTTTTTTTCATAATGCGCCTAAAGAAGTACAAAATTAAATTTTATTTTAAGATTTTTCATTTATTTGAGAATTCAATATGAAGCGAAATTTTATGCATTTAGAATTAAAACTGTAGAAACTACAAGGCTGTGATAACCAGGGAGGGACACATAGGCGAACGGACAGATAAGGCTGAATAGAAAGACAGACGGGTTCTGTTTTGCCATTCTTATATGGAACCTTAATAAATGGAGTTAAGGACGTATTTACAAAATCTCGCTGCTCGAGAATGAATATTTACTAGTCGTAAAATCACCAAACACGCATAGCGACCAATCTTGCAATTTTGAACAACCACTTGTGAATGTGCAGTAAATGATATAGCCTATTCGCAATATCTTGATAACGCGCATAGTTTATAAATTTGTTGCAAATATAACTAAAACGAATATACCTGTTTTATATATAATTTGTTTGGCAACCGGTTTCTTATGTTTTGTATTATTAAAATAATGTCGAAACAGAAACAAATAAAAACTTTAGTTCATTCCAGTTTTAATTTCATCCGTTGACCAGGCCAGCTAACGAGAAAGAATTTGTACAATGACTTTATCTTCCACATGCGACTTTATCGAGGCAGTAGTAGCTTGTTACGACGTTGGTCGTCGTCAGCTTCCAACAATATAAAAGACGGAAGAATAGGATAACCGCAGGGGAATTATTTTTAGACTCATTTAGATATTTCATACTATGAACCCTAAGGAAACTACAAACGACAGAAATTTGCTCGCTCGTGATTCCCGTGAAAACAAATCTCACTAATATGTGAGGGAAATTAAAAAAATGGAAGAACTTTATATGAACGCCTGAACAAAAACACGAAGTTACCAGTTATTAAAAATCACAAAAGGTTTTAATTACTAAATATACCACATTTCCTAGTGACGCTTTTTCCTTCTCACCATCATATGTGTGATATAATGTTCAACCTCAAAAAGAGTAGAGATTGTGTCAGTTCCCAAAATTGACTTGCCTGATGATTAAAATTATATTTATCTAACAAATTTTACTTTCAAAACACTTTATTTTATATTTGTGTTTGTTAAAATGAAAGCTTTTTATTTCGTACTCATTTTAGTTAACTAAGCAATCATTAGTAGTTTTTTTTATTTCGAAAATATAAATTATAAGAAGAAATGGCTATAAAAGTGTCGGGGTATCACATGACAAACTTTTATTATGAACATCTCTAGTTTCTCTCTTTCAAAATTTTAACACTAATGGAATGTGATGAATGATCTCTTAATTTCAGTGATCTCGATAATCGAGGATCTACCAATTCTGGATGCATACAGTTTTGATAAAATTTCACTAAATATGATTCTATGTTATCTTTCCAGAATTGGCCATTCTTCCCAATAAATGCATATTTTAATTTATTAGTACCAGACCAGACCGCAGACGTCGCGGCTAGTGATACGAAGTTGACCTTGTATTTGTTAAAACAACTGTGGCTTTTATTGATATAAATTTTACCACAATCGTATTTTCAAAACTCTATTTTTTTTTCTTTTATTGTTTCACTGTGTGCAAATTGACGCCAGATAATCGGCACTTAATTTCTACAATGCCGTTTGCGTACCGACTGTCTGGTATGGCTCCAAGAAGAGAAAATTAATTATCAATAAATAAACTCCACTCCTCAACTTTGATACGTAAAAGTGTTGCTAATTCTCTGAGTGCAGTGTATTCATTGTTTTTTCCATATTTTATTGATGGCACATGGCACAAACCATTCTCGTATAAAATTGATTAACTAATTAAGCGTAATTCGTATTTACACGTATCTTGCACACTTTGGCATACCAAGAAACTGATAATAACCTCCCTCTACCCTTTAACCAAAGTAGACTAGCAATTTGTTGGATTGTATTGCGCTCTAGATCGTGCCGCTGTTCAGGGGTCAATACGAATTTCTTCAGAAACTCTTTTTTTTGGTTCTTCGTATATTCCATCAATCATATCTGGCTTCTGGCAGCTCTCACCATAGTAAGAATTTTTTGGCAAGAGCTTGGTTTTTTAAAATTTCTTTAAAATTTTAGATTTGTAAAGATTTAGGATTTTTAAAAATTCTAATTCTAATTAAAATAGTTTTTAGGTTTTTAAAGATTTAAAATTTGAAAAAATTTTAGTTTCGAAGATTTTAAGTACTTTCTCACGAAATGCGATATTTCTCCGTATACATATATAAGGAGTAGATAAATGACGTGAGTAGAAAATTAATGTTTTATCCCTTTCTTAAGATATACTATTTCAACAAGGTTTATGCACCCGGCAGTGCGTGAATACCGGGTACAGTGCGGCATCATCAAAGCGACAACACGTAACGCGGTGAATACCTTATTCGGCTTTGAATATTGGGCGATACAAATAATACTTCGCAAAAACAAAAATGTATTATAGTGTTTTCGTAAATGTTTTTGTTCTGTGGAGGTTCTGTTAATGATAATGGAACGTTCAAATATAATTGTGATAAGGAAAATGTCAAAAATAAAAATAATTTTTGTAATAAAAATAAACTTAGTAGCAGAGACTTAAATAAAAAAAATATGAGAGTCTATTTTCATCTTATGCTTTCAAGAGGAATCCACAAAATATTTTTGCTATACCAATTAACTATATCTTTTCTGGTGTCTCAGTGTAATTGTATTATTTTATTTCATTGTTGTACTGATAAAGTATTTGTAATTCTGGCCTCATAACTCCCTTCTACCTTCACCCACTCTCCCGCTACTCCTCCCTTCATTTCCTGTACGAACGAGCAATTTGTTTCAATTTTATATAGGGAGGACTCTAACTCATTTCTTTTGAAAAATTTGGTGAAGTATGAGTTTGGTTGGCGTATCGACGTTTTCATACATCGTTTCAATTGAAATTACTTTATTTATCATAAATCGTCACGAATATGAACTGCCTAATATTTAATAACAGCCAATATAAATAAGGATGTTTATATAATATAAGGATGATTATATCAAAACTATGACTACTATGCTATACTACTATGCATAGGCTTCTAAATCCAATTTTTTATGAAGAGAAAAGTTCTTTCGGCGCGTTGAGCAATTTTTCTTAGGGGAAAATGTTACGGGTTCGCGTCACCGACATGCTAATGTTAACTGTATATGTGTAGCTATGAGTATGACGTGTTGCGCTTGAAGTATATATATATAAATATATATATATATGTGTGTGTGTGTGTGTGTGTGTGTGTATCATTCTACCAGCATTCGTGCGTCCTGGGTGGAATAAAATAAACAATTAAAAAAAAAAGATATTTGGGATGGGTCGTCAACGCACACATTTAAAGATAGTACGAAAAAATTATCCTTCGTGAGTCCTATTCGCAATTTCCCACAGTCCCCTTCCTGGTTTTCCTCCCAAATCCTATCCTTGTCCTTTATACTTGCTAATATATTTAAAAAAGAAAAATGATGTAAATATGAAAATGTTTACATGACATATCAAATATATATTTTTATGATAATTACAGCATTATTTTTTATTAGCTTAAGTTTATTTTTATTGTTTAAATTGTTTTCCTTTTTTATTTCTTTTTTGAGATTTTATTTATAATCTGTTGCAATTTTCCAAAACATTAATTATATTTTATTACATATTGCCTTGGTTGACTGGAAGATATCACTCTTGTAGCAATAAGTCTTTATGTATTTGTATGTTAAAAACAATAAATAAATGAACAATTTTATATATGATCTCACTCATAAATTACATCTATATCTAACTTTTCCTTTTGAAATAGCGATGATTGACTAATATAGAGCTTTCTTACCACATTCTTTCTCAATGCTGTACTTATTAATTTTCTTGTATAATTATCAATATTGTAACAACTTCATTATATTATTCATTATAAGATGCAAAGAAAAGGCACTCGTATAAGACGTATCACATCAAATTAAAACCTTGTGACAACAGAATAACTTCGCCAAAACAAAGTGATGATTAAACGAGAGTTCCACACACATTCAAAGACAATGGAAAATGTCTCCTTTGTTAACAAAAGGTTCCTGCCATCAACACAAACAATGTACTAACTTAATTAAGCGAATTTCAAATGAGGAAATTTCGAAGACCATACCATTTTGCTAATTATTCCCATTGCCTTGGAGGGAAAACAATGCCGATGATTTAATTGTTTTCTTAATCTCAGACAGTAGACGCCTCGACATTTAAATTTCACTTTCATTAATTAGATTTCACTTTAACATACATAACTATAATTCGTATTTATCGTTATTTCTAGATGCTTCGTTAAAATGGCGTCCTTGCCGATTTTCAGTATCTTACAATTTGGTACGAAAATTTATGGATCAATTTATGTTAACATCTAAATAAAATACGCATCGAATTGTACCTTTGCTTATGAAAAATAGTGCATTATTTAGTATTGTTTTTGGTATATGTAATCTGGTTTGAGTTTTTGTTTTCCCACCTTCTTTGATGTAGAGCTCTTCACTTTTATCGGCTTTAGACAGGGTCATTATAAGAACACGGTGCAATAAAATATGTTCCAGTTTGGGTCATTATATTTCCCCGAAAATAATAATCATATAGTAATAAAAATGTCATTAAATATGTTTTAAAATTCAACTTGTCCTCATATTTTAGTTTACAATTTTAGCATTACACAACTCAGTTATATTGAATGTGGGTCACTTTAAGAATGCTGTGTAATAAAATATGTTACAATTTGAGGCCTTATGCTTATAAAGTTAATATTCATACAGTATCGAATATATTTGGCGTTAATTTCGTAGAAATGCATTATTCACAATTAAATGAAACTACGTGATGTAGTATTATTTCTCCTTTCTTTAAGTTCTTTACTACGATCTAGGTTTCGTTGTATTACAATATCTTCAGGTGGACTACCAGCAAAGATCTTTGCTAATAGCCCACCTGAAGATGTTGCAATATAATGAAACCTAGGTTGTGGCAAAGAACTTAAGGAAAGTAGAAATAATACTACATCACGTAGTTTCATTTAATTGTCAATAATGAATTTCTACAAAATTAACGCCAAATATATTCAATATCCTATTTACATAGAAACACATTTTAATTCATAGATATATTTACATTAGTACGTATTCCTATCAATGTATATATGTTTTCTTATATACTTGTAAAATTCATAGTTCATGTTAGATGTAAATTATACTCGCAGGAATTTAGTTTAAACTGACTGTTAAAGCATTGTTTAGTTTAATTTTTATTATTTTCTCCTGCTGTTTGTAACTTAGTTTATTATTCCGAATGCATACTTTATTATGTTTATTTCAGTAAACACGTACTTCAGTTTTATTTCACTTTAAAATCGTTACATTTTTGTATATAATTTTATATAGGGAGGACTCTAACTCATTTCTCTTGAAAAATTTGGTGAAGTATGAGTTTGGTTGGCGTATCGACGTTTTCATACATCGTTTCAATTGAAATTACTTTATTTATCATAACGTATTCATATATCGTCGTACTACGTTTTCATATATCGTCACGAATATGAACTGCCTAATATTTAATAACAGCTAATATAAATAAGGATGTTTATTTAATATAAGGATGATTATATCAAAACTATAACATTTAGAATGATCTTTAATGTTTCTACAAACTATGTATAGGCTTCTAAATCCAATTTTTTTGAAGAAAAGAGTTCTTTCGGCGCATTGAGCAATTTTTCGTAGGGGAAAATCTTATGGGTTCGCGTCACCGACATGGTAATGTTAACTGTATATGTGTAGCTATGAGTATGACGTGTTGCGCTTGAAGTATATATATATATATATATATATATATATGTATATATATATATATATATATATGTGTGTGTGTGTGTGTGTACGCATTCGCGTGTCCTGGGTGGAATAAAATAAACAATTTTTTTTCAAAAATATTCAAAAATGATATTTAGGATGGGTCGTCAATGGAAACATTCAAAGATCGTACAAAAAAAATTACCCTTCGTGAGTCCTATTCGCAATTTCCCACAGTCCCCTTCATGGTTTTCCTCCCAAATCCTATCTTCCTATAATCCTTGTCTTTTATACTTGCTAATATATTTAAAAAAAAAAAAATGATGTAAATATGAAAATATTTACATGACATATCAAATATATGATAATTACATCATTATTTTTTATTAGCCTAAGTTTATTTTTACTGTTTAAATTGTTTTCCTTTTTTATTTCTTTTTTGAGATTTTATTTATAATCTGTTGCAATCTTCCAAAATATTAATCATATTTTATTACATATTGCCTTGGTTGACTGGAAGATATCACTCTTGTAGCAATAAGTCTTTATGTATTTGCATATTAAAAACAATAAATAAATAAATTTATATATGATCTCACTCGTAAATTACATCTATATATATAATTTTTCCTTTTGAAATAGCAATGATTGACTAATATAGAGCTTTCTTTCCACATTCTTTCTCAATGCTGTACTTATTAATTTTCTTGTATAATTATCAATATTGTAACAACTTCATTATATTATTCATTATAAGATGCAAAGAAAAGACACTCGTATAAGACGTATCACATCAAATTAAAACCTTGTGACAACAAAATAACTTCGCAAAACAAAGTGATGATTAAACGAGAGTTCCACACACATCCAAAGACAATGGAAAATGTCTCCTTTGTTAACAAAAGATTCCTGCCATCAACACAAACAATGTACTAACTTAATTAAGCGAATTTCAAATGGAGAAATTTCGAAGACCATACCATTTTGCTAATTATTCCCATTGCCTTGGAGGGAAAACAATGCCGATGATTTAATTGTTTTCTTAATCTCAGACAGTAGACGCCTCGACATTTAAATTTCACTTTCATTAATTAGATTTCACTTTAACATACATAACTATAATTTGTATTTATCGTCATTTATAGATGCTTCGCTAAAATGGCGTCCTTGCCGATTTTCAGTATCTTACAATTTGGTATGAAAATTTATGGATCAATTTATGTTAACATCTAAATAAAACACGCATCGAATTGTACCTTTGCTTATGAAAAATAGTGCATTATTTAGTATTGTTTTTGGTATATGTAATCTGGTTTGAGTTTTCCATCTCCTTTGATGTAGAGTTCTTCACTTTTGTCGGCTTTAGACAGGGTTACTATAAGAACAAGATCCAATAAAATAAGTCCCAGTTTGAGATATTATATTTCCTCGAAACTGATAACCATGAAGTAATAAAAATATCTATATATAATAATATATATAATAAAAGTCCTCATATTTTAGTTTATGATTTTAACATTACACAATTCAGTTATATTGAATATAAGTCACTTTAAGAATACGGTGTGTTAAAATATGTTCCACTTTGAGGCCTTATATCTACAAAGTCAATAATCATACACCAATAAAAATACGTCATTAGATAGTTTGTATAAACCAATTTGTTTCAGCTCCCTACTTTTATTTCAAAATCTAGTCAAATTAGACGGAGATTGCTATAAGGATAGGATGCACTAAGATATGCCCCTCTTTGAATGCTTTTATCTTCAATAATGATAATCATAGAGTAATATAAATATGTCTAAAAATAGATTGTGTATTTCACTTTGTTTCAGCTCAGCACTATTACACTCATAAATAACAGCAGTATTATAAAATTTCATTAAATTTGATACAGATTCTCACGCAATTTTAAATAATTAAGTAATATTAAGAAATTAACGCCATCTGTTTTTAATTTGGTAAGCTTTATTAAGAGAGATGCAGCAATGGCTTAATTTCACAGTGAAAGTTGCGGCAGAATTGCTACTGTACCATCATTTGCAGCACATTTACCACTTTTGTTTGACATTTGCTTTGTCAATTTGTAAGCTTTTAAATGATTTAAGTGAAGAGTAACTAATTAATTGATGATTTAATTTAGTCAAGTAATGACAGCAAAAAGCCCGTACCGTTCTTCGTAACATGACATTTTATTAGCTTTATCAATCTTTAAAGTTGCTTCCATTGAGCTATTATAATCAGATAATGTTTTGATGTATTAATGATTTTCAATTTCACAATTATTATATATATAAACGTGCAATAATTAGTATAATTTTATATAGTTTACCATAATATCGTCTTGTATTTTCTTTTCAATAATTAAATATTAATATCATTATAAGTTTACTGTCGCTCTTTGCCGAAAATATTTATTAACAATGTTCCTAGTGTCTAGGACTCTAATGCTATGAAAAATAATTTCATTGAAATCAATTCAGTCATTTTTCCATTAGTTGAATGGAAAAATAAAGTGTATATACTTTATATTTTTTACAATGTATAACTTTTATTTTTATGACCAGTTCTAAATATTAAGTCCTATTTACATGTAAACACATTTTAATTCATAGATATATTTACATTAGCATGTATTGCTATCAATGTATATGTGTTTTTTTACATACATTTATTTAAATTCATGGCTCGTGTTAGTTGTAAATTATACTCTCCGCAATTTAGTTTTAAACTGACTGTTAAAGCATTGTTTAGTTTAACTTTTATTATTTTCCCCTACTGCTTGTAACTTAGTTACTTTATTATGTTTATTCCAGTAAACACGTCTTCAGGTTTACTTGTTTCATTTTAGAATCGTTACATTTTTGCTTATAATTCGAAAGTTAATTGAGAAATTTTTTTTATGAATTGCGGTGTCTTTTTCGCCATTGATAATTTATTTTTCCGAACGCATATTTTATATTGTTTATTCCATACGTATTTGTGTAGTGTCAAAGTTAATTAAAGCGATTGCTTTTCCTTTTTCTCCACTGACTATGTTAAAACCACTTTGTGATGCAGTAGGTTGTCTGTCTGCACTTAGTGTGATTGCAGTTGTCAACTGCAAGCTAATCAATATAATTTCGAATGCAGCAGCTGCAATCATGAATTAGAACGCACGTTTCAGCCAACTGAGAGTATTCGATGTTGACTGTTAGATCCATAGTGTTGTATCACTGTCATTACTACGTTTTATTAACATAACATTTCGAGTTTTGCTGTTTATATGATAAAATAAATTTACATTGTTTTTATTTTTAGGCAACATCTTGAAAAAATAAAGTTCAGCTCAGTGCAAATCGAATTGCGTAAGAAATATTCCGTTACATTGTGTAGACAGATACTTGTTTCGAAATATATATGAAATGCGTAATGGCAGCGTGTGACACGTAAGCAACGTGTGAGGTCACAGTGTTATCGATAGTTGACCGATATGTTTTTAGATTGTGGGAGCGACAGCAATTTTACAGAATTTTGGTATTTGAAAAAATAAATTATATATTTTTGAACTTGCATTTTAACGACCTGATCTGATACTCAAACTGTCCATCAAATATGCCCCAAAATAAAAATTTAACTTTTTATGTGTTACGTCAGTAATTGGATTTTAGTTCCTACAAATGTATTTCATGTTTCCATATCAAGCGGAATGTATTTTTATACTAAAGTATATGTTAACTGAATCAAAATATTATCCGACAGTTCTCTATTAGGTTATAACATTTGTTCACACAAGCCAAAACGAATTATTAATTCAATCTCGAAGCAATGGCTTTGAAGCGAGCACTTGACTTAAAGTGAGATGTTGACATGCAGTGTAAAATGTAGAAGTCCAGATAATTGATTTAACTCGGTATTGTGATATGAATTTTTAAAGAAATTCAGTACGATACCAAGACACAGACGGCGATACACGAAAGTCGAGATAGAGCGTTGCGAGAGAGATGGATACTCAATGAACGTGACCCCGCGTCCTGTGTCACGTGCCGTATGTCACAATAGACCTGCGCCGAGCCCGCTCTTTCCTTTTTAGGGACGCAAACATCGTTAAGATAAACATCGATGTATCGATGTTTTGGACAGAAACATCGATATATCGAAACATTGATGTTTTTCGATTATTTATTGCGAGCAAAACCATAATCATCAATAAAAACATATCTAATTTACGACTATTCTATGAAGTGTGTAAAGGAAATGGACTAATAGCTAACACAAATTAGGTCCTTTTAAGAAAATAATAATCCAATTACATTTTAATTATAAACTTTTAATTATGAATGTTAAATACAACAATGTAGTTACTGTTAGGGAAATAGCTAACTGAAAGTTGTAGTTTACTGTTTAATAACTGAATTTAGAAACGAAACTTTTGAAAGCCGTCTCCCCGTCAAACGATTACATTTATTGGGTTATTATCGCATCAGCTTTGGAAAAAAGTCATTCGCTTGGAACGGATGTTGCAATAATTGATATGTCATATTTAATGTCAAACTTATATAGTCCCGGGAACATAATTTTCATGTCTTCTCACATTTCAATAAGATTTTGAGTGATCGGAGCAACAGCTGAATAAGATGTATTTGAACTTTAGTCTCCGTTGTAGCAGTAGATGAGGACTGCCCAGATTTTGTTAATGTGTGCTAAATGCTTATAATAGTTCCATATATAGAAAAAATCTTTTTCTGACTCGTCGGAAGAATCGGATTTATTAATTCTTTTATTGGCATCTTTTGCAAATCTATTAGAATATGTAACAGTTTTCCTCTTGGGCAAAGGATTTTTAAATTTAAATCTCGACTCCAACGTAGGAGCCATTGGCATAATCGTGTTTCATTCGATTTTCTCAAATCGCCTTATCATTTCTTTACAAAATTCACTTTTTAATTGGATTATAATCGGTTTTTTTGTTAAACTATTACTAAGAGCTTCATTCAAGCAACTTACTAATGGTATCACTTTGCTGGCAGCTACATAAGAGTCCTCAGAAAACTCTTTCGTTACAATATCATAAGGTTTTAATAATTCAATTGTATCCTTGATATTGTTTAGTTCAGAGCCAATAATCATTCGGGATGTCTGAGCAATATGTAACTTATTATAAAAGCTAAATGAACAAACCTCTTCAACATATAACAAAAAGAGTTCCATCGCATTTTGATATATAAAATGATTTTCTTCGTATTGCCTTCAATATATCCGGAATCTATCTGTGTCTTGCGTAATTCATCACAAGCGTTAAAGCTTTTTTTACATATTCAACAATATCAAGAAATTTATTGACTAATGCTGACACCTCTGTGGAGTTATCTATTGTCAGAATTCCAATCAAATTTAAATTGTGAGCCAAACAGGAATTATTTCATTCTCACCAGACAAGGATCGATTGAGTTCCATCATTATCTGTCACACGAGCTGATACCTTAACTGATGACACTTTCCACTCTACGAGAAGCTGCCATAATTAATAAAAAAATTATTGAAGTGAAAAATCAAATTATGTTGATCTTCAGATAATTATAGAATAAATGACGTAAATAATTTATGTCAACTCACGTTTATATACTAGCAAGGATTTGTTCTGGGGTTTTTCGAGTTTCGTGAGTAAAGAAAAAAATCATTTTAATTCTTGTAGAGAGGTTATGATATTCTTAAATCACACAGTTTTAACACATTTTCCATTAATCTACAACATACATTACTATAAAAAATAGCTACTTTTTATTACTGTGTTATTGTGGATAAAATTTGTTGATCTACAGATAATTACATCACAAAAGACGTGAATATTGTAATCTGCTCACGTTTACGTATTGGGGATGTTCCCTGTTTTAGGGTTTTTAGACCTTTCTGTAGAAACTACATTTTAATTCTTGGAGAGAGGTCATGATATTCATATATAACACAGACTTAACGTTTGTTTCATTGGCTTAAAACGTGACATTACTTTAAAAGTAAAATAGCTATTTTTTATTCATGTGTTATTGTGGATAAAATTAATTTTCGTTACAAAGTATGATCTTGAAAACATATTTAGGAGAAACTTTGAAATATGTCAGTAAATATGATTTTCGATTCTTTTTCTCCTAAACTCCGTTTAGTACATTTGTTTACAAGATCATTTCTTTATCATCTAAGATAGGTATGATCTAGAAAAGACAGAATGTAATAAAAGAATCGAGGGAAGTTCAAGAAGTGAAATATACTATATTCAAGATTTTAGGTCTATAGTCATTATGTAAAACCTGAATAAAACGTGTTCGAATTACAGATTTCCAACCCTGAGATTTTCGTGAATCGTAAAGAGAAGATGTACTGATGGATTTAGGTTGAAATTTGGGTCGTATAGTTCATATCAGTTAAATATTGTGTCGCTTCTAAAGTAAAGCAATTAGAGACGTGTTCTTATTGCAATAAAATATTTTATCATCGTTGTTGAGTTAGAGTTTATTATTTTCATTCCGGAATTAATGTTTGTGAAAACTCGTGTATTTCGTAAATGTTTATTAACATTATTTTTACTAATTTGTACTAACGCGCACTTTATTTCTCATAAAAGTATGTGTTAAGCGAAAGTATCCTTGGCGACATTTCGGGAACAAACCACAGATCCTGAATCGTTTAGAATTTTGTCGATAATTCCACTTTGTGACAAATAGGCGGAACGTGTTAGAAAGTAATGGTCAGTTTAGCGCTAAAAGTGCATATAAGTGCCGTGTATGCGGTAGATGAGTTATTCTCGTTGTTTTTGCGTGACAGTTAAAAAATTCACACAATAATTTGTCTAAAAACGGGTTCGAACTCAGGTGTAATTTTGTTGGTGTGATATTTAAGACATTAGTTTTTATAATTATTTGTTAGTTTCAAATTAGTTCTGTGATAAATCGATTTTCATTAATTCAAAGACTTGTCGATATGTGAAAATTTCGGCGCAGCAAGATATTCGTAATAATATATAGAGGTGGATCATATTTCTACTTTTATGTCCACGTTTTGGGGCAACGTGGGTATAGACGAGCATGTGCATACGGTCGAATAGCATGAATGTAAAGGAAAAAAATGCAAATGGATCAGAAAACATAATTTTTAGGTCAATCAGATTTTGTAAAAAACCTTTATAAGTCAATAGTTTCACGCTTTTTTTGCCAATATTTTGTATTTTAAAAACTTATTGAGAGAAAGGAAATATTATTGCAAGTCTACCTTTTGCTGCCTGTCAATCAACGTTTAGTTTAACAGCCGGATAATAGGCACCTAAGCAGGACTGAAGTAGTGTTATGGTAAACCTCTTCCGGAATATTTGTTTCCGTTTCGAAACGAAAATGGTAGTGGCGTAAGTTATAGTACGTACCTATAACTGTTAATTTGTTCTTCAATCACGCAAAATCTACTGGATAAATATTGTCGAAATTTGGTATGGTAAGAGCTTATACACAAAAACAAAATATAGAGTACTTATTATATAGATATTAAAGATTTTTTAAAGGCTTGACTGGACTTTTAAATATTGGCCCTGCAACGTAATTTATTAGCATTTATAGTAGAACTTATGTTTCTAGAGTACTGAGAGAAAAACATATAAAAACAAAGGAAGAAAAAATCCTAATAAATATTCTCGTTCGATTCATTGAAGGAAGTCGCGGTTATAATTAGATATAAATCCTTTGCGAAATAATTAAAAAACGCCAGATCACAACAGTTATATAAATAAGACCAAGAATAAAACCATAAAAAATATTCACAACATATTTTTTACCTAACTTGTAAGGATTTTGTTCAACTGTTTTTGCGACAAAAAATTTAAAGACGCACCTCATCGTAAAATAATATAATCCAATTTTTCAGGCTAAAAACCTAACGAATTCAACAAGAAAGGAATTTATCTTCTCATACAAGTGATGGATGGCGATGGTGCTTATATAATTGAAGATTGATTTTATTAATTATACACAAAAACCAAAAAAAAAATTGTGATAGTGAATTTATTAGTTGCCAACCTAACATAAAGAATTGTATTATATATAGTATATTATTGTATCGGTGCTTATATAATTGAAAATTAATTTTATTAATTTCATACTAAAAAAACAAACTTTGTGAACAGAGATGGCGAGTTTATTAGTAGCCAACATAAAATAAAGAATTAGTGTATTAAATAAAATGTATTTAAAACCGTATATAGCGTAAAAATGGCGGAACAGTAAACTACACATTCAGAATGTAGCATCAATAATCTAGTATAGTGGCTCTCACCATTTCGCCGAACTATCTGAGGCTATGTTTCATTAGACATTTTAGCAACGTGATTACTATAGGGTTTACTATAGGGTGGACGGCGTAGAAGCGGGGCGGGCGGGCGGTACGTTGGGCGGCATATGTGCAGTGACCGGCCTCGTGCAAGATAACTAGTGTGAACTGGCTCGCTGCCCGGTCGTCGTTGCCAAGCAATCTACCGCGTCCTGTCTGTCGATTCAAAATGGCTTGGGGATGAGTTAAATTATAATTTCGGGAAAACAATAAATAGTGTGTAGCAAACACGTCTAGAAGTGGTTTATGTTATTTGTGTTGTACATGTGTGGAAAGGTGTGTCCACCTTTAAATAATATTTCAACATGTTTGAGTACATATCTTTAAGCGCGACATGTTTATTATTTGTTTATTTTATTTCTATTTAGATTTCAATATAGAAATACATTTTTCTACACGAACAATCTATATTAGTCAACAAAAAATTATAAGTAGAGAACTTAGTGTCGTGGAAGATCATCAGGGAGATGTTTCAAATTATCTATTACAATAAAACAATTCAAAATATAACCAATAAATATTAATTTAATAGGAAATAAAACTATCAAATAACTTGGGTTTCCACATGAACAGCGAAAAGCGATAAGATAGGAGAAGAAGGAATAAGGTAGTGATAAAGAATCAAAATTGGATAAGTTTTTCTGTCGATTTTTGTAAATATTAAAAGCGTTTCAAATACTAGGATAAAACTCATATCAAAATTTGAGAGCGCGCACAGTGAAATTGTACTCGCAGAAGGTAGTGTTATCTTCAGGAATAAGAAAGACGAGGAGAGATTCAGAAACCCTTAGGGCTTTGAAATTAGAATTCAAAACACATATTAAGATAAAAAGACATAATTGAAAAATGTATTTAGTGTTTCATAAAAATTAAAATGTCGTATCTGATATATGTTTGTATAATGTAAAAATTTACATTTGTGGGTTATATATGTAGTATTTACATATCAATAAACGAAAAAGATCAGAAAACTGAAAATTGTTTTTTTAAAAATTCCGGCAAAAACTTTACAGATATAAGGGTCAACTTTACTTTTAAAAAGTCAGCCTTAATAAATAATGAGATAAAATATTAACATATTCGTATCCGGTGTCAGACATTTGACCTTATTGTTTATGTTTAAGTTGCAAATGCCTCGTCAAAAATTAGTCTTAAAAAGTAGTGGGATAAAACATGATATATTCCTGTATGCGTCAGTTGTCAGACCTTAAAGTAACCCGAAAAAATGAAATAAAGAATATTACTGTGTAATGGGCCAAGTTCTTTTTTAAAAATTTAGTCTTATAAGTAAAGATAAAAATTCATCGCAGCTAAATTTAATGTTGTAATAGATATAAAATTATATAAATCTAGACGCAAAACTCTTGCAAGAACTTAGCTACATTTGACTTATTACTTTTTAACGGTTTACTTTTTAATAAGGCGCTTGGTTCTTTTTAGAGAAATGCTTTGATAGCATCGCTGATGTTACCTACAAAAATATAATTTTCGTTTTAGGGGAACATTGAGAGACTAGGCGAAAACAATTTTTTTTCCAAAAAATTTCATAAAAATTGTTTCCGGCTGAAATTTGTTCGTGAATTTGAAAATTTTATATTGTATGTATAAAACACCTATGAAACCATTATAACTGTTCATGTAATATATTCCATTCTATATAGTGATTTAAGACAAAAAAAATCATGCGTAAATGGACTGATAGACAGGAAGAGAGGCAGAGCGACGAAAATTCTACAAAGTGTATATTATGTTTAGGCATCCTGTAAGTAATCCAACCAACCAGCAGGTAAAATTGGTATTAATTTTAGAATCGCAGGCAGATATTTTAATTTCTTTACATTATACACATAAACATGAAGTTTTAGGTGCGAAGTTTTTATGACACGTTACACTCTTGACGAATGAGAGCTACCCAAAAAAAAGTCTAAGGTTTCGAATGTACTTTTGCTACAGTGTAAAATGACACTTTTCATACAGTATTAGCACAAGCGTATGTCAATGTTTTTTTCTGCTAGTTTTTATTGCAATCCACCCATCTGCCAGAGTGTTTCCAATTCGGCATATATTTATTTGCATTGTAAATTATAAATTATAAATTACTACCTTATTATTTATTTTAATTACCAATTAAACTTTATTTTGATCGCTTTAGTCAACTTAACAATTCATTATATTCATTTCAATTTTAAAATAAGTTAAAATTAAAAGAAAAGAAATAAAATACGAAAAAAAAATTTGTATAATAAAATTTAATGTTAAAATTAATTTTAAAATTAACTTAATTCTTTTAATTTCAGATAAAAAGATAATTTTTTTTATTATTCTGCATGAGAAAATAATAAAGTTGGAACGCGATAATTTTGAAACGGTACCGGTAGTTTTCGTTTCACATTTCGAAAAATCCTTAATACTGAAAATATTTTGCATTATTAAATTTACCCGAGAAGTACGATTGAGTACGATTTATGTCGAATGTGACCCATTTTAATTTATCTGCAGCTTCTAAATGAAAGTTCTCTTGTAATTTTTCTTCCCCACGGGCTACTCGCCGACAGTAGCTTTACGAGCTTTTAACTACTAGGTAACTTTTTGACAACTGCTAAATGTTCACCATTTGTTTATACATTGTAATATCCACAGTAAGCGCTACACTTCCCCTCATTTCCTCACCCTTCTGCCGAAAAAGGGTTCAAAAAGTTGCGGCGGTTTCGGTGATCTCCTGCAAGTTTTAAACAGTCCGTTAACTAGATAAGTGACGCAACAAAAAGTATTGCAATTTGTTTCACCCGTTCATAACTGGGCGTCGGTACTTGTTAAGGCGGCCATTCAAATTTATTCAAATGTTAAATACTCTTTATTGTCTTTTACACCGAATGTTGATGATGAGAACTTTTTGTAAGTGTAACTTTATAACGTGGGTCGAAATTATTTATATCTTGAATCACTAGCTACGGTTTTAATCTTTTATAAGGAAGTGGCATTTTACGTGCCACAAAATAAATTCGCTTTTTTTAAATGTAGATTGGTTGTATCCTTTTTATTTTTAACTTATGGTAAAATCGATTTATTTGGCGCAAAAGGTCCCACCATATTTGATTTTGAAAGTTATCAAATTAAAGTAATTGTTAAAAGCGTCAGTAAATAAAATTAGATTTAAGTGTAAGTTTGTTAGTGGTCAAGTTATTAAGTTTGTTAGTTGACATGACGATATTGTGAATATTGTTGTTTTAACTAGGATTATTTTAATTTATTAAAATTTGTAAACATGATGTCTTATGAAAATATTTATAACTGAAAGTGTCTGTATAAGTGACCGTCGTGGTATGAAAGCCCCAAAGAAAGGATGAAAGGATGATAAACGATTTTGTGCTTATAGATTTTATTTATTTATTCGTTGTTTCTAATTAAAAATATTAAAATTCCGTTCTATTTTACAGAAATTCTAATAACCCTCAGCAATCTGGTATAGACAGTTGTACATTTGGAGAATTTAAAAACTTTTTAACATTTACAAAAATACTAAAATTTAGTTTTTTTACAATTGCTGGTTCGCACGGTCATAGAAAGAAATGTTTTTTAGATATTTTCGACAGATTTGCAGTAGTCGTTTTGGATATCTTCGTCAAATGTTTAAATTCGTTTTGGATTTATTTTGCATCTTACCTGTGCATCTTACAGGTTGATTTAAGGCATGAAAACAAAAAAATATTTAATGATATATTTGAAAGTTTATATTATGAAAGTACTTAAAGATATGAAAACAAAAAAAGTATTAATAAAGCAAGAAACGTGTTATGTTAGATAGTAATAACGTTCATCGCAGTTCAGAATTAACATAAAATAAAGAAATCAAGTAAATACGAGTATGTCCCTGTAAATTTGTTACGTACTAGGTAAGTATACGTCATGAAATTTCCGTACACTCTTATGTATATAGGAAACTTTGAACTTTCAGGTTCGTAGTTTGTCTATTAAACTAATTAAAATATAAATAATTATTTTTCACCAAAAGTAGACATGTTGCTTAGTATATTATTGAAAACATAAGGAATTTTCAAATATATCAACAAACAACTACAGTTTTCCTATTAAATTTAGGTAAACTTTTAAAAACCTTTTTATTTTCAATAATTGTAGGTTAGTAGTTTCAGATATAAGCGTAGGGGATATATTTTTTCGCACGTATTTCAGTATATTTATGGAAATATGATACTCAAAATTTGAAAATATTGCTCCTCCTTCGACATACGAAATTTAATAAAATGGTTATCTACTTAATTTGTCTATTTGAAAATGTCCGTATAAATATACCTGAGTGCTAATTATTAATAGTGAGAGTTAGTCGTTTTTATCATTATCTATTTTTCAAATATATACTTCGAACGGTTGCTTAGGACATAGTAAGGAAGATAGATAGGCGAACGGGCAAGTGAGTGATCTTAAAAAGGCTAGGTTTTTTAATACACTGAGTCTTAAAAATTTACAAGAATTGAAAAAGAAATGATTTTTTTCTTTAGAAAAACATATAAAGCAGGTTTGCGAGAACTGTTTTCCTTTATTCGGCTTTAAATATAATTTTTTATTAGTATGTTTTTGTATTTAATAGTTTCTCGTGAATGAGATAAATTTATGTGAGCTGTTGTTCACGGTTATTTGAACAAGACATCAGATTAACCTCTTGAAATGCAATTTAACATTTATTTTGGATCATCTGTTGATATATACTTTTAGTAATATTAAATCTTTATTATGGAGTATATACTCCATTAATATTAATTCAAATCATGAACTATGTGTTTACTAAGTTGCATTTATTTAGCCGTTTAGTTGTGATAAATGTCTAAATTCTCATTTTCAGAAATTACTCATTTTACAGATTTTTTGAACGTATTTTTTAAACGCCATAAAGACATCGGCGAAATTAGGATGTCTTCATCAGAGCGGCTAGAATTGATTTTTACAACAAGAAATAGGCATTTCTGATCTTATTAATAATATTAGTGGCACGTATGGAAATCCGCTATGGGTTATAGTAAATACTTGCAAAAACAATTTTTCAAAAAGTGAAAATTCAGACGATAACTGGTTTGTAAGTACTTCACAATTATTTACTTTACAAACAGGATTGCCATATGATATATATATATATATATATATATATATATATATATATATATATATATATTTATATATATATATAATACACTTAATAAAAATACGACTGTCCTTATTTTGAAATATTAACGTTATTTATCTAATAAATAGTTTTTATTTTTATGAGTGATACGCCAATAAATGCTTAACTAAATCGAAATTCCTTTTAAACTCGAACTTTCTTGGTGTCGAATATGATTTCTATCTCATATTCAACAAGACAATAAATGAGTTAATGCTTTAAAATATATTTTACAGTCTTAATATCTTTATTTTCATTGTTGTGCAATGATATTTACAAGTGGGTTTTATAATTACTTTCATCGGCAAAACTCGAGACTGGCGCGCTGGTCGATAACAGAACACACACAGTGAGCTGTGCAAAAGTTTTAATTCAAATAATTTTTTCAATTTTAACAAGGATCGTGAAACAATTTTAAATATTTTTATGAACCCAATCATATTCGTCCATGTTGCATTTTCAATGAAGAACCAGTGTAATATATTTTACAATATCGTTTCTTTGAACTGTAACTTGTTTTGCCACGGTAATGTTTTTAAAAATATTGTTGGACCCTTAACGAAAAGTGAAGTATACATAACGAAAATCAGGCCATTAAAATAAATGTTGGTTGTTTCAGTTTTCTTTACGATTTAATTTTTCAAAATAGTCTCACAATTTGCCGTTCTGGGTCACAGAGAGCAACGCGAAGATCAATAAATAACGCAGGAAGAAAGTTCACTTCAAATGTAGATCACCGTCATGCATCCTTTTTTATACAATCGTTTTTAAGATAAATGCGAAATATGAAATACGAAAAAAAACATAAATTTCTCTATGGAAAAAATTGTAGTGCGTGCTTACGACCACACGATAGAAGTGAAAACTTCTAATTGTAAAATATATACATAATAAAATAATTACATTGATGTTATATGGATATTAATTCATTAATGTAACTATTATGAATATTAATATCAATTATATGAATTCTTTATTGTAATTATTATGGATATACGATGGATATTAATTCGGCAAACCAGGAAAAATGCGAGATTATTATTGTATACGGTTTAAAATTTTCATATGTTCCTTGCGTCTGCCGTAAATACTCGGATTTAAGTTATTGCTACCACTAGATGCATCCACGACCATTATATCTCGTCCATCGGAGCAAGATTGGCCCTGGTAGGAACCCCGCATTATTGAACAATATAAATCGACTTTTTCGCAACCACACTAGGCAATAAAACGCTTATTATAGTTGCAAATATAGTATCTGGTGGAAATAATAATTTAATTTACTCCAAAGCATTATTGTTATTATTAATTTTTACCCGTGCCTCAACTTTTTATCACCGGATATCATTACCGCTATCAACTATGCTGCCAATATTATCAAGTCTACTACCAACTAAATGTTTATTGTAGACTTGGTAGCGGTATTGGTCTATTTAATTTTATACATTTTAAGGAATAAAATATATTTGTTTGTTAACTAATATTTATTCCTTAGAGGTACCGTAAATTTAAAAGAGAAAGCGACTTCCTTAATTGATAATTAATGGACCTTAATAAAAATCTCATTATATGGAAATAATTTTTACATCTTAACTTTGTACAATATTTTAAAAAAGCTTATCTTATTTCTATGAAAATTGCTAAGGTTGCAACTACTACTAACATCGCTATCAACTATTCTATTTACACTACTGTATGTTAGCAACCAACTAAATGTTAATGGACTTGATAGTATTGTTGGCTTATTTAATCTTGTACATTTTAAAGAACAAAAATATATTTATTTGTCAATTAATATTTATTTCTTGGAGGTGCCGTCAATTAAAAAAAACTCATTTTATCTTTACGAATATTGCTAAGATAGGGTCAGAATCTGAAAAAAATCATTTTATATTTATGAACATTGCTAAGATAGGGTCAGAATCTGAAAAAAACTCATTTTATCTTTACGAACATTGCTAAGATAGGGTCAGAATCTGAAAAAAACTCATTTTATCTTTACGAACATTGTTAAGGTAGTGTCAGGACCTGAAAAAACTCATTTTATCTTTACAAATATTGCAGAGGTAGTGTCAGAACTTGTTAATGCTTGTAAAATAAAATGTAATCTAACATTGTGGATGACAAGCAAGGTTTTTTAATGAATACAATTTTCCTATAATTTTAGCATTTTGAATCTTTAGAAAATGGCCAGTGGCGCTAATACGTGGTGGCCCAATTAATATTTATAAAAGATCAATGTTTTTCCCGTAAAATATGCTGATTAATTGTTTGGTTTATTATTTTTCGTTTTTTTGGCATTTAACATCTGCAAACAGAAATAAATGATATTTTACGTTAGTCGATATCCATTGATACAGGTGTAAAAGTGCACATTCGCAATATATTATTTTACATATCCATTGATACAGGTGTAAAAGTGCACATTCGCAATATATTATTTTACATATCCATTGATACAGGTGTAAAAGTGCACATTCGCAATATATTATTTTACATATCCATTGATACAGGTGTAAAAGTGCACATTCGCAATATATTATTTTACATATCCATTGATACAGGTGTAAAAGTGCACATTCGCAATATATTATTTTACATATCCATTGATACAGGTGTAAAAGTGCACATTCGCAATATATTATTTTACATATCCATTGATACAGGTGTAAAAGTGCACATTCGCAATATATTATTTTACATATCCATTGATACAGGTGTAAAAGTGCACATTCGCATTGATACAGGTGTAAAAGTGCACATTCGCATTCGATATCCATTGATACAGGTGTAAAAGTGCACATTCGCAATATATTATTTTCCACCTCTTTGAGATAAAGAGATACCTGTAAAATGATGATACCTGTAAGAAAAAACCCGACAATACTTTTATTGGAAATTTTATAAGGTTGGATTTTGTACTTTCATATTTTCTCTCTAAAAATCACTATTCATGAGATGTTCGCGATAAACTGCTTTAATTCCGAACTCGTGAACGGAACTTTGGCTAACGGAGCTTTTTTAACGGCATGCGGATTTTCACAACGAAAAAATCCACGTTCTTTGAAAATATGTCAAACTTTCGAGTTTATTCAAAGTTTCGTGATTTTTTTAAATTAAATATATTTCAAGTATGACATTTAATAAAAAATTATAACTTTTTAAATTCGTCGATGTCTGCTCAACAAACATCTTCGTTACTTTGATTCAAAGGTTGACTCGCGTAAGCGACTTAAAGAACTAGCCGAAGTTAAATGATATTTATCGAGCTGGTTTTCTTCGAAATTCCACCATATGCTGCTCTGATATTTTACACAGGCCGGATAGTTCCCGAGGGAGAATAATTTTGAATAGAGAAATGGTTTTGTAAGCTAGATCTTTTCTGATATAATTAGTTGTTTTAAGTGATTATTTATATTATTGTATTCTATACTGGGATAGTATTTAAGAGATTGTGTGGTTATTATTTTGATATAAAGCAGGCTTAGTTTAATTGTGGCAAGAGTTATAACGTTAAAGTCATATATGTGGCAAGAGTTATAACGTTAAAGTCATTTATGTTTAATTGTGGCAAGAGTTATAACGTTAAAGTCATTTATATTTGGTCGTATTATTTACTGCAGTGTGTTTGATGTAAGTTACTTTTATAACCAAACAGATTCTCCATGCCAGTGAAGTAGGTTTCTTATAGTCGCTGCTCATCACTTCTCAGTATAAATCAATAAAATATGTCCTTGGAGGATAATTTTTATCATGAAGTGCAATAAATTAAAATATGTATTTAAAAATGATTGAAAATCATAATGTAAATACTTATTCCCAGCGAATTATTTTATGTTTCTTATTATCGTTGCTACACAGCAGAAATTAAGAAAATATTTTTGTCGAAGATAATTTTTATCATGAGTGAAATGTCCATTTGTAATAATTATATAAGTACGAATAAGTAATTTTATAACGGCGGCTAAAATTGTTTACAAAATTTCAAAAATTGAATTTTTCTCGACAATTTGGTTAATTGGAAGAAATTGTGTTTGTGAAAGTTTGCCCGCTGACTGTGTGCAATAAACACATAACTGAAGCTCAATATAATCGCGTCATCCCACTTCCACAGAGCACGATGCTCATTAGACCTTTGTTGGTTACCCTTCGTGTCTTGCCCCAGTAAAGTTTGATTTTTGCTAATGTCGCTCGCCTTTATTTACTTCATATTTTAATCTAATCAGCATCGTGCTTTATGTCGCTGGGACATAGCGCGAGTATGTTTGTTCTATTACCGACCATATGAAACGAAGAAAATGCGCCGTCTAAAACCAGATAGCACTTTCATCAAAATGGCATTTAGTATTGTTTTAAAGGTAAATTTGGTCTTTAATAAAAAATAGCGAACTATATTTGTTTTTTACAACAGCTAATTCAAATCCTTCATGATTATTATGAATTGTCAATGATTTAACGTTCAACAAGAAAAGTTCTGTTTTTTACCATTACTTCCGGTAATATTTTTCTGATTATAGCTATAAACAATAGGTACCATCTATGGAATAATATGAGCAGCCTGCAAATTGTCGTGTTCAAATTCTAATTCGTTATTCTTTAGTTTTCTTAGGACATAGGTTTAAAACTTTTGTCGACGTAACTCAAGAGCGGAATGGATTATCATTGTGCTCGCTCCGCTGAGCACTATTACACAAAAAAAATGCGTAATCAATGAGATGCTTCCTTCAGATTTTGTAACCCTTCGTATGCGTACGTACGTATGTACATACGTACACATATACACACAGGAACCGATGTAGAGATTCCAATTTGATTCGTTTTTATTCACTAAGATTTCCTGAGGTCGACCCCTACTTTCTATTTTTCGATAACCCTTACCCTGATAACGCAATACTTTCATTATTTTCATGGAAGTTTTAAAAAAGAAGAAGGTGGAATTAAGAAGTGGCAGGAGTTGAGAACGGTGGACTTTCGATAACGTATAAAGAGGACGAGTTAGTGTCTTTTAATAATTAATAATCTTTGTAAGTATTTTTCACATTTTGTTTCACTGAATTCATAAATAGCCCAAATTTAAAAAAAAATACTTAGAAAACCACGCAATATTCAGTACGATACGATGCAAGGTTAACAATTTTGATAATTTGAAGTGGTCACTTCATTTACCGGTAGAAATATCTGTTAACATTGTTTCGTTTTCATTTTTTATGGAATGGCAGGGCCTACTTTATTTATTCAAATGAATAAAACGTTACGCCAGTGCCAGATAAGAAAATTATGCGCGCATGACCGTCCACCTTGCTTCCTGAAACCCTCCCATAGACATAACTACAGTTGATTATAGTTATTAACATTTACATATAACCCTTATAATTTGAACGTAAAAATTGCTCTATCGTTCTGTGTATATAATGTTACCGTAGCACCCTCGTAGTGTTCGTGCTCACTTTAAGGATGTATTAAATTACAAAGGATAAGTCACTGCAAATTTATGCTGACTTTTTTATACTCAGTCGAGCTTCAGCACTAAGCTATAGCTCGCTAAATTATTGTGATTTAATGCCATCACCGAATGAGGTATATTGGTTTACATTGACAAGAAAACATTCAAAGTCAGGAAAACATTTTCCAACCGTACGCTTGCCAAACACTCTTTACACTACAATATTGTCGCTGCTCTAACTCGATATTTGATATATCTAGGTTTAGTCTATTCTAGGGCTTAAACTATAAAAAATAACTAATTTAGGCACTGTCTTTCTTTACTCACAGATTATCAAATTCTTTAGACTACTCTCTGACAACTAACAGCCAGTAAGTAACAGTTAAAAGTAAGCGTCTAGCCTTTATATAGATGTGAAGAAAAACAAAAAAAATAGTCGCTTGGCAATACCTACTACGTATTCACACGTTGGAAGTGGTATTTCTTTAGGGTGTCTTCTTCTGTGATTTTTGCTTATAATCTTCGTCCGCAAAACATATAAGTACGTTGAAAAGTACGATTCGTTCAAAATTATATGTGAGAGTTGAATATACAATCGATCTGACAGCCATCTGTCAAAAGTTAATTCATCACTGTCAACGGGTAATCCATCTGTCAATAATTAATTGGTGTGTCTACCAGAGATAAATATTTTTCACACTATGTGAATTAAGAATATAATTTACAAGTTAAGTATAGCATTAAAAATTAGCATCATTAATGATTTAAATGCTTTATTAATTACATTTAAAATTAGGTAACCTTTTATATGCTGAATGCGCCCATAAACACATTACAAACATGCAAATCACATGTTAACATTGATAGCATAAAACAGTATTTAATTAAATTTTGTGCTTTTATTTGCAAAAAAATAATATTACGAACATAAATAATGTAATGTAGCCACATAGGTTATAATTAGATGTACCATTCGTGTGAGAAGGTGGAATATTTTTTATTACAGCGTCACATTTTACTGGCTTTTTGTGCATTATTTATTAGTGTCCCAACAGATGATATTAGGTTGCATTAATAAGGAAATAATGTTTATTTATTTAAATGATTCAGCCGTTTTATCCTAGTCCGTTTTAGTTTACCTTCTTTAAAGAGGTTGTATTTCGAAATTTTTCTGTTTGTCGTTCATTGCCTTTTACCTAATTTGGGACACATCATCGTTTATTTGCTGCTCAAGTGCTTCGAATTCATCAGTCAATTCATCATCCAGATGAAAAACTCTGTGATCATCTTACGACCAAGTGGGTAACTTTATATACGAGACTCACTTTACACGATCGGCAGTTAGCTACGGTTCGAAACTTAGGCCTCTACCTTTCAATATTCCGGTAAGCGATGTTGTTAAGACTGCGCGTTATTTGTTATTCGCGGACAATATGAAGGTTTTTAGAGTCGTCAAGGATGCAACAGACGGCGATCGGTTGTTGAGTGGAGCACAGCAAGCGGCTTACGGATTAACTCAAACAAATGTTCAATAGTAACTTACAGTCAAGTACACGTTCCTATTATATACTAAAATTCGGTTTCTGGGATCCAGCTACATTATTTGGATGAGGTCGTCCAATTTGGGAGTCAGATTTGATTTGCGATTGACGTTTCGTAAGCATTTGTCAGGTTTGGAAAAGAACATTGTTTTGAAAACTTGAATTCGTGTTGCATAAGTCAAAGCATTTTCTACCCGTATCATAAATTTGCCTATTATTAATTTCAGCAGTGCCAAGCAGATCAGAATTTGGCTCCATTATTTGGAATCCATACGAAGCCAAGTACAGCTTAATGGTTAAACGTGTGCAAAAGACGTTCCTCCAACAGGTAGTATATGAGACAGTATTGTTACTTCTCCTCTTTATTTTTTAGCGATTTTCCCTTGCTAGATTTTCATTCCTTGGAACTGAGAAGAATCGTTGCGCGTATATACTTTATCTTCCAGCTATTAAACGGAAAAAAATCTGTGCCCTGTATTATTGAATGAACTTTCGTTCTTCGTACATGACAATTTCCTGTCGTCAGGCAAGCATCGTCTTTTTGCCACACTACTCTTTAGAACCGAACTGTATCGGAATTCTCCAGTGTACCGCTGTGTTTAACTGCTCAACTACCCGATCTCGGTCGCACCAGACTGTAATTTATTTATGATGAGTGAAAGTAAATTTGTGGAAATGTGTCGTCGTTCTCTTTTATAGCTCTTGTGTACTTTTTGTACATGTTTATTCCAAAAGTTTAAATTTGTTAAACCATTATTTTTTTATCGTTACGATTAGGCTACTTGCAATATAACTATAAATATGTGTGTTATATAATTGCCGAGCTTTTACACAATTTTATTACGATATTTTGTATAGTCATTATGGTCGGAGTATTAAGTGTATTAACTTAAATAACAATGTTTTAAAAATATTAGGTTACAATTTTTTTTATTTTCGCAAAAATGCTACAAATCACCTAAAGTTATACACGTAACAATAATGTCCGTCTTATGTATTCTCGATAATGTTCGTTTATAAAAATAATATTGTCAATAACTATTTAAATTTATTAATAAGGCGCAATAAGAGGGCGGTGAATGGAATTACTCCTTAAAGTTTCATTTATACAGAAGAAATAAGTTTTGTCTTCATAATATATTTTTTTAAATGACCTGTCCATTTAAGTCCCATATATCACCATTTCCTACCGTCACGTTATGTGAAAGTAGGTTGCATCGAAGTCTGTTTCCATCTGTAGGTGAGGCGTTAGACCGTTACTTATGGAGGCGGCCGGCACGCAGGCCGCAGTGCCGCCCCTAAAAGGCTCGTTATGTTGCTTAGTTTGAGTTTTTGCTGAGGGCGGTCATAATTATGAACCCATCGATATATAATGATATCAATAAGTTTGTTGCCAATCATGTATGTTTGTGGCAAGTTCGATATATTTGTTTCGAAGCAAAAATGTTATCGTATTGCACAGGTAAATATATTTTAAATATACGGTGATGAGTATAACATTAGTTGATTTATTTTAACATGTTTTATAGCAGTAATATTATAAATACCAACAGTTTTAATGTTTTGATGTTTGATTTTCAATCACGCATAAACGATTAGACAGATTTTTATTAAACTTGGTACGGGCAGAGTTTATAATTAGAATTTCGGTCACTTTTTACCTCGAGAAAAAGTATAATTTCTGCAGGATAAAAACATGTGAAAGGATAACGTAACGTGCGTATAAAAATATATTGCTGACGCATTTTGAGAGAATATAGAAAAATATTTAACATTATTATTTATAAAGACTTAGTGCAATAGTATAAGATCATAAGTAATATATTTCTCTCAATTCTGTGTTTTTATAACGGATTTATTGTCATATGATTTTGTGGCAATTTGCAGCATTTGTACAACGTTGCTGAACTATGGATGGGTTTTAGTTTATTTTGCTTCGTTTGACAAATAGCATGAATAATAAATATTTCGATTAGTTGCGTGGCCATTTTTGAACAAATATCGAAATGAGCAAAGAAGAAAGCGATTCGGCAAAATAGGCAAATAAATTATTTACAATGTCAGTAAGCACATAATGAATGCCCATGAATTCAAGTAAAAACGTGGGATGCCATAGGATACTGAATAAATAAGCTATAATACCTGCACAGTAATAAAAAATAAACATTTTCCAAATTAGGTTCCAATTATCCATCGCATCAAAAAATAAATCAATGTACTCAGCCTATATACCAAATAACGAAAAAAAAATCATTCCCTGTTCACATCAGGGAATGATTTCTTTTTCCTTCTAAATGCGTATACATGTAGTACCAAGCACGTATATTCTCCCTTTATGGCAACTATATATATTTATATATATATATATATATATATATATATATATATATATATATATATATGTATATATACACGTATCTATTTTAAGAGAACAAAAATGGGATAGAGGAAGCATAGGCACTATTTTCCAATTGAAATATCAAATTCTACGTTGAAATTTAATTTGATAATGATGAATGCACGACGTAAGTATTTGGCATTTCCTGTTTGTTTTTGTGAATATATTTCGGTACTATTAATTACAGTTAACCGCACGGTCATGTTGAGTCGCTAAATGATACGTGATGTGTTTTATACGGCCTCGTCAGTAATAAAGTAAAACGATAGAAACAAAAAAATATATTGATGAATATATATTTCTTAGCAACAACAAAAAGAATAATTTTTGATAACTACGTTTAAAATTTTATGAAGAAATAAAATATAAATATTCGGAAATAGGTTGAAGGCCCAAAATAATGTCATTTACCAGGTCACCCATCTCGCAGTGGGGTTTCATGATCCGATCCGATACTTTCAAAATATCGATTCTAATTATTTATTGGATCGTAAGTATTGTGTTCACTAGTCATTTTTTTTAACATATAATTATTAATATCATCATAAATTTGCTATCGCCTATGGGTTAAAGATTTTAGCTAATGAAGTATGTAGTGACTATGATGCGAATGCAACGAATAATATATTTTATCGAAATCGATTGAATAATTTTGGGGAAATGTACATTTTTATATTAGTTGAATGGAATTTTGTGAAAATGACGGAATTCTCCTATGGTATATAGATATAGAATGTGGATACTGATGATATCACTAAATGGCGCTAGTTCAATCCATAATAGTCCATTATAGGTGTACACCTATTTTTTTTAAATCATACCACTTTTTTTATAAAATTTAAAAATTATCTTAAGTTATTAAGATGGAAATGGACCAACCTATATCTTTTATTTAGATGAACGTAAGAAACGTGGAAATATTTCATAAATACTTTTATTAGCGATCGATGGTGAATATGGCTTTTCTAACCATCCCTTTCATTTACATAGATTACAAAAGAAGGTTATACAAAGACAAGGACAAAAAATAATATAATTCAATTTCTAGATCAATTTCATTTTAAGGTCAAAGTTGTTTACAATTCGTAAATAAAAGTGCTTGACATTTCAAAATCATTAATACCCATAATTTCCCCAAATCAATGCGGTATTGTTTCATTTAACCGTTAGATAATTTATAATTAATTCCTTCTTAGTATTATTATAGTATTATAATGCTAGTCTAATTTTAATTACGATTTCAAATTATATTTTCACGTTATGTTTATTATTTAGTACGGTAGCCATCACAAATATTTATTAAAACCAATCAGAACGTTTATATATTTTTGAAGAGATAGTTATTGTTTTTAAAATAGTGGCGGATTGAAGAATTCATGCCAATAATTGTCACCGGCTGCGAAAGTACGTTGAGGTACGGGGAAGGCACTTTGAACTTAAAATTTAAGTATATATATATATATATATATATATATATATATATATATACATTCTAAAACAAAATAAATAGAATTTAAATGATTGTGTACGTGTGTACAAACTAATTTAGTATTTATTGACATTGTAATATTTAAGTGAAGTATGCGAAGTTACTTAATAATGACAGCCACGCTTTTGTTATATTTTTTTTTCCCAACAGATGAATAACAACCCATGTCATACGTTGCCAAACTGACAATTGGCATTATTTATACAGACTGCTAATTCATATGTCATTATGATTACATACAAAATTTAAATTTTCATTATTTTTCCAACTTTGTAACACAAATGGTTCAATTAGCGCTATTTAGTGACGACACATACTTGTTTACTTACATTTGGAATGAATATAAAGTATGCATACTTTATATTCTTTATAAATGTATATAAGTTCATAACTTTGATTTTAAAACTATTTCTAACTATTAAGTCCTATATAGATACAAACACATTTTAATTCACAAATATATTTACATCAGTATGTATTCCTATCGATGGATATATGTTTTTCTACATAGATGTATTTAGATTCGCGAATCACGTTAGCTTTAAATTGGACTAGCAAGAATTTTGTTAAACTGATTGTTATAGTATTGTTTTGTTTAATTTATATTATTTTTTTCTATCGCATGTAATTCAATTTATTATTCCGAATTAATAATTTATTGTGTTTATTCTTGTAACTTGTACTTTAGTTATGTTTATTTCATTTTAAAATCGTTACATTTTTGTATATAATTGGGGAAGTTAAATGCTCGATTGTTTGGGTGAATCGTGGTTTTCTATTTCGTCATTAGAAATTTTTGGGGGTCAAATTAAATATTTGAAAAATTTTTTCTTAATTAACTTATGCTATTATCTTAAGAAGTTTGGGAAAAAATATCTTCCGCGACATACTAAAAAAGATGCAAAATAATATTTTTTCCCAAATTTCTCGAACTAAAACTATGAAAAAATACGGGTTTTGAGAAGACCTCGTAAATTATTTTATAATTTTGTGCACCATGTTTTACGAACACGAAACATGTAATGTCGATTTTCTCAAAGAGCATGTAACGTAGAAACTTGAAATTTAGTATATAGAAGTAACATATCTTATTAGCTTACAAATTTTGGGCAAGCTTAATTTTAAAGAAAATTTACATAAGAATTAAAGTGAAGTAAACAAGGACTTTATTTTCATTTAAATTTAATATGTCGCGTGGAGGTAACATTTGAAAAGGCTTGTCATGAAAAATACTAAACTACTTTTTCATAATTTTAAATTGCGTGTTTAAAAAGATATTCCAAAAAATACGGGAAAATAGAGAATCCCACCCTCTTATTCCCTATGTCAAATTAGAATATTACGGAAAAATTATAGCAATTAATATTTGTGGATGTTTTAATAAAAATACTACGAACTCTTAAATGTTTACAAGTTCCTAAATGTATATTGAATCCTTTTAATGTGACTTCTACATTTGCATGATAGACATGTTTTATATAAATGTCTTAATATGAAGAATTTATATAAATCTTTAATTGTCCGCTACTATTAGTGTTTTTCTTGAAATTTAGGTTGAAATAATTGGATTGTTTATAACAAAAAAGTTAACCCGAGTAGTATTATATTTATAAATTTTCCTCAACATAGATTTCTTTAGCAATAATCATACAGGTTGTACTAACCGATACGTTTTTAGCTCGTGGGAGTGACAGTAATTTTACAGAATTTTGATATTTGAAAAGAGTACATTAAAAAATAAATTATATACTTTTGAACTCGTAATTTAATGACCTGATCTGATACTCAAACTGCCTATTAAATATGCCATAAAATATAAATACAATGTTCTACATGTTACGTCTGTAATTGGATTTTAGTTCCTACAAATGTATTTCATCTTTATATAGCAAGCGGAATGTATTTTTATACTAAAGTGTATGTTATCCTAATCAAAATATTATACGGCACCTCACTACTACGACGTTGCAGTCAAGAGATATAAACACTTGTTCACACAAGCCAAGAAGAATTTTTATTTCAATCACGAAGCAATGGATTTGAAGCGAGCACTTGACTTACATCAAGATGTAGACGTGCGGTGTAAAATGTAGAAGTCCAGATCATTGATTCCTTTCTCGGTATTGCGACACAGACGGCGATACACGAGATAGAGATAAATTTTGAAAAGTTTTTCTCTTTTAATAATAATTTTAATCTTTCAAATAATAATTTGAGATTTTAGTGTGGTATTGTTTAAAATATATTGATACTGATAATAGCGCGAACAGATCTTATGTCTGCAAGCTAGGACGACTCAAACTTGACTGTCGACAACTATGTAGCACGTTTGTGTTAAAAATTATTTAGCTTATAAAATGATATGAAATTATATTTAGAAAGAATAATAAATGCCAATATAATTATATGAATTATTCTTCAATTTAATATTTTTTGAATGGGTGTTCTCCGCTAACTTTATGTTATTTTTTTCATTAATATTATGCACATACCCTTTAATGAGTACATTAAAATATATACATCTGTATACGTATATATACTATAGTAGTCATTAGTTACGTTGCCTATATTTTCTTTAGAAATATATTAATTTTAAACCAGTGGGAGATTAATCTGGTGTCTGGTTCTTCATGTGTCTTAATATCGAGGAGTATGGACTATTTATCACGCTTTTTTTAAAATCTATTTGAATATTTACAATGTTGTAACTGGGAATTAAACCGGACAGATCATCTTTACGGTGATTATGATTCTATATTTATTCTGTTCTATGTATATTGAATAAAAAAACAAGAAACAATGGCCTCTTAGTATTCGAATTAAGAGGAACTGTTTTTAAATTCTTGTCAAGACTATCTAGTTTAAAATATTTGTTGCATTATTGGAAGTTTTTTGTCGGTAGCTAATTTCATATTAGTCTGAAAAAATTAAAAGTAAAAGAAACATAATACTGTCTGAAATAAGTTAAATATGAAACATGAATATGAGAGCTTATCCTTGGTTTAATATAACCTTATGTGTTTACTTTGGTTTAATAAATTGTTATGTTTTATATAAGAGTTGGTCTTTGGATTTTAAAGACTCACGTCGTTATTTAATGGAAATCTGTCTAAATATTTATGTTTCCTTTGGTGTTCATAATAACGACATCCGCATATTTTATAAAGCGTTTCAATTTTTAAACAATATTTGCTTAAGAAAGTGTTTTCGGAATTTCATATAATTTTGATATGAAATTCCGAAAACACTTTCTTAACAAATGAACGCTTCAAACTTGTGCACCAATTTAAGCTGCGCGCGGCGCTTGCGTTCTCGTTTCCAATTTCAAGGCGTAAATGTACGTACTGGAGTCTATGGTAATTGCTTTAACGAGCTGCAAAGTGCGCGTCAAGCGAGTAGACGCTTAAGCTGTTGACGCACGCAACAACTTAAGCGTCTACTCGCTTAACGCGCACTTTCTCTATCCTTCTCTATCCAATGATATCGAAACTGTTACAATCGAAGGTTAACATCATAGAAATATTTACAAAGTGAAGGAGACTCAAGTAAAGATGCTCGAATTTTTTAACTTGTTTTGTGTTTGGTATCAAACTTAAAAACGAATTTATGTCAACATATTGACATTATTTCGTTTTTCATTTTTTCCCTTTTTCACTCAGAGATTTAATGTAAAGTTATACTAAATTTCGTTTTATGAATATTTTGATGAAAAAAAACGTCAAGAACAAAACCATATAAAGTATCCACAACATATATTATTAGGAATTTTTTTTTAAATAACTAATAACGATTTTGTTCAACCAAATTTGTGCTGTTACAACACGCGTTTAATTACTGATGTGACAAAGAATTTAAAGACGCATGTCATCTTAAGATAATATAATCCAATTTTTCAAGCAAAAACCCAACGAATTCAACAAGAAAGGAATTTATATTCGCATACAAGTGATAGATGGCGATGGTGCTTATATAATTGAAAACTAATTTTATTAGTTATATACAAAAAACAAAAACAATTGTGATAGTGAATTTATTAGTTGCCATCCGAATATAAAGAATAAGCGTATTAAATATATTGTATTTATTAAAACGGTGTTTATATAATTGAAAATTAATTTCATACAAAAATAAAGTAATTTTCTGAACAGAGATAGTATATTAAACATATTGTCTATAAAATTGTATACAGCGTAAAAATATCGGAAAATCGGAAACAGTAAACTATAACTTCGGAATGTCACATCGATAATCTAATATAGAGACTCTCACCATTTCTCTGAATTGTCGGAGGCTATATTTCATTAGACATTTTAGTAATAGCGGCACGTGATAACTATAGGGTGTAGAAGCGAGGCGGGCGGGCGGTACGTTGGGCGGCATATGTGCAGTGACCGGCCTCGTGCAAGATAACAAGTGTGAACTGGCTCGCTGCCCGGTCGTCGTTGCCAAGCAATCTACCGGGTCCTGTCTGTCGATTCAAAATGGCTTGGGGATGAGTTAAATTATAATTTTGTGAAAATAATAAATAGTGAGCAAACACGTCTAGGTTTATGTAATTTGTGTTGTAAATGTGTGGAAAGGTGGAAAATTTTAAGAATATTTCCATATGTTTGAGTATATATCTTTAAGCGCGACATGTTTATTTTATTTCTATTTAGACTTCAACGTAGAAATATATTTTTGTGAAATAAAACAAACACAAAACAACCAACCAAAAAACAAAACAACCAGAAGTAGTGAGCTTAGTGTTATAGAAGACCATCAGGGCGACGTATTAAAATTAATTATCTATTACTATAAACAAATACAAAATATAATCAATAAAGATTAATTTAACACTAAATAAAACTATCAAATAACTTGTAAACTAATAAAACTATCAAATAACTTGTAAACTAATAAAACTATCAAATAACTTGTAAACTAATAAAACTATCAAATAACTTGTAAACTAATAAAACTATCAAATAACTTGTAAACTAATAAAACTATCAAATAACTATCCACATGGATAGCAAAAAGCGATAACGCGGGAGAAGAAGGAATAAAGTAGTAATAGATAATCAAGATTGGATAATTTTTTCAGGTAATTTTTGGTAATATAAAAAGCGTTTGTTTCGAATATTAGGATAAAATTCATTCCACCGTTTGAGAGCACACACAGTGAAATAGTACTCGCAGAAATTAATGTTATGTTTAGGAATAAGGAGAAAGAGGAGAGATTCACAAAATTCTAGGGTTTTGAGAAGTAAAGATGTCTTCTTCTTAATCTACAATTGAAAAGAAGACATCTAACATATGTTTAGTGTTTCATAACAAATTGGATAAAAAACTGGAACACTCATTGAATCATCTGGGTGTTTTTATGACCTGTTTATTACTGTCTGTGTGTCTGTTCATCTGTTTTTATCAAAGTCCATTTGATATAAAAAAATCCAAATTTGACGTTACTGTAGAAAGTAGTTTTTCATTCTGGGTTCCTCACACACTCACTGACAGATCATCAAAGCCTACAGGTTACTTCTAGAAACTTAAAATTTATATATGTATTATATATTAGTATAATTATACTAATATGTGTGTATTTACATATGTGGGTGTTATGTATGTATTATTTATGTATCAATAAAAGAAAAATATCGAAAAACTGGAAATGGTTTTTTAGGAATCCTGTCAAAAACATTATAGATATAAGGGTCAACTTTCATTTTAAGAAGTCAGCCTTAATAAATAATTAGATAAAATATTAACATATTCGTATCCGGTATCAGACAATTGATTTTATAATTTAAGTTTAAGTTCCAAGTTCCTTTTTAAAAACCAGCCTTAAAAAGTAGTGAGATAAAATATATTCCTATATGTGTCAGTTATCAGATCTTACAGAAACTCGATAAAATTAAATGAAATGCCATCAAAAACGTTGTTGTGTAAAGAATCAAGTTCTATAAAAACTTAGCCTTATAAATAAAAATAAGAATTTATTGCAGCTAAATTCAATGTCGTAATAGATGAAATATTCTATAAATCTAGACGCAAAACTCTAGCTCACTCATCTACACTTCTCAACCGAAACTTTAGCGACGGGGGCGCCGAAACATGTAAAATATCTTGAGAAAACAAAAATTTGAAAAAAGTGCCTTGTCTATAGATATTTAATTTAACGCAATGTCGGTGACCGAATTCCCATCGTCTTATTGCACACATTAAGACGCACGCGCTGCCAACTAAATGTAGAACATTGAAGTAGTTAGTACCATACGTTCTGTTTTCTCCAAATATTGTCGGTCGTCTGCGTTGGGCGTTCAAGTTTTCGCAGATTTTAGTGTAACCTTTCAAACTGTGTCAATTGGCAAATGTGACAGTTGAAATAATAATTCTTTATTAAAAAATCCTTTTTAATAAAGAATTATTATCGATTTAGTTTGATTAAGCGATTTTACTGGATTATACCGGTAGTTTTCGTTTCACATTTCAACAAATCCTTAATACTGAAAATAGTTTGCATTGTTAAATGAGAAATAATTAATTACACGAGAAATACGATTGAGTACGATTTATGTCGAAAGTGACCCATTTTAATTTATCTGCAGCTTCTAAATGAAAATTCTCTTGTAACTTTTCTTCCCCTACGGGCTACTCGCTCGACATTGGTTTTACGAGTTTTTAACTACTAGGCAAATTTTTGACAACTGCTAAATGTTCAACATTTGTTTATACATTCTAATATCCACAGTAAGCGTTACAGTTTCTTTAATTTCCTCACCCTTCGCCGAAAAAGGGTTTGAAAAGTTTCGATGGTGGTGAAGTTTTAATCTCCCGTAAGTTTTAAATAGTCCCTTAACGAGATAAGTGAGGCAACAAATTTTTTTGCAATTTGTTTCACCCGATTCATAACGGGGCGTCGGTACTTGTTAAGGCCGCCATTCAAATTTACTCAGACGTTAAAAACTCTTAATTGTCTATTACACCGAATGTTGATGATAAAAACTTTTTGTAACTGTGACTTTATAACGTGGGTCCAAGTTGTTATTTATACTTTAAATCACTAGCTACAGTTTTAAACTTTTATGAGGAAGTGAATATAATTTTTTAGAAAAAAAATGAAAATAATTTTTTTAATAAAAATAAACTTAGTAGCAGAGACTTAATAAAAAAAATATCAGGGTCTATTTTCATCTTATGCTTTCAAGAGGAATCCAGAAAATATTCTTGTTATACCAATTATCTATGTCTTTTTTGGTGTCTCAGTGTAATTGTATTATTTTATTTCATTGTTGTACTGATAAAGTATTTGTAATTTTGGCTTCATCCTGACTCCCTTCTACCTTCACCCACTCTCCTGTTACTCCTCCCTTCATTTCCTGTACGAACGAGCAATTTGTTTCAATTTTGTATAGGGAGGACTCTAACTCATTTCTCTTGAAAAATTCGGTCAAGTGCGAGTTGGGTTGGCGTATTTCATATATCGTTTCAAGTGAAATTACTTTATCATAAATCGTCACTAATATGAACTCCCTAATATTTAATAACAGCCAATATAAATAAGGATGTATATATAATATAAGGATGATTATCTCAAAACTATGACATTTAGAATAATCTTTAATTTTTCTACAAACTATGCACAGGCTTCTAAATCCAATTTTTTATGAAGAGAAAAGTTCTTTTCGGCGCATTGAGCAATTTTTCGTAGGGGAAAATATTATGGGTTCGCGTCACCGACATGCAAATGTTAACTGTATATGTGTAGCTATGAGTGTGACGTGTTGCGCTTGAAGTATATATATATATATATATATATATATATATATATATATATATGTATATATATATATATATATGTATATATATATATATATATATATATATATATATATATATATGTATATATATATATATATATATATATATATATATATGTATGTGTGTGTGTGTGTGTACGCATTCGCGTGTCCTGGGTGGAATAAAATAAACAATTTTTTTTCAAAAATATTCAAAAATGATATTTAGGATGGGTCGTCAATGGAAACATTCAAAGATCGTACATTCTACCAGCATTCGCGTGTCCTGGGTGGAATAAAATAAACAATTTTTTTCAAAAATATTCAAAAATGATATTTAGGATGGGTCGACAATGCAAACATTCAAAGATCGTACAAAAAAAATTACCCTTCGTGAGTCCTATTCGCAATTTCCCACAGTCCCCTTCCTGGTTTTCCTCCCAAATCCTATCCTTGTCCTTTATACTTGCTAATATATTTAAAAAAGAAAAATGGTGTAAATATGAAAATGTTTCCATGACATATCAAATATATATTTTTATGATAATTACATCATTATTTTTTATTAGCTTAAGTTTAATTTTATTGTTTAAATTGTTTTCCTTTTTTATTTCTTTTTTGAGATTTTATTTATAATCTGTTGCAATCTTCCAAAATATTAATTATATTTTATTACATATTGCCTTGGTTGACTGGAAGATATCACTCTTGTAGCAATAAGTCTTTATGTATTTGCATGTTAAAAACAATAAATAAATAAACAATTTTATATATGATCTCACTAATAAATTACATCTATATCTAACTTTTTGAAATAGCGATGATTGGCTAATATAGAGCTTTCTTTCCACATTCTTTCTTAATGCTGTACTTATTAATTTTCTTGTATAACTATCAATATTGTAACAATTAATTATATTATTTATTGTAATATGCAAAGAAAAGGCACTCGTATAAGACGTATCACATCAAATTAAAACCTTGTGACAACAAAATAACTTCGCAAAACAAAGTGATGATTAAACGAGAGTTCCACACACATCCAAAGACAATGGAAAATGTCTCCTTTGTTAACAAAAGATTCCTGCCATCAACACAAACAATGTACTAACTTAATTAAGCGAATTTCAAATGGAGAAATTTCGAAGACCATACCATTTTGCTAATTATTCCCATTGCCTTGAAGGGAAAACAATGCCGATGATTTAATTGTTTTCTTAATCTCAGACAGTAGACGCCTCGACATTTAAATTTCACTTTCATTAATTAGATTTCACTTTAACATACATAACTATAATTTGTATTTATCGTCATTTATAGATGCTTCGCTAAAATGGCGTCCTTGCCGACTTTCAGTATCTTACAATTTGGTATGAAAATTTATGGATCAATTTATGTTAACATCTAAATAAAACACGCATCGAATTGTACCTTTGCTTATGAAAAATAGTGCATTATTTAATATTGTTTTTGGTATATGTAATCTGGTTTCAGTTTTTGTTTTCCCACCTTCTTTGATGTAGAGCTCTTCACTTTTATCGGCTTTAGGCAGGGTCATTATAAGAACACGGTGCAATAAAATATGTTCCAGTTTGGGTCATTATATTTCCCCGAAAATAATAATCATATAGTAATAAAAATGTCATTAAATATATTTTAAAATTCAACTTGTCCTCATATTTTAGTTTACAATTTTAGCATTACACAACTCAGTTATATTGAATGTGGGTCACTTTAAGAATGCTGTGCAATAAAATATGTTCCAATTTGAGGCCTTATGCCTATAAAGTTAATATTCATACAGTATCGAATATACTTGGCGTTAATTTCGTAGAAATTCATTATTCACAATTAAATGAAACTACGTGATGTAGTATTATTTCTCCTTTCTTTAAGTTCTTTACTACGATCTAGGTTTCGTTGTATTACAATATCTTCAGGTGGACTACCAGCAAAGATCTTTGCTAATAGCCCACCTGAAGATGTTGCAATATAATGAAACCTAGGTCGTGGCAAAGAACTTAAGGAAAGTAGAAATAATACTACATCACGTAGTTTCATTTAATTGTCAATAATGAATTTCTACAAAATTAACGCCAAATATATTCAATATCCTATTTACATAGAAACACATTTTAATTTATAGATATATTTACATTAGTACGTATTCCTATCAATGTATATATGTTCTCTTATATACTTGTAAAATTCATAGTTCATGTTAGATGTAAATGATACTCGCAGGAATTTAGTTTAAACTGACTGTTAAAGCATTGTTTAGTTTAATTTTTATTATTTTCTCCTGCTGTTTGTAACTTAGTTTATTATTCCGAATGCATACTTTATTATGTTTATTTCAGTAAACACGTACTTCAGTTTTATTTCACTTTAAAATCGTTACATTTTTGTATATAATTCGAAAGCTAATTACGACGATTGCTTGAAGGAATTGCGGTATAGTCATATATGTAGATACACGATTTAAGTTAGCTGTAAATTGGACTCGCAAGAATTTTGTTGTAAACTGACTGTTAAAATATTGTTTAGTTTCATTTCTATATATTTTTTCTATTACTTATAACTAGGTTTATTATTTCGAATGAATAATTTATAGTATTTATTTTAGTCGTTACATTTTTGTATAAATTAGAAAGTTAATTAAGACAATTGTTTAAGCGAATCGCTTTTGGCTTTTTCACCATTGACCAGTTTATTTTTCCGAACACCTATTATGTACTATACCAAAGTTAATTAAAGCGAAGAATTCGTTTTTCACCACAGACTATGTTAAAGCCAATTTGTGATGCAGTACGCTGTCTGTATGCACCCAGAGTGGCTGCAGTTGCCAACTCCAAGCTAATCAATATAATTTAGAGTGCAGCAGATCCACTCATGAATTAGGAATAGCCTAACCGCTTGAGCCCCGTTTATTACGCACGTCTCAGTCAACTGAGTGTATTCAATGCTGATTATTTGATCAATAGTATTGAGGCACTGTCATTACTACGTTTTATTAACATAACGTTTGGAGTTTTGCTGTTTATATGATAAAATAAATTTACATTGTTTTATTTTTAGTCAACATTGCCAAAATTGAAAGTTCAGCCCAGTGCAAGTCGAATTGCATAAGAAATATTCCGTAATATTGCAGTAGACAGATACTTGTTTCGAAATATATGTGAAATGCGGAACGGAAGCGTATGAAACGGAAGCAACGTATGAGGTCACAGTGTTATCGATAGTTGACCGATATGTTTTTTGATTGTGGGAGCGACAGAAATTTTACAGAATTTTGAACTTAAAAAATTAATTATATATTTTTGAACTTGCATTTTAATGACCTGGCTTGATTTTCAAACTGTCTGTTAAATATGCCCTAAAATAGAATTTTACCTTTGTATATGTTACGTCTGGAATTGGATTTTAGTTTCTACAATTGTATTTCATCTTTCTATATCAAGCGGAATGTATTTTTATACTAAAGTATATGTTAACTTAATCAAAATATTATCCGACAGTTCTCTACTATTAGATTATAACATTTGTTCACTCTCGAAGCAATGGATTTGAAGCGAGCACTTGACTTAAAGTGAGATGTTGACATGCAGTGTAAAATGTAGAAGTCCAGATAATTGATTCAACTCGGTATTGTGATATGAATTTTTAAAGAAATTCAGTACGATACCAAGACACAGACGGCGATACACGAAAGTCGAGATAGAGCGTTGCGAGAGAGATGGATACTCAATGAACGTGACCCCGCGTCCTGTGTCACGTGCCGTATGTCACAATAGACCTGCGCCGAGCCCGCTCTTTCCTTTTTAGGGACGCAAACATCGTTAAGATAAACATCGATGTATCGATGTTTTGGACAGAAACATCGATATATCGAAACATTGATGTTTTTCGATTATTTATTGCGAGCAAAAACATACAGTATCTACCTCACGACTATTCTATGAAGTGTGTAAAGGAAATGGACTAATACCTAACCCAAGTTAGGGCCTTTTAACAAAATAATATCCAATTACATTTTAATTATGAACTGTTAATGACGAATGTTAAAAACAACAATGTAATCATTGTTAGGGAAATAGCTAACTGAAAGTTGTAGTTTACTGTTTAATAACTGAATTTAGAAACAAAACTTTTGAAAGGCGTTTCCCCGCAAACGATTACGTTTATTGGGTTATTTCGCTTGGAACCGACGTTTCAACAATTGATATGGCATATTTAATGTCAAACTTATACAGTCCCGGGAACATACTTTTCATGTCTTCTCACATTGAAATTTGGAATAGGATTTTGAGTGATCGGAGCAACAGCTGAATCAAGATGTATTTGAACTTCAGTCTCCGTTGTAGCAGTAGATGAGGACTGTCCAGATTTTGTTAATGTGTGCTAAATGCTTATATTTCCATATATCGAAAAAGTCTTGTCTTCTTTTTCTGACTCGTCGGAAGAATTGGATTTATTAATTATTTTATTGGCATCTTTTGCGAATCTATTAGAATATGTAACCATTTTCCTCTTGGGCAAAGGATTTTTAAATTTAAACCTCGACTCCAACGTAGGAACCATTGGCATAATCGTGTTTCATTCGATTTTCTCAAATCGCCTTATCATTTGTTTACAAAAGTCACTTTTTATTTGGATTATAATCGTTTTTTTTGTTAAACTATTACTGATAGCTTCATTCAAGCTTACTATTGGTATCATTTTGTTGGCAGTCCCCAGAAAACTCTTTCGTTACAATCTCGCAAGGTTTTAATAATTCAAATGTATCCTTGATATTGTTTAGTTCAGAGCCAATAATCATTCGGGATGGCTGAGCAATACGTTACTTATTATAAAAGCTAAATGAACAAACCTCTTCAACATATAATAATAAGAGTTCCGTCGCATTTTGACATCTAAAATAATTTTCTTCGTATTGCTTTCATTATATCCGGAATTTAATCTTGCGTAATTCATCACAAGCATTAATGCATTTTTTACATATTCAACAATATCAAGAAATTTGTTGACTAATGCTGACACCTCTGTGGAGTTATCTATTGTCAGAATTACAATCAAATGTAAAATGTGAGCCAAACGGGAATTATCCCATTCTCACCAGACAAGGATCGATTGAGTTCCATCATAGTGCTGTCATTATCTGTCACACGAGCAGATACCTCAACTGATGACACTTTCCACTCTACGAGAAGCTGCCATAATTAATAAAAAAATTATTGAATTGAAAAATAAAATTATGTTGATTTTCAGATAATTACAGAATAAATGACGTAAATAATTTATGTCAACTCACGTTTATGTACTAACAAGGATTTGTTCTGGGGCTTTTTGAGCTTCGTGAGTAAAAAAAAAAACATTTTAATTCTTGTAGAGAGGTTATGATATTCTTAAATCACACAGATTTAACACATTTTGCATTAATCTACAACATACATTACTGTAAAAAATAGTTATTTTTTATTACTGTGTTATTGTGGATAAAATTTGTTGATCTACAGATGATTACATCACAAAAGACTAATGTGAATGTTGTAGTCTGTTCACGTTTACGTATTGGGGAGAATTTGTTTTAGGGTTTTTAGACCTTTCTCTAGAAAATACATTTTAATTCTTGGAGAGAGGGCATGATATTCATATATCACACAGACTTAACGTTTGTTTCATTGGCTTAAAACGTAACATTACTTTAAAAGTAAAATAGCTATTTTTTATTCATGTGTTATTGCGGATAAAATTAATTTTTGTTACAAAGTATGATCTTGAAAACATATTTAGGAGAAACTTTGAAATATGTCAGTAAATATGATTTTCGATTCTTTTTCTCCTAATCTCTGTTTAGTACATTTGCTTGCAAGATCATTTCTTTATCATCTAAGATAGGTATGATCTAGAAAAGACAGAATGTAATAAAAGAATCGAGGGAAGTTCAAGAAGTGAAATATACTATATTCAAGATTTTAGGTCTATAGTCATTATATAAAACCTGAATAAAACGTGTTCGAATTACAGATTTCCAACTCTGAAATTTTCGTGAATCGTAAAGAGAAGATGTACTGATGGATTTAGATTGAATTTTGGTCGTATAGTTCATATCAGTTAAATATTGTGTCGCTTCTAAAGTAAAGCATTTTGAAACGTGTTCTTATTGCAATAAAATATTTTATCATCGTTGTTGAGTTAGAGTTTATTATTTTCATTCCGGAATTAATGTTTGTGAAAACTCGTGTATTTCGTAAATGTTTATTAACATTATTTATACTAATTTGTACTAACGCGCACTTTATTTCTCATAAAAGTATGTGTTAAGCGAAAGTATCCTTGGTGACATTTCGGGGACAAACCACAGATCCTGAATCGTTTAGAATTTTGTCGATAATTCCACTTGGTGCAAATAGGCGGAACGTGTTAGAAAGTAATGGAAAGTAAATGGATGGCGATGGTGCTTATATAATTGAAGATTGATTTTATTAATTATACACAAAAACCAAAAAAAAAATTGTGATAGTGAATTTATTAGTTGCCAACCTAACATAAAAAATTGTATTTATTAAACGGTGCTTATATAATTGAAAATTAATTTTATTAATTTCATACTAAAAAAACAAACTTTGTGAACAGAGATGGCGAGTTTATTAGTAGCCAACATAAAATAAAGAGTAAGTGTATTAAATAAAATGTATTTAAAACCGTATATAACGTAAAAATGGCGGAAAATCGGAAACAGTAAACTACACATTCAGAATGTCGCATCAATAATCTAGTATAGTGGCTCTCACCATTTCGCCGAACTATCGGAGGCTATGTTTCATTAGACATTTTAGCAACGTGATTACTATAGGGTTTACTATAGGGTGGACGGCGTAGAAGCGAGGCGGGCGGGCGGTACGTTGGGCGGCATATGTGCAGTGACCGGCCTCGTGCAAGATAACTAGTGTAAGCTGGCTCGCTGCCCGGTCGTCGTCGCCAAGCAATCTACTGCGTCCTGTCTGTCGATTCAAAATGGCTTGGGGATGAGTTAAATTATGATTTTGGGAAAATAATAAATAGTGTGTGGGCAAACACGTCGAGAAGTGGTTTATGTTATTTGTGCTGTATATGTGTCCAAAGGTGAAAAATTTAAAGAATATTTACATATGTTTGAGTATCTTTAAGCGCGACATGTTTATAATTTGTTTATTTTATTTATTTTTAGATTTCAATGTAGAAATACATTTTTCTACACGAACAATCTATATAAGTCAACAAAAAACTATAAGTAGAGAACTTAGTGTTGTGGACGATCATCAGGGAGATATCTCAAATTATCTATTACAATAAAACAATTCAAAATATAACCAATAGATATTAATTTAATAGGAAATAAAACTATCAAATAACTTGGGTATCAACATGAACAGCGAAAAGCCATAAGATAGGAGAAGAAGGAATAAGGTAGTGATAAAGAATCAAAATTGGATAAGTTTTCCTGTCGATTTTTGTAAATATTAAAAGCGTTTCAAATACTAGGATAAAACTCATATCAAAATTTGAGAGCACGCACAGTGAAATTGTACTCGCAGAAGGTAGTGTTATCTTCAGGAATAAAAAAGACGAGGAGAGATTCAGAAACCCTTAGGGATTTGAAATTAGAATTCAAAACACATATTAAGATAAAAAGACATAATTGAAAAATGTATTTAGTGTTTCATAGAAATATGAAATTTCGTATGTGATATATGTTTGTATAATGCAAAAATTTACGTTTGTAGGTTATATATGTAGTATCTATGTACCAATAAATGAAAAAGATCGGAAAACTGAAAATTGTTTTTTTAGAAATCCCGTCAAAAACTTTACAGATATAAGGGTCAACTTTCCTTTTAAACACTCAGCCTTAATACATAATGAGATAAAATATTAACATATTCGTATCCGGTGTCAGACATTTGACCTTATTGTTTATGTTTAAGTTGCAAATGCCTCGTCAAAATTAGTCTTAAAAAGTAGTGGGATAAAACATGATATATTCCTTCAGTCAGTTGTTTGTCCGTCAGTTGTCAAACCTTAAAGTAATCCGAAAAAATGAAATAAAAAACATAACTTTGTAAAGGGCCAAGTTCTTTTTTAAAAATTTAGCCTTATAAGTAAAGATAAAAATTCATCGCAGCTAAATTCAATGTTGTAATAGATATAAAATTCTATAAATCTAGACGCAATGCTCTAACTCACTCATCTAAACTTTGCAAGAACTTAGCTGCATTTGACTTATTACTTTTTAACGGTTTACTTTTTAATAACGCGCTTGGTTCTTTTTAGAGAAATGTTTTGATGGCATCGCTGATGTTACCTACAAAAATAGAATTTTCGTTTTAGGGGAACATTGAGAGACTAGGCGAAAACAATTTTTTTTCTAAAAAATTTCATAAAAATTGTTTCCGACTGAAATTTGTTCGCGAATTTGAAAATTATATATTGTATGTATAAAATACATATGAAACCATTATAACTGTTATATATTCCACCCTATATAGTGATTTAAAACAAAAAAATTCATGCGTAAATGGACTGACAGGAAGACAGGCAGAGCGACGAAAATTCTACAAAGTGTATATTATGTTTAGGCATCCTGTAAGTCATCCAACCAACCAGCAGGTAAAATTGGTATTAATTTCAAAATAACAGGCAGATATTTTAATTTATTTACATGTATACATTATACACATAAACATGAAGTTTTAGGAACGAAGTTTTTTTTGACACGTTACACTCTTGACGAATGAGAGCTACCCCAAAAAAAGTCTAAGGTTTCGAATGTACTTTTGCTACAGTGTAAAATGACACTTTTCATACAGTATTAGCACAAGCGTGTGTCAATGTTTTTTTCTGCTAGTTTTTATTGCAATCCACCCATCTGCCAGAGTGTTTCCAATTCGGCATATATTTATTTGCATTGTAAATTATAAATTATAAATTACTACCTTATTATTTATTTTAATTACCAATTAAACTTTATTTTGATTGCTTTAGTAATATTCATTATATTCATTTCAATTTTTAAAATAAGTTAAAATTAAAAGAAAAGAAATAAAATACGAAAAAAAAATTTGTACAATATAATTTAATGTTAAAATTAATTTTAAAATTAACTTCATTTTTTTAATTTCAGATAAAAAGATAATTTTTTTTATTATTAAGCATGAGAAAATAATAAAGTTACAACGCGATATTTTGAAACGGTACCGGTAGTTTTCGTTTCACATTTCGAAAAATCTTTAATACTGAAAATAGTTTGCATTATTAAATTTACCCGAGAAGTACGATTGAGTACGATTTATGTCGAAAGTGACTCATTTTAATTTATCTGCAGCTTCTAAATGAAAGTTCTCTTGTTATTGTTCTTCCCCACGGGCTACTCGCCGACAGTAGCTTTACGAGCTTTTAACTACTAGGTAACTTTTTGACAACTGCTAAATGTTCACCATTTGTTTATACATTGTAATATCCACTGTAAGCGCTATACTCACTCACCCTTCCGCCGAAAAAGGGTTCGCAAAGTTGCGGCGGTTTCGGTGATCTCCTGCAAGTTTTAAGTAGTCCGTTAACTAGATAAGTGACTCAACAAAAAGTATTGCAATTTGTTTCACCCGATTCATAACTGGGCGTCGGTACTTGTTAAGGCGGCCATTCAAATTTATTCAAATGTTAAATACTCTTAATTGTCTTTTACGTCGAAGGTTAATGATGAGAACTTTTTGTAAGTGTAACTTTATAACGTGGGTCGAAATTATTTATATCTTGAATCACTAGCTACGGTTTTAACCTTTTATAAGGAAGTGGCATTTTACGTGCCACGAAATAAATTCGCTTTTTTTTAAATGTAGATTGATTTTATTTTTATTTTTAACTTATTGTAAAATCGATTTATTTGGCGCAAAAGGTCCCACCATATTTGATTTTTAAAGTAATCAAATTGAAGTAATCGATAAAAGCATCAGTAAATAAAATTAGGTTTAAATGTAAGTTTGTTAGTGGTCAAGTTGTCAAGTTTGTTAGTTGACATGACGATATTATGAATATTGTTTTTTTTAACTAGGATTATTTTAATTTATTAAAATTTGTAAACATGATGCCAGATGAAAATATTTATAACTGAAAGTGTCTGTATAAGTGACCGTCGTGGTATGAAAGCCCCAAAGAAAGGATGCAAGGATGATAAACGATTTTGTGCTTATAGATTTTATTTATTTATTCGTTGTTTCTAATTAAAAATATTAAAATTCCGTTCTATTTTACAGAAATTCTAATAACCCTCAGCAATCTGGTATAGACAGTTGTACATTTGGAGAATTTAAAAACTTTTTAACATTTACAAAAATACTAAAATTTAGTTTTTTTACAATTGCTGGAAAGAAATGTTTTTTAGATATTTTCGACAGATTTGCAGTAGTCGTTTTGGATATCTTCGTCAAATGTTTAAATTCGTTTTGGATTTATTTTGCATCTTACCTGTGCATCTTACAGGTTGATTTAAGGCATGAAAACAAAAAAATATTTAATGATATATTTGAAAGTTTATATTATGAAAGTACTTAAAGATATGAAAACAAAAAAAGTATTAATAAAGCAAGAAACGTGTTATGTTAGATATTAATAACGTTCATCGCAGTTCAGAATTAACATAAAATAAAGAAATCAAGTAAATACGAGTATGTCCCTGTAAATCTGTTACGTACTAGGTAACACGTCATGAAATTTCCGTACACTCTTATGTATATAGGAAACTTTGAACTTTCAGGTTCGTAGTTTGTCTATTAAACTAATTAAAATATAAATAATTATTTTTCACCAAAAGTAGACATGTTGCTTAGTATATTATTGAAAACATAAGGAATTTTCAAATATATCAACAAACAACTACAGTTTTCCTATTAAATTTAGGTAAACTTTTAAAAACCTTTTTATTTTCAATAATTGTAGGTTAGTAGTTTCAGATATAAGGGTAGGGGATATATTTTTTCGCACGTATTTCAGTATATTTATGGAAATATGATACTCAAAATTTGAAAATATTGCTCCTCCTTCGACATACGAAATTTAATAAAATGGTTATCTACTTAATTTGTCTATTTGAAAATTTCCCTATAAATATACCTGAGTGCTAATTATTAATAGTGAGAGTTAGTCGTTTTTATCATTATCTATTTATCAAATATATACTTCGAACGGTTGCTTAGGACATGGTAAGGAAGATAGATAGGCGAACGGGCAAGTGAGTGATCTTAAAAAGGCTAGGTTTTTTAATACACTGAGTCTTAAAAATTTACAAGAATTGAAAAAGAAATGATTTTTTTTCTTTAGAAAAACGTATAAAACAGGTTTGCGAGAACTGTTTTCCTTTATTCGGCTTTAAATATAATTTTTATTAGTATTTTTTTGTATTTAATAGTTTCTCGTGAATGAGATAAATTTGTGTGAGCTGTCGTCCACGGTTATTTGAACAAGACATCAGATTAACCTCTTGAAATGCAATTTAACATTTATTTTGGATCATCTGTTGATATATACTTTTAGTAATATTAAATCTTTATTATGGAGTATATTAATTCAAATCATGGACTATGTGTTTACCAAGTTGCATTTATTTAGCCGTTTAGTTGTGATAAATGTCTAAATTCCCATTTTCAGAAATTATTCATTTTACAGATTTTTTGAACGTATTTTTTATACGCCATAAAGACATCGGCGAAATTAGGCTCTCTTCATCAGAGCGGCTAGAATTGATTTTTACATCAAGAAATGGGAATTTCTGATCTTATTAATAATATTAGTGGCATGTATGGAAATTCGCTATGGGTTATTGTAAATGCTTGCAAAAACAATTTTTCAAAAAGTGAAAATTCAGACGATAACTGGTTTGTAAGTACTTCACAATTATTTACTTTACACACAGGATTGCCATATGATAAATAACATTTACCTTCAATTGACTTTATATATACATGCATATACGTTTAAATATATATATATATATATATATATATATATATGTACATTTTTTTTATTTTTTTTATAATACACTTTATTGAAATATGACTGTCCTTATTTTGAAATTTTATTCGTTAAAAACGTGAAACGTTATTCATCTAATAAATCGTTTTTATTTTTATTAATGATACGCCAATAAATGCTTTATCTAAATCGAAATTCCTTTTAAACTCGAACTCTCTTGGTGTCGAATATTATTTCTATCTCATATTTAACAAGACACCGAATGAATTAATGTTTTAAAATATGTTTTATAGTCTTAATATCTGCATTTTCACTGTTGTGCAATGATATTTACAAGTGGGTTTTATAATTACTTTCATCGGCAAAACTCGAGACTGGCGCGCTGGTCGATAACAAAACACAGGGAGCTGTACAATAGTTTTAATTCAAGTAAAGAATTTTTTTTAATTTTAACAAGGATCGTGAAACAATTTTAAATATTTTTATGAACCCAATCATATTCGTCCATGTTGCATTTTCAACGAAGAGCCAGTGTAATATATTTTACAATATCGTTTCTTTGAACTGTAACTTGTTTTGCCACGGTAATATTTTTAAAAATGTGGTTGACGAAAAGTGAAGTATACATAACGAAACTCAGGCAACTAAAATAAATGTGGGTTGTTTCAGTTTTCTTTACGATTTCATTTTACAAAATAGTCTCACAATTTGCCATTCTGGGTCACAGAGAGCAACGCGAAGATCAATAAATAACGCAGGAAGAAAGTTCACTTCCAATGTAGATCACCGTCATGCATCCTTTTTTATACAATCGTTTTTAAGATAAATGCGTAATATGAAATACGAAAAAAAGCATAAATTTCTCTATGGAAAAAATTGTGGTGCGTGCTTACGACCACACGGTGGAAGTGAAAACTTCTAATTGTAAAATATATACATAATAAAATAATTACATTGATGTTATATGGATATTAATTCATCAATGTAACTATTATGAATATTAATATCAATTATATGAATTATTCATTGTAATTATTATGGATATATGATGAATATTAATTCGGCAAACCAGGAAAAATACTAGATTATTATTGTATACGGTTTAAAATTTTCATATGTTCCTTGCGTCTGCCGTAAATGCACCGATTTAAGTTATTGCTACCATTAGATGCATCCACGACCATTATATCTCGTCCATCGGAGCAAGATTGGCCCTGGTAGGAACCCCGCATTATTGAAAAATATAAATCGACTTTTTCGCAACCACACTAGGCAATAAAACGCTTATTATAGTTGCAAATATAGTATCTGGTGGAAATAATAATTTAATTTACTCCAAAGCATTATTGTTATTATTAATATTTACCCGCGCCTCAAATTTGTATCACCGGATATCATTACCGCTATCACTATACTGCCAATACTATTATCAAGTCTACTACCAACTAAATGTTTGTTGTAGACTTGGTAGCGGTATTGGTCTATTTAATTTTATACATTTTAAGGATTAAAATATATTTGTTTGTTAATTAATATTTACTCCTAAGAGGTACCGTAAATTTAAAAGAGAAAGCGACTTCCTTAATTGATAATTAATGGACCTTAATAAAAATCTCATTATATGGAAATAATTTTTACATCTTAACTTTGTACAATATTTTAAAAAAGCTTATCTTATTTCTATGAACATTGCTAAGGTAGCGACTACTACTATCACTATCAACTATTCTATTTACACTACTGTATGTTAGAAACCAACTAAATGTTAACGGTAGACTTGATAGTATTATTGGCTTATTTGATCTTGTACATTTTAAAGAACAAAAATATATTTATTTGTCAATTAATATTTATTTCTTGGAGGTACCGTCAATTAAAAAAAAACTCGTTTTATCTTTACGAACATTGCTAAGGTAGGGTCAAAATCTGAAAAAAACTAATTTCATCTTTACGAACATTGCTAAGGTAGTGTCAGGACCTGAAAAAAACTAATTTTGTCTTTACGAACATTGCTAAGGTAGTGTCAGGACCGGAAAAAACTAATTTTATCTTTACAAATATTGCAGAGAAGTGTCAGAACCTGTTAATGCTTGTAAAATTAAATGTAATCTAACATTGTGGATGACAAGCAAGGTTTTTGAATGAATACAATTTTCCTATAATTTTAGCATTTTTAATATTAGGAAAATGGCCAGTGGCGCTAATACGTGGTCGCCCAATTAATATTTATAAAAGATCAATGTTTTCCCCGTCTTTTAAAATATGCTGATTAATTGTTTGGTTTATTATTTTTGGCATTTAACATCTGCAAACAGAAATAAATGATATTTTACGTTAGTCGATATCCATTGATACAGGTGTAAAAGTGCACATTCGCAATACTTTATTTTACACCTCTTTATCTCAAAAATGATGATACCTGTAAGAAAAAATCCAACAATACTTTTATTGGATTATATTTTATAAGGTTGGATTTTGTACTGTCATATTTTCTCTCTAAAAATCACTAGTCATGAGATGTTCGCGACAAACTGCTTTAATTCCGAACTCGTGAACGGAACTTTGGCTAGAGGAGCTTTTTTAACGGCATGCGGATTTTCACAACGAAAAAATCCACGTTCTTTGAAAAGATGTCAAACTTTCGAGTTTATTCAAAGTTTCGTGATTTTTTTTTAAATTAAATATATTTCAAGTATGACATTTAACAAAAAATTATAACTTTTTAAATTCGTCGATGTCTGCTCAACAAACATCTTCGTTACTTTGATTCAAAGGTTGACTACCGTAAGCGACTTAAAGAACTGGCCGAAGTTAAATGATATTTATCCAGCTGGTTTTCTTGGAAATTCCACCATACGCTGCTGTGATATTTTACATAGGTCGGATAGTTCCCGAGGGAGAATAATTTTGAATAGAGAAATGGTTCTGTAAGCTAGATCTTTTCTGATATAATTAGTTGTTTTAAGTAATTATTTATATTATTGTATTCTATATTGGGAATAGTGTTTAAGAGATTGTGTGGTTATTATTTTGATATAAAGTAGGCTTAGTTTAATTGTGGCAAGAGTTATAACGTTAAAGTCATTTATGTGGCAAGAGTTATAACGTTAAAGTCATTTATGTTTAATTGTGGCAAGAGTTATAACGTTAAAGTCATTTATGTGGCAAGAGTTATAACGTTAAAGTCATTTATGTGGCAAGAGTTATAACGTTAAAGTCATGTATGTTTAATTGTGGCAAAAGTTATAACGTTAAAGTCATTTATATTTGGTGTTATTATTTACTGCAGTGTGTTTGATGCAAGTTACTTTTATAACCAAACAGATTCTCCATGCCAGTGAAGTAGGTTTCTTATTGTCGCTGCTCATCACTTCTCAGTATAAATCAATAAAATATGTCCTTGGAGGATAATTTTTATCACGAAGTGCAATAAATTAAAATATGTATTTAAAAATGATTGAAAATCATAACGTAAATATTTATTCCCAGCGAATTATTTTATGTTTCTTATTATCGTAGCTACACAGCAGATATTAAGAAAATATTTTTGTCGAAGATAATTTTTATCATGAGTGAAATGTCCATTTGTAATAATTATATAAGTACGAATAAGTAATTTTATAACGGCGGCTAAAATTGTTTACAAAATTTCAAAAATTGAATTTTTCTCGACAATTTGGTTAATTGGAAGAAATTGTGTTTGTGAAAGTTTGCCCGCTGACTATGTGAAATAAACACATAACTGAAGCTCAATATAATCGCGTCATCCCACTTCCACAGAGCACGATGCTCATTAGACCTTTGTTGGTTACCCTTCGTGTCTTGCCCCAGTAAAGTTTGATTTTTGCTAATGTCGCTCGCCTTTATTTACTTCATATTTTAATCTAATCAGCATCGTGCTTTATGTCGCTGGGACATAGCGCGAGTATGTTTGTTCTATTACCGACCATATGAAACGAAGAAAATGCGCCGTCTAAAACCAGATAGCACTTTCATCAAAATGGCATTTAGTATTGTTTTAAAGGTAAATTTGGTCTTTGATAAAAAATAGCGAACTATATTTGTTTTTTACAACAGCTAATTCAAATCCTTCATGATTATTATGAAATGTCAATGATTTATCGTTCAACAAGAAAAGTTCTGTTTTTTACCTTTACTTCCGGTAATATTTTTCTGATTATAGCTATAAACAATAGGTACCATCTATGGCATAATATGAGTAGCCTGCAAATTGTCGTGTTCAAATTCTAATTCGTTATTCGTTAGTTTTTTTAGGACATAGGTTTAAAACTTTTGTCGACGTAACTCAAGAGTGGAATGGATTATCACTGTGCTCGCTCCGCTGAGCACTATTAAACAAAAATGCGTAATCAATGAGACACTTCCTTCAGATTTTGTAATCCTTCGTATGCGTACGTATGTATGTACATACGTACACACAGGAACCGATGTAGAGATTCCAATTTGATTCGTTTTTATCCACTAAGATTTCCTGAGGTAACACCCCTACTTTCTATCTTTCGATAACCCTTACCCAGATAACGCAATACTTTCATTATTTTCATGGAAGTTTTAAAAAAGAGAAGAAAATGGAATTAAGGAGCGGCAGGAGTTAGGGGCGGAGGACTTTCGAAAACTTTCTTTTCTAAAAAGTCTTTTAATAATTAATAATCGTTGTTACATTTTTCACATTTTGTTTCACTGAATTCATAAATTTACCAAATTTAAAAAATTATACTTAGAAAACCACGCAATATTCAGTACGATACGATGCAAGGTTAACAATTTTGATAATTTGAAATGGTCACTTCATTTACCGGTAGAAATATCTGTTAACATTGTTTCATTTTCATTTTTTATGGAATGGCAGGGCCTACTTTATTTATTCAAATGAATAAAACGTTACGCCAGTGCCAGATAAGAAAATTATGCGCACATGACCGACCACCTTGCTTCCTGAAACCCTCCCATAGACATAATTACAGTTGATTATAGTTATTAACATTTACATATAACCCTTATAATTTGAACGTAAAAATAAAAATTGCTCTATCGTTCTGTGTGTATAATGTTACCGTAGCACCCTTGTAGTGTTCGTGCTCACTTTAAGGATATATTAAATTACAAAGGATAAGTCACTGCAAATTTATGCTGAATTTTTTACACTCAGTCGAGCTTCAGCACTAAGCTGTAGTTCACTAAATTATTGTGATTTAATGCCATCACCGAATGAGGTATATTGGTTTACATTGACAAGAAAACATTCAAAGTCAGGAAAATTTTTTCCAACCGTACGCTTGCCAAACACTCTTTACACTACAATATTGTCGCTGCTCTAACTCGATATTTGATATATCTAGTCATTTAGTCGATTCTAGGGCTTAAACTATAAAAAATAACTAATTTAGGCACTGTCTTTCTTGACTCACAGATTATCAAATTTTTTAGACTACTCTCTGGCCACTAACCGCCAGTAAGTAACAGTTAAAAGTAAGCGTCTAGCCTTTATATAGATGTGAAGAAAAATAAAAAAAATAGTCGCTTGGCAAACCTACTACGTATTCACACGTTGGAAGTGGTATTTCTTTAGGGTGTCTTCTTCTGTGATTTTTGCTTATAATCTTCGTCCGCAAAACATATAAGTACGTTGAAAAATACGATTCGTTCAAAATTATATGTGAGAGTTGAATATACAATCGATCTGACAGCCATCTGTCAAAAGTTAATTCATCACTGTCAACCGTCTGTCAACGGGTAATCCATCTGTCAACAATTAATTGGTGTGTCTACCAGAGATAAATATTTTTCACACTATCTGAATTAAGAATATAATTTACAAGTTAAGTATAGCATTAAAAATTAGCATCATTAACGATTTAAATGCTTTATTAATTACATTCAAAATTAGGTAACCTTTTATATGCTGAATGCGCCCATAAACACATTAGAAACATGCAAATCACATGTTAACATTGATTGCATAAAACGGTATTTAATTAAATTTTGTACTTTTATTTGCAAAAAAATAATATTACGAACATAACTAATGTAATGTAGCCGCATAGGTTATAAGTAGATGTACCATTCGTGTGAGAAGGTGGAATATTTTTTATTACAGCGTCACATTTTACTGACTTTTTGTGCATTATTTATTAGTGGCCCAACAGATGATATTAGGTTGCATTAATAAGGAAATAATGTTTATTTATTTAAATGACTCAGCCGTTTTATCCTAGTCCGTTTTAGTTTACCTTCTTTAAAGAGGCTGCATTTCGAATTTTTTCTGTTTGTCGTTCATTGCCTTTTACCTAATTTGGGACACATCATCGTTTATTTGCTGCTCAAGTGCTTCGAATTCATCAGTCAATTCATCATCCAGATAAAAAACTCTGTGACCATCTTACGATCAAGTGGGTAACTTTATATACGAGACTCACTTTACACGATCAGGAGTGAGCTACGGTTCGAAACTTAGGCCTCTACCTTTCAATATTCCGGTAAGCGATCGTGTTAAGACTGCGCGTTATCTGTTATTCGCGGACAATATGAAGGTTTTTAGAGTCGTCAAGGATGCAACAGAAGACGATTGGTTGTTGAGTGGAGCACAGCAAGCGGCTTACGGATTAACTCAAACAAATGTTCAATAGTGACTTACAGTCGAGTACACGTTCCTATTATATACTAAAATTCGGTTTCTGGGATCCAGCTACATTATTTGGATGAGGTCGTCCAATTTGGGAGTCAGATTTGATTTGCGATTGACGTTTCGTAAGCATTTGTCAGGTTTGGAAAAGAACATTGTTTTGAAAACTTGAATTCGTGTTGCATAAGTCAAAGTATTTTCTACCCGTATCATAAATTTGCCTATTATTAATTTCAGCAGTGCCAAGCAGATCAGAATTTGGCTCCATTATTTGGAATCCATACGAAGCCAAGTACAGCTTAATGGTTAAACGTGTCCAAAAGACGTTCCTCCAACAGGTAGTATATGAGACAGTATTGTTACTTCTCCTCTTTATTTTTTACCGATTTTCCCTTGCTAGGTTTTCATTCCTGGGACCTGAGAAGAACCAAGCAACGTCTTTTTGCCACACTACTCTTTAGAACCGAACTATATCGGAATTCTCCAGTGTACCGCGGTGTTTAACTGCTCAACTACCTGATCTCGGTCGCACCAGACTGTAATTTATTTATGATGAGTGAAAGTAAATTTGTGGAAATGTGTCGTCGTTCTCTTTTATAGCTCTTGTGTACTTTTTGTACATGTTTATTCCAAAAGTTTAAATTTGTTAAACCATTATTTTTTTATCGTTACGATTAGGCTACTTGAAATATAACTACAAATATGTGTGTTATATAATTGCCGAGCTTTTACACGATTTTATTACGATATTTTGTATAGTCATTATGGTCGGAGTATTAAGTGTATTAACTTAAATAACAATGTATTAAAAATATTAGGTTACAATTTTTTTTATTTTTGCAAAAATGTTACAAATCATCCAAATTTATACACGTAACAATAAAGTCCGTCTAATGTTATTCTCGATAATGTTCGTTTATAAATTTATTGATAAGTCGCATGAAGAGGGCGGTGAATGGAATTACTCCTCAAAGTTTCATTTATACAGAAGAAATAAGTTTTGTCTTCACAATATATTTTTTTAAATGACCTGTCCATTTAAGTCCCATATATCACCATTTTCTACCGTCACATTATGTGAAAGTAGGTTGCATCGAAGTCTGTTTCCATCTGTAGGTGAGGCGTTAGATCGTTACTTATAAAGGCGGCCGGCGGCTGGTAATCACCGTCGGGCACGCAGGCCGCAGTGCCGCCCCTAAAAGACTCATTATGTTGCTTAGTTTGAGTTTTTGCCGAGGGCGGTCATAATTATGAACCCATCGATACATAATGATATCACTAAGTTTGTTGCCAATCATGTATGTTTGTGGCAAGTTCGATATATTTGTTTCGAAGCAAAAATTGTATCGTATTGCACAGGTAAACATATTCTAAATATACGGTGATGACTACAACATTAATTGATTTATTTTAACATGTTTTACAGTAGTAATATCATAAATACCAACAGTTTGGATGTTTTGATATTTGTTTTTCAATCACGCATAAACGATTAGACAGATTTTTATTAAACTTGGTACAGGCAGAGTTTATAATTACAATTTCGATCCTCGAGAAAAAGTATAATTTCTGTAGGATAAAAACATGTAAAAGGATGTTTTTATCCTATTATCCTATCATATTTATGTATGACGTGCGTATAAGAATATATTGCCGACGCATTTTGAGAGAATATAGAAAAATATTTAACATTATTATTTATAAAGACTTGGTACTATAGTATTAGATTATAAGTAATATATTTCTCTCAATTCTGTGTTTTTATAACGGATTTATTGTCATATAATTTTGTAGCAATTTGCAGCATTTGTACAACGTTGCTGAAGTATGGATGGGTTTTAGTTTATTTTGCTTTGTTTGACAAATAGCATGAATAATAAATATTCCGATTAGTTGCGTGGTCATATCTGAACAAATATCGAAATGAGCAAAGAAGAAAGCGATTCGGCAAAATAGGCAAATAAATTATTTACAATGTCAGTAAGCACATAATGAATGCCCATGAATTCAAGTAAAAACGTGGGATGCCATAGGATACTGAATAAGTAAGCTATAACACCTGCACAGTAATAAAAAATAAACATTTTCTAAATTAGGTTCCAATTATCCATCACATCAAAAAATAAATCAATATACTCAGCCTGTATATCAAATAACGAAAAAAAATCATTCCCTGTTCACATCAGGGAATGATTTCTTTTTCCTTCTAAATGCGCATACATGTAGTACCAAGCACGTATATTCTCCCTTTATGGCAACTATATATATATATATATATATATATATATATATATATATATATATATATATATATATATATATATATATATATATATGTGTGTGTGTGTGTGTATATATATACACGTATCTATTTTAAGAGAACAAAAATGGGATAGAGGAAGCATAGGCACTATTTTCCAATTGAAATATCAAATTCTACGTTGAAATTTAATTTGATAATGATGAATGCACGACGTAAGTATTTGGCATTTCCTGTTTGTTTTTGTGAATATATTTCGGTACTATTAATTACAGTTAACCGCACGGTCATGTTGAGTCGCTAAATGATACGTAATGTGTTTTATACGGCTTCGTCAGTAATAAAGTAAAACGATAGAAACAAAAAAATATATTGATGAATATATCTTTCTTAGCAACAACAAAAAGAATAATTTTTGATAACTACGTTTAAAATTTTATGAAGAAATAAAATATAAATATTCGGAAATAGGTTGAAGACCCAAAATATTGTCATTTACCAGGTCACCCATCTCGCAGTGGGGTTTCATGATCCGATCCGATACTTTCAAAATATCGATTCTAATTATTTATTGGATCGTAAGTAGGGTGTTCACTAATCATTTTTTTTAACATATAATTATTAATATCATCATAAATTTGCTATCGCCCATGGGTTAAAGATTTTAGCTAATGAAGTATATAGTGACTAAGATGCGAATGCAACGAATAATAAATTTTATCGAAATCGATTGAATAATTTTGGGGAAATGTACATTTTTATATTAGTTCAATGGAATTTTGTGAAAATGACGGAATTCTCCTATGGCATATAGATATAGAATGTGGATACTGATGATATCACTAAATGACGCCGGTTCAATCCATAATAGTCCATTATAGGTGTACACCTACTTTTTTTAAATCATACTACTTTTTTCTAAAATTTAAAAATTATCTTAAGTTATTAACATGGAAATGGATCAACCTATATCTTTTATTTAGATAAACGTAAGAAACGTGGAAATATTTCATAAATACTTTTATTAGCGATCGATGGTGAATATGGTTTTTCTAACCATCCCTTTCATTTACATAGATTTACAAAAGAAGGTTATACAAAGACAAGGACAAAAAATAATATAATTCAATTTCTAGATCAATTTCATTTCAAGGTCAAAGTTGTTTACAATTTGTAAATAAAAGTTCTTGACATTTCAAAATCATTAATACCCATTATTTCCCCAAATCAATGCGGTATTGTTTCATTTAACCGTTAGATAATTTATAATTAATTCCTTCTTAGTAATAATGCTAGTCCAATTTTAATTACGATTTCAAATTATATTTTCACGTTATATTTATTATTTAATACGGTAGCCATCACAAATATTTATTAAAACCAATCAGAACGTTTAGATATTTTTGAAGAGATAGTTATTGTTTTTAAAATAGTGGCGGATTGAAGAATTCATGCTAATAATTGTCGCCGGCTGCGAAAGTACGTTGAGGTACGGGGAAAGTACTTTGAACTTAAAATTTAAGTATATATATATACATTCTAAAACAAAATAAATAGAATTTAAATGATTGTGTACGTGTGTACAAACTAATTTAGTATTTATTGACATTGTAATATTTAAGTGAAGTATGCGAAGTTACTTAATAATGACAGCCACGCTTTTGTTATATTTTTTTTTCCCAACAGATGAAAAACAACCTATGTCATACGTTGCCAAACTGACAATTGGCATTATTTATACAGGCTGCTAATTCATACGTCATTATGATTACATACAAAATTTAAAATTTCATTATTTTTCCAACTTTGTAACTGACTAAAAAAATAACATTTTGTCGGATTACACATGATTAATTGCACAAATGGTTCAATTAGCGCTATTTAGTGACGACATATACTTGTTTACTTACATTTGGAATGAATATAAAGTATGCATACTTTATATTCTTTATAAATGTTTATAAGTTCATAACTTTTATTTTAAAACTATTTCTAACTACTAAGTCCTATATAGATACAAACACATTTTAATTCACAAATATATTTATACATCAGTATGTATTCCTATCGATGGATATATGTTTTTCTACATAGATGTATTTAGGTTCACGATTCACGTTAGGTTTAAACTGGACTAGCAAGAATTTTGTTAAACTGATTGTTATAGTATTGTTTTGTTTAATTTATATTATTTTTTTCTATCGCATTTAATTCAGTTTATTATTCCGAATTAATAATTTATTGTGTTTATTCTTGTAACATGTACTTTAGTTATGTTTATTTCATTTTAAAATCGTTACATTTTTATTAAATGATCGATTGTTTGGGTGAATCGTGGTTTTCTATTTCGCCATTAGACAGTTAATTTTTCCGAACGCCTATTTTATATTGTTTATTCGATAAATGTGTACTTTAATTTTACTTATTACACTTTTAGGAACTTATGTATTTGTGTATGCTTATAAAGTTAATTAAAGCGATTGCTTTTATTTTTCACCACTGACTATGCTAAAGCGAATTTGTGATGCGGTAATGCTGTGTTTGTATGCACTCAGAGGATGCAGTTGCCAACTGCAAGCTAATCAACGTAATTTAGAATGCAGCAACTGCATCCATGAATTAGGAATGGCATCATCAGGCTCTCAGTCAAGTGAGAGTATTCGATGTTGAATGTTAGATCAATAGTATTGTAGCACTGTCATTACTTTGTTCTATTAACATTATATTTTGGAGTTTTGCTATTTATATGATAAATTAAGTTTGCATTATTTTATTTTTATTCAATTTCGTGAAGAATAAAGATTCGGCCTGTTGATACTTGAAATTACGTGAATAATATTCCGTAATATTCCAGTAGACAGATACTAGTTTCGACGTATACGTGAAATGCGTAACGGAAGCGTGTGACACGTAAGCAACGTATGAGCTCACAGTGTTTCTGTTAAGCATGATGTCTTAATGTTGCAATAATTTGATGAATTATAAATATATCAACAAAAAAATAGATTACAATATTTTTAGGGTTGCGTATCTCAAAACGAACAAACGAAATCCTTATATGATAACTCACGTGTCTGCCCGTCCATCCTTCAAAACTGTTTTTCTCAGAGATCGCATTACGTGGGAACTTGGTATGGTAATAAAACACATTAACCTGCACTTATCTCATTAAATGTAACTAAAGAAAAATTAATTGGAAATTTTTGGGGTTCAAAATTTTTTTTCTTAATTAACTTATGCTATTATATCTTCAACGATATACTAAAAATATGCAAAACAATATTTTTTCCGAAATTACTTTCGGGTTTCGAGAAGACCTCGCAAAGGTTGTAGGGTAACCGTAGCGATGATTCTATATGTTATAACTTTTTAAATATGCACCATGTTTTTATGCAAACGAAACATATAACAGGCAATGTATTTACTTTTTTATTTTCACAGTCAATTTCCTCAGAAATCATGTAACGTGGAAACTTGAAATTTAGTATATAGTAGTAATACATATTATTAGCTTACCAATTTTCAGCAAGCTTACTTTTTAATAAAATTTATATAAGACTTAAAGAGGAAGTAAATAAAGACTTCATTTTTGTTTAAATTTAATCTGTCACGTGGGGGTAACATTTGAAAAGGTTTGTCATGAAAAATACAAAACTACTTTTTCATAATTTCAAATGGCGCATTTAAAAACATATTCCAAAAAATACGGGAAAATAGAGAATCCCACCCTCTTATTCCCTATGTCAAATTAGAATATTCCAGGTACGCTTAAATGTATATAAGTACCTAAATGTATACGGAATCCTTTTAATGTGACTTCTACATGTGCATGATAGACATGTTTTATATAAATGTCTTAATATGAGAAATTTATTTAAATCGTTAATTCTCCGCTACTATTAGTGATTTTTCTTGAAATTTAGATTTAAATAATTAGATTGGTTATAATCAATACATTGTTTATAACCAAAAAGTTAACCCAAGTAGTATTACATTTATAAATTTTCCTCAACATAGATTTTTTTACCAATAATCATATAAGTTTTACTGACCGACATGTTTTTAGATTGTAGGAGCGACAGCAATTTTACAGAATTTTGGTGTTAGACAAAGTATATTAAAAAATAAATTATATATTTCTGAACTCGCAATTTAATGACCTGATCTGATACTCAAACCGCCTATTAAATATGCCATAAAATAGAAATTCAACGTTCTATATGTTACGTCTGTAATTGGATTTTAGTTTCTACAAATGTATTTTGTCTTTCTAAATCAAGCGGAAACTATTTTTATACTGAAGTGTATGTTAACTTAATCAATATATTATGCGACAGTTCTCTCCTATGACATTGTATTCAAGAGATATAAACACTTGTTCACACAAACCGAAAAGAAAGATTATTTCGATCACGAAGCAATGGATTTGAAGCGAGCACTTGACTTAAACCAAGTTGTAGACGTGCGGTGTAAAATGTAGAAGTCCAGTTAATTGATTCAACTCGGTATTGCGACACAGATGGTGATACACGAGATAGAGATAAATCTTGAAATGTTTTAATAGTTTTTCTCTTTCAAATAATAATTTGGGATTTTAGTGTTGTCTTGTTTAAAATATTTTGTTACTAATAATAGTACAAACGGATCTTATGTCTGCAAGCTACAACGACTCAAACTTGACTGTCGAAAAATAGATAGCATTTTTGTGCTAAAATTTATTTAGCTTATAAAATTATATGAAATTATATTTAGAAAGAATAGTAAATGCCAATATTATTATTTGAAATATTCTTCAATTTATATTTTATGAATGTGTGGTTTCCGCTAACTTTTGGTTACTTTTTTCATTGATGTTATTCACATACCCTTTAATGAGTACAATAATATATATATATATATATATATATATATATATATATATATATATATATATATATATATATATATATATAGGTATATACACCACAGTAGTCATTAATTATGTTGCCCATATTTTCTTGAGAAATAGATTAATTTCAAACCAGCGGGAAATTAATCTAATTCATTCACAATGTCTGCTTCTTCACGTGTCTTATTATCGAGGAATAAGAGTATGGACGATTTATCACGGTTTTATTTAATCTATTTGATTATATTTACAATGTTGTTATCAGAATTTAAACTGGACAGTTCATCTTTACGTTGATTGTGATTCCAAATTTATTCTGTTATGTATATTGAATAAAAAAAACAAGAAACAATGGCCTCTTCGTATTCGAATTAAGAGGAACCGTTTTTATATTCTTGTCATGACTGTCTATTTTAAAATATTTGTTACATTATTGGAAGTTTTATCTTGGAAGCAAATTTGGTATAAGTCCGAAACAATTAAAAACTATAGAAACAATGCCGGCTGTAATAAGTTATATATGAAACATTAATATAAGAGCTTATCCTTGATTTAATATAACCTTTGCTTTTCTTTGGTTTAATAAATCGTTATGTTTTATATAAGAGTCGGTCTTTGGATTTTAAAAGCTCACATCTTTATTCAATGGAAATATGTGTAAACATTTATGTTCTCTTTGGTGTTTATAATGCGTCAGCATATTGCATAAACCGATTCAATTTTTAACAATATTTTACTTAAGATAGTGTTTTCGGAATTTCATATAATTTTGATATGAAATTCGGAAAGCACTTTCTTAAGAAACGAACGCTTCAAACTTATGCACCAATTTAAGCCGCGCGCGGCGCTTGCGTTTTCGTTTCCAATTTCAAGGCGTAAATGTATATATTAGAGTCTATAGTAATTGCTTTAACGAGCTGCAAAGTGCGCGTCAAGCGAGTAGACACTTAAGCTGTCGATGCACGCAACAAATATTCGTTCTTGCTCCGTCTAATGATATTGAAATGATCAGAATCGAAGGATAACGTCATTGAAATATTTACGAAGTGAATGGGGCTCAAGTGATGACGTTTGAATTTTTGAAATTGCTTTGTGTTTGGTCACAACATAAAGTAAACACATTTAAAACGAATTCATATAAAGTTTTACTAACTTACGTTTTATGGATTTTTAAAATATATTGGCACTACCAACACCATCTATTAGCATTTTAATGAAACTTATCCTTGTAAAAAAGAACAAAAAATTTCCAATAAATTTTCTTATTCCGAATTCCATGTGAACAAAGTCGCAGGCACAGTTAGTCAATTATAAATCCTTTACGAAATAATTCAAAAACGCCAGATAACTAAAGTTTTATAAATAAGGCCATAAGAAAACCACACAAAATATCCAAAATATTCACAACATATATTATTAGGAGATTTTTTTTATATAACTAATAACGATTTTGTTCAACCAAATTTGTGCTATTACAACACGCGTTTAATTACTGATGCGACAAAGAATTTAAAGACGCATGTCATCTTAAGATAATATAATCCAATTTTTCAAGCAAAAATCCAACGAATTCAACAAGAAAGGAATTTATCTTCGCATACAAGTGATAGATGGCGATGGTGCTTATATAATTGAAAACTGATTTTATTAGTTATATACAAAAAACAAAAACAATTGTGATAGTGAATTTATTAGTTGCCATCCGAATATAAAGAATAAGCGTATTAAATATAATGTATTTATTAAAACGGTGTTTATATAATTGAAAATTAATTTCATACAAAAATAAAGTAATTTTCTGAACAGAGATAGTATATTAAACATATTGTCTATAAAATTGTATACAGCGTAAAAATATCGGAAAATCGGAAACAGTAAACTATAACTTCGGAATGTCACATCGATAATCTAATATAGAGACTCTCACCATTTCGCTGAATTGTCGGAGGCTATATTTCATTAGACATTTTAGTAATAGCGGCACGTGATAACTATAGGGTGTAGAAGCGAGGCGGACGGGCGGTACGTTGGGCGGCATATGTGCAGTGACCGGCCTTGTGCAAGATAACTAGTGTGAACTGGCTCGCTGCCCGGTCGTCGTTGCCAAGCAATCTACTGCGTCCTGTCTGTCGATTCAAAATGGCTTGGGGATGAGTTAAATTATAATTTTGTGAAAATAATAAATAGTGAGCAAACACATCTAGGTTTATGTTATTTGTGTTGTACATGTGTGGAAAGGTGGAAAATTTAAATAATATTTCCATATGTTTGAGTACATATCTTTAAGCGCGACATGTTTATTATTTGTTTATTTTATTTCTATTTAGACTTCAACGTAGAAATATATTTTTGTGAAATAAAACAAACACAAAACAACTAACCAAAAAACAAAACAACCAGAAGTAGAGAGCTTAGTGTTGTGGAAGACCATCCGGGCGACGTATTAAAATTAATTATCTATTACTATAAACAAATTCAAAATATAATCAATAAAGATTAATTTAACAGTAAATAAAACTATCAAATAACTTGTAAACTAATAAAACTATACAGTGAAATAGTACTCGCAGAAGGTAATGTTATGTTTAGGAATAAGGAGAAAGAGGAGAGATTCAGAAAATCCTAAGGTTTTGAGAAGTAAAGATGTCTTCTTCTTAATCTACAATTGAAAAGAAGACATCTAACATATGTTTAGTGTTCCATAACAAATTGGATAAAAAACTGGAACACTCATTGAAACATCCGGGTGTTTTTATAATCTGTTTATTGCTGTACATCTGTTTTTATCAAAGACCATTTGATATAAAAAAATCCAAATTTGACGTTACTGTAGAAAGTAGTTTTTCATTCTGGGTTCCTCACACACTCACTGACAGATCATCAAAGCCTACAGGTTACTTCTAGAAGAGCTAGGAACTTGAAATTTATATATGTATTATATATTAGTATAATTATACTAATATGTGTGTATTTACGTATGTGGGTGTTATGTATGTATTATTTATGTATCAATAAAAGAAAAATATCGAAAAACTGGAAATGGTTTTTTTGTTTTTTTAGGAATCCCGTCAAAAACATTATAGATATAAGGATCAACTTTCTTTTTAAGAAGTCAGCCTTAATAGATAATGAGATAAAATATTAACATATTCGTATCCGGTATCAGGCAATTGATTTTATAATTTAAGTTTAAGTTCCAAGTTCCTTTTTAAAAACCAGCCTTAAAAAGTAGTGAGATAAAATATATTCCTATATGTGTCAGTTATCAGATCTCACAGAAACTCGATAAAATTAAATGAAATGCCATCAAAAACGTTGTTGTATAAAGAATCAAGTTCTTTAAAAACTTAGCCTTATAAATAAAAATAAGAATTTATTGCAGCTAAATTCAATGCCGTAATAGATGAAATATTCTATAAATATAGACGCAAAACTCTAGCTCACTCATCTACACTCCTCAACCGAAACTTTAGCGACGGGGGCGCCGAAACATGTAAAGTATATTGAAAAAACAAAAATTAAAAAAAAGTGCCTTGTCTATAGATATTTAATTTAACTTGCAATGTCAGTGACCGAATTCCCATCGTCTTATTGCACACATTAAGACGCACGCGCTGCCAACTAAATGTAGAACATTGAAGTAGTTAGTACCATACGTTCTGTTTTCTCCAAATATTGTCGGTCGTCTGCGTTGGGCGTTCAAGTTTTCGCAGATTTTAGTGTAACCTTTCAAACTGTGTCAATTGGCAAATTTTCTTTGGGATGTGACAGTTGAAATGATAATTCTTTATTAAAAAATCCTTTTTAATAAAGAATTATTGTCGATTTAGTTTGATTAAGCGATTTTACTGGATTATACCGGGAGTTTTCGTTTCACATTTCAACAAATCCTTAATACTGAAAATAGTTTGCGTTGTTAAATTTACACGAGAAATACGATTGAGTACGATTTATGTCGAAAGTAACCCATTTTAATTTATCTGCAGCTTCTAAATGAAAATTCTCTTGTAACTTTTCTTCCCCTACGGGCTACTCGCCCGACATTGGTTTTACGAGTTTTTAACTACTAGGCAAATTTTTGACAACTGCTAAATGTTCAACATTTGTTTATACATTCTAATATCCACAGTAAGCGTTACAGTTTCTTTAATTTCCTCACCCTTCGCCGAAAAAGGGTTTGAAAAGTTTCGATGGTGGTGAAGTTTTAATCTCCCGTAAGTTTTAAATAGTCCCTTAACGAGATAAGTGAGGCAACAAAATTTTTTGCAATTTGTTTCACCCGATTCATAACGGGGCGTCGGTACTTGTTAAGGCCGCCATTCAAATTTACTCAGACGTTAAAAACTCTTAATTGTCTATTACACCGAATGTTGATGATAAAAACTTTTTGTAACTGTGACTTTATAACGTGGGTCCAAGTTGTTATTTATACTTTGAATCACTAGCTACAGTTTTAAACTTTTATGAGGAAGTGAATATAATTTTTTAGAAAAAAAATGAAAATAATTTTTTTATTAAAAATAAACTTAGTAGCAGAGACTTAATAAAAAAAATATCAGGGTCTATTTTCATCTTATGCTTTCAAGAGGAATCCAGAAAATATTCTTGTTATACCAATTAACTATGTCTTTTGTGGTGTCTCAGTGTAATTGTATTATTTTATTTCATTGTTGTACTGATAAAGTATTTGTAATTCTGGCTTCATCCTGACTCCCTTCTACCTTCACCCACTCTCCTGTTACTCCTCCCTTCATTTCCTGTACGAACGAGCAATTTGTTTCAATTTTGTATAGGGAGGACTCTAACTCATTTCTCTTGAAAAATTTGGTGAAGTATGAGTTTGGTTGGCGTATCGACGTTTTCATACATCGTTTCAATTGAAATTACTTTATTTATCATAAATCGTCACGAATATGAGCTGCCTAATATTTAATAACAGCTAATATAAATAAGGATGTTTATATAATATAAGGATGATTATCTCAAAAATATGACATTTAGAATGATCTTTAATTTTTCTACAAACTATTCATAGGCTTCTAAATTCATTTTTTTTGAAGAGAAAAGTTCTTTCGGACATTGAGCAATTTTTCGTAAGGGAAAATCTTATGGGTTCGCGTCATCGACACGCTAATATTAACTGTATATGTGTAGCTATGAGTATGACGTGTTGCGCTTGAAGTATATATATATATATATATATATATATATATATATATATATATATATGTATGTGTGTGTATCATCCTACCAGCATTCGCGCGTCCTGGGTGGAATAAAATAAACAATTTTTTTTCAAAAACGTTCATAAATGATATTTGGGATGGGTCGCCAATGCACACATTCAAAGATAGTACGAAAAAAATTATCCTTCGTGAGTCCTATTCGCAATTTTCCAGTCCTCTTCCTGGTTTTCCTCCCAAATCCTATCAATATAATCAATATAATCCTAAAGGACAAGCCTTTATACTTGCTAATATATTAAAAAAGAAAAATGATATAAATGTGAAAATGTTTACATGACATAATATATATATATTTTTATGACAATTACACCATTATTTTTTATTAGCTTAAGTTTATTTTTATTGTTTAAACTGTTTTCCTTTTTTATTTCTTTTTTGAGATTTTATTTATAATCTGTTGCAATCTTCCAAAATATTAATCATATTTTATTACATATTGCCTTGGTTGACTTGAAGATATCACTTCTGTAGCAATAAGTCTTTATGTATTTGTATGTTAAAAACAATAAATAAATGAACAATTTTATATATGATCTCACTCATAAATTACATCTATATCTAACTTTTCCTTTTGAAATAGCGATGATTGACTAATATAGAGCTTTCTTTCCACATTCTTTCTCAATGCTGTACTTATTAATTTTCTTGTATAATTATCAATATTGTAACAATTTCATTATATTATTCATTGTAAGATGCAAAGAAAAGACACTCGTATAAGACGTATCACATCAAATTAAAACCTTGTGACAACAAAATAACTTCGCAAAACAAAGTGATGATTAAACGAGAGTTCCATACACATTCAAAGACAATGGAAAATGTCTCCTTTGTTAACAAAAGATTCCTGCCATCAACACAAACAATGTACTAACTTAATTAAGCGAATTTCAAATGGAGAAATTTCGAAGACCATACCATTTTGCTAATTATTCCCATTGCCTTGAAGGGAAAACAATGCCGATGATTTAATTGTTTTCTTAATCTCATACAGTAGACGCCTCGACATTTAAATTTCACTTTCATTAATTAGATTTCACTTTAACATACATAACTATAATTCGTATTTATCGTCATTTCTAGATGCTTCGTTAAAATGGCGTCCTTGCCGACTTTCAGTATCTTACAATTTGGTATGAAAATTTATGGATCAATTTATGTTAACATCTAAATAAAATACGCACCGAATTGCACCTTTACTTATGAAAAATAGTGTATTATTTAGTATTGTTTTTGGTATATGTAATCTGGTTTGAGTTTTCCATCTCCTTTGTTGTAGAGTTCTTCACTTTTCGGCTTTAGACAGGGTTACTATAAGAACAAGATCCAATAAAATAAGTCCCAGTTTGAGATATTATATTTCCTCGAAACTGATAACCATGAAGTAATAAAAATATCTATATATAATAATATATATAATAAAAGTCCTCATATTTTAGTTTATGATTTTAATATTACACAACTCAGTTATATTGAATGTAAGTCACTTTAAGAATACGGTGTGTTAAAATATGTTCCACTTTGAGGTCTTATATCTACAAAGTCAATAATCATACACCAATAAAAATACGTCATTAGATAGTTTGTATAAACCAATTTGTTTCAGCTCCCTACTTTTATTTCAAAATCTAGTCAAATTAGACGGAGATTGCTATAAGGATACGATACACTAAGATATGCCCCTCTTTGAGTGCTTTTATCTTCAATAATGATAATCATAGAGTAATATAAATATGTCTAAAAATAGATTGTGTAGTCCACTTTGTTTCAGCTCAGCACTATTTCACTCATAAATAACAGCAGTATTATAAAATTTAATTAAATTTGATACAAATTCTTACGCAATCTTAAATAGTTTAGTAATATTAAGAAATGAACGCCATCTGTTTTTAATTTGGTAAGCTTTATTAAGAGAGATGCAGCAATGGCTTAATTTCACAGTGAAAGTTGCGGCAGAATTGCTACTGTACCATCATTTGCATCACATTTACCACATTTGTTTGACATTTGTTTTGTCAATTTGTAAGCTTTTAAATGATTTACGTGAAGAGTGGCTAATTAATTGATGATTTAATTTAGTCAAGTAATGACAGCTAAAAGCCCGTACCGTTTTTCATAACATGAAATTTTATTAGTTTTATCAATCTTTAAAGTTGCATCCACTGAGCGATTATAATCAGATAATGTTTTGATGTATTAATGATTTTCAATTTCACAATTATTATATATATAAACGTGGAATAATTAGTATAAATTTATATAGTTTACCATAATATCGTCTTGTATTTTCTTTTCAATAATTAAATATTAATATCATTATAAGGTTACTATCGCTCTTCACCTAAAAATATTTAATAACAATGTTCCTAGTGTCTAGGACACTAATGCCATGAAAAATAATTTCATTGAAATCAATTCAGTCATTTTTCCATTAGTTGAATGGAAAAATAAAGTGTATATACTTTATAATTTTTACAATGTATAACTTTTATTTTTATGACCAGTTCTAAATATTAAGTCCTATTTACATGTAAACACATTTTAATTCATAGATATATTTACATTAGCATGTATTGCTATCAATGTATATGTGTTTTTTTACATACATTTATTTAAATTCATGGCTCGTGTTAGTTGTAAATTATACTCTCCGCAATTTAGTTTTAAACTGACTGTTAAAGCATTGTTTAGTTTAATTTTCATTATTTTCCCCTACTGCTTGTAACTTAGTTACTTTATTATGTTTATTCCAGTAAACACGTCTTCAGGTTTACTTGTTTCACTTTAGAATCGTTACATTTTTGCATGTAATTCGAAAGTTAATTGAGAAATTTTTTTTATGAATTGCGGTGTCTTTTTCGCCATTGATAATTTATTTTTCCGAACGCATATTTTATATTGTTTATTCCATACGTATTTGTGTAGTGTCAAAGTTAATTAAAGCGATTGCTTTTCCTTTTTCTCCACTGACTATGTTAAAACCACTTTGTGATGCAGTAGGTTGTCTGTCTGCACTTAGTGTGATTGCAGTTGTCAACTGCAAGCTAATCAATATAATTTCGAATGCAGCAGCTGCAATCATGAATTAGAACGCACGTTTCAGTCAACTGAGAGTATTCGATGTTGACTGTTAGATCCATAGTGTTGTATCACTGTCATTACTACATTTTATTAACATAACATTTGGAGTTTTGCTGTTTATATGATAAAATAAATTTACATTCTTTTTATTTTTAGGCAACATCTTGAAAAAATAAAGTTCAGCTCAGTGCAAATCGAATTGCGTAAGAAATATTCCGTTACATTGTGTAGACAGATACTAGTTTCGAAATATGTATGAAATGCGTGACGGAAGCATGTGACACGTAAGCAACGTGTGAGTTCACAGTGTTATCAATAGTTGACCGATATGTTTTTAGATTGTGGGAGCGACAGCAATTTTACAGAATTTTGGTATTTGAAAAAATAAATGATATATTTTTGAACTTGCATTTTAACGACCTGATCTGATACTCAAACTGTCCATCAAATATGCCCCAAAATAAAAATTTAACTTTTTATGTGTTACGTCTGTAATTGGGTTTTATTTTTGTTTTACAAATGTATTTCATCTTTCTATATCAAGCGGAAAGTATTTTTATATTAAACTATATGTTAACTTTATCAAAATATACGACAGTTATCTACTATTAGATTAAAACACTTGTTCACATAAGCCAACACGAATTATTATTTCAACCTCGAAGCAATGGATTTGAAGCGAACACTTGACTTAAATCAAGATGTAGACAAGCAGTGTAAAATGTAGAAGTCCAGATAATTGGTTCAACTTTGTGCTGTGATATGATTTTATAAAGAAATTCAGCATGACACCAAGACACAGACGGTGATACACGAAAGTCGAGATGCAGCGTTGCGAGGGAGATGGATACTCAATGAATGTGACCCCGTGTCCTGCGTCCCTCGCCGCATGTCTATGTCGGCCTATGCCGAGCTCGCTCTTTCCTTTTTAGGGACGCAAACATTGTTAAGATACGCATCGATACATCGATGTTTTGGACAAAACTATCCATATATCCTAACATCGATGTTTTTCTATTATTTATTGCGAGCAAAAACATGCAGTATCTACCTTACGACTATTCTATGAAGTGAGTAAAGGAAATGGACTAATAGCTAACACAAATTAACAATCCAATTACATTTTAATTATAAACTTTTAATTATGAATGTTAAATACAACAATGTGGTTACTGTTAGGGAAATAGCTAACTGAAAGTTGTAGTTTACTGTTTAATAACTGAATTTAGAAACAAAACTTTTGAAAACCGTCTCCCCGTCAAACGATTACGTTTATTAGGTTATTATCGCACCAGCATTGGAAAAAAGTCGTTCGCTTGGAACGGACGTTGCAACAATTGATATGGCATATTTAATGTCAAACTTATATAGTCCCGGGAACATACTTTTCATGTCTTCTCACATTGAAATTTGGAATAGGATTTTGAGTGATCGGAGCAACAGCAAAAAAAAATTGTGATAGTGAATTGATTAGTTGCCAACCTAACATAAAGAATTGTATTTATTAAACGGTGTTTATATAATTGAAAATTAATTTTATTAATTTCATACTAAAAAAAAAACAAAATAACTTTGTGAACAGAGATGGCGAGTTTATTAGTAGACAAAATAAAATAAAGAACAAGTGTATTAAATAAAATGTATTTAAGACCGTATATAGCGTAAAAATGGCTGAAAATCGGAAACAGTAAACTACACATTCAGAATGTAGCATCAATAATCTAGTATAGTGGCTCTCACCATTTCGCCGAACTATCGGAGGCTATGTTTCATTAGACATTTTAGCAACGTGATTACTATAGGGTTTACTATAGGGTGGACGGCGTAGAAGCGAGGCGGGCGGGCGATACGCGGGGCGGCATATGTGCAGTGACCGGCCTCGTGCAAGATAACGGGTGTGAGCTGGCTTGCTGCCCGGTCGTCGTTGCCAAGCAATCTACCGCGTCCTGTATGTCGATTCAAAACGGCTTGGGGACGAGTTAAATTATAATTTTGGGAAAATAATAAATAGTGTGTGGGCAAACACGTCTAGAAGTGGTTTATGTTATTTGTGTTGTAAATGTGTAGAAATGTGAAAAATTTAAAGAATATTTTCATATGTTTGAGTATATATCTTTAAGCGCGACATGTTTATAATTTATTTAATTTATTTCTTTTTAGATTTCAATGTAGAGATACATTTTTCTACACGAACAATCTATATTAGTTAACAAAAAACTATAAGTAGAGAACTTAGTATTGTGGAAGATCATCAGGGAGATGTTTCAAATTATCTATTACAATAAAACAATTCAAAATATAACCAATAAATATCATTTTAATAGGAAATAAAACTATCAAATAACTTGGGTATCAACATGAACAGCGAAAAGCCATAAGATAGCAGAAGAAGGAATAAGGTAGTGATAAAAAATCAAAATTGGATAAGTTTTTCTGTCGATTTTTGTAAATATTAAAAGCGTTTCAAATATTAGGATAATACTCATACCAAAATTTGAGAGCACACACAGTGAAATTGTACTCGCAGAAGGTAGTGTTATCTTTAGGAATAAGAAGGGCGAGGAGAGATTCAAAAACTCTTAGCGGTTTGAAATTAGAGTAAAAAAAACACATATTAAGATAAAAAGACATAATTGAAAAATGTATTTAGTGTTTCATAGAAAAATGAAATTTCGTATCTGATATATGTTTGTATAATGTAAAAATTTACATTTGTGAGTTATATATGTAGTATTTATATACCAATAAACGAAAAAGATCGGTAAACTGGAAATTGCTTTTTTTTTAAATTCCGTCAAAAACTTTACAGATATAAGGATCAACTTTCCTTTTATAAAGTCAGCCTTAATAAATAATGAGATAAAATATTAACATCTTCGTATCCGGTGTCAGACATTTGACCTTATTGTTTATGTTTAAGTTGCAAATGCCTCGTCAAAAATTAGTCTTAAAAAGTAGTGGGATAAAATATGATATATTCCTGTATGCGTCAGTTGTCAGACCTTAAAGTAACCCGAAAAAATGAAATAAAAAATATTACAGTGTAAAGGGCCAAGTTCTTTTTTAAAAATTTATCCTTATAAGTAAAGATAAAAATTCATCGCAGCTAAATTCAATGTTGTAATAGATATAAAATTCTATAAATCTAGACGCAAAACTCTAACGATGAGTGATCATCTAAACTTTGCAAGAACTTAGCTGCATTTGACTTATTGCTTTTTAACGGTTTACTTTTTAATAAGGCGCTTGGTTCTTTTTAGAGAAATGCTTTGATGGCATCGCTGATGTTTCCTATAAAAATACTAGAATTTTCGTTTTAGGGGAACATTGAGAGACTAGGCGAAAACAATTCTTTTTCCAAAAAATTTCATAAAAATTGTTTCCGACTGAAATTTGTTTGCGAATTTGAAAATTATGTATTGTATGTATAAAACACCTATGAAACCATTATAACTGTTCATGTAATATATTCCATTCTATATAGTGATTTAAGACAAAAAAAATCATGCGTAAATGGACTGATAGACAGGAAGAGAGGCAGAGCGACGAAAATTCTACAAAGTGTATATTATGTTTAGGCATCCTGTAAGTAATCCAACCAACCAGCAGGTAAAATTGGTATTAATTTTAGAATCGCAGGCAGATATTTTAATTTCTTTACATTATACACATAAACATGAAGTTTTAGGTGCGAAGTTTTTATGACACGTTACACTCTTGACGAATGAGAGCTACCCAAAAAAAAGTCTAAGGTTTCGAATGTACTTTTGCTACAGTGTAAAATGACACTTTTCATACAGTATTAGCACAAGCGTATGTCAATGTTTTTTTCTGCTAGTTTTTATTGCAATCTGCCAGAGTGTTTCCAATTCGGCATATATTTATTTGCATTGTAAATTATAAATTATAAATTACTACCTTATTATTTATTTTAATTACCAATTAAACTTTATTTTGATTGCTTTAGTAAACTTAACAATTCATTATATTCATTTAAATTTTTAAAATAAGTTAAAATTAAAAGAAAAGAAATAAAATACGAAAAAAAAATTTGTATAATAAAATTTAATGTTAAAATTAATTTTAAAATTAACATAATTTTTTTAATTTCAGATAAAAAGATAAATTTTTTATTATTCTGCATGAGAAAATAATAAAGTTGGAACGCGATAATTTTGAAACGGTACCGGTAGTTTTCGTTTCACATTTCGAAAAATCCTTAATACTGAAAATAGTTTGCATTATTAAATTTACCCGAGAAGTACGATTGAGTACGATTTATGTCGAAAGTGACCCATTTTAATTTATCTGCAGCTTCTAAATGAAAGTTCTCTTGTAATTTTTCTTCCCCACGGGCTACTTGCCGATAGTAGCTTTACGAGCTTTTAACTACTAGGTAACTTTTTGACAACTGCTAAATGTTCACCATTTGTTTATACATTGTAATATCCACTGTAAGCGCTGTACTTCCCCTCATTTCCTCACCCTTCCGTCGAAAAAGGGTTCGCAAAGTTGCGGCGGTTTCGGTGATCTCCTGCAAGTTTTAAACAGTCTGTTAACTAGATAAGTGACGCAACAAAAAGTATTGCAATTTGTTTCACCCGATTCATAACTGGGCGTCGGTACTTGTTAAAGCCGCCATTCAAATTTATTCAGATGTTAAATACTCTTAATTGTCTTTTATACCGAAGGTTGATGATGAGAACTTTTTGTAAGTGTAACTTTATAACGTGGGTCGAAATTATTTATATCTTGAATCACTAGCTACGGTTTTAACCTTTTATAAGGAAGTGGTATTTTACGTGCCGCGAAATAAATTCGCTTTTTTTTTTAATGTAGATTGATTTTATTTTCATTTTTAACTTATGGTAAAATCGATTTATTTGGCGCAAAAGGTCCCACCACATTTGATTTTGAAAGTTATCAAATTAAAGTAATCGATAAAAGCATCAGTAAATAAAATTAGGTTTAAATGTAAGTTTGTTAGTGGTCAAGTTGTCAAGTTTGTTAGTTGACATGACGATATTATGAATATTGTTTTTTTTAACTAGGATTATTTTAATTTATTAAAATTTGTAAACATGATGCCAGATGAAAATATTTATAACTGAAAGTGTCTGTATAAGTGACCGTCGTGGTATGAAAGCCCCAAAGAAAGGATGAAAGGATGATAAACGATTTTGTGCTTATATATTATATTTGTTTATTCGTTGTTTCTAATTAAAAATATTAAAATTCCGTTATATTTTACAGAAATTCCAATAACCCTCAGCAATCTGGTATAGACAGTTGTACATTTTGAGAATTCAAAAACTTTTTAACATTTACAAAAATACTAAAATTTAGTTTTTTTACAATTGCTGGTTCGCACGGTCATAGAAAGAAATGTTTTTTAGATATTTTCGACAGATTTGCAGTAGTCGTTTTGGATATCTTCGTCAAATGTCTAAATTCGTTTTGGATTTATTTTGCATCTTACCTGTGCATCTTACAGGTTGATTTAAGTCATGAAAACAAAAAAATATTTAATGATATATTTGAAAGTTTATATTATGAAAGTACTTAAAGATATGAAAACAAAAAAGTATTAATAAAGCAAGAAACGTGTTTTGTTATATAGTAATAACGTTCATCGCAGTTCAGAATTAACATAATATAAAGAACTCAAGTAAATACGAGTATGTCCTTGTAAATCTGTTACGTACTAGGTAAGTACGCGTCATGAGATTTCCGTACACTCTTATTTATATAGGAAACTTAGAACTTTCAGGTTCGTAGTTTGTCTATTAAACTAATTAAAATATAAATAATTATTTTTCACCAAAAGTAGACATGTTGCTTAGTATATTATTGAAAAAATAAGGAATTTTCAAATATATCAACAAACAACTACAGTATTCCTATTAAATTTAGGTAAACTTTTAAAAACCTTTTTATTTTCAATAATTGTAGGTTAGTAGTTTCAGATATAAGGGTAGGGGATATATTTTTTCGCACGTATTTCAGTATATTTATGGAAATATGATACTTAAAATTTGAAAATATTGCTCCTCCTTCGACATACGAAATTTAATAAAATGGTTATCTACTTAATTTGTCTATTTGAAAATTTCCCTATAAATATACCTGAGTGCTAATTATTAATAGTGAGAGTTAGTCGTTTTTATCATTATCTATTTTTCAAATATATACTTCGAACGGTTGCTTAGGACATGGTAAGGAAGATAGATAGGCGAACGGGCAAGTGAGTGATCTTAAAAAGGCTAGGTTTTTTAATACACTGAGTCTTAAAAATTTACAAGAATTGAAAAAGAAATGATTTTATTCTTTAGAAAAACGTATAAAGCAGGTTTGCGAGAACTGTTTTCCTTTATTCGGCTTTAAATATAATTTTTTATTAGTATTTTTTTGTATTTAATAGTTTCTCGTGAATGAGATAAATTTGTGTGAGCTGTCGTCCACGGTTATTTGAACAAGACATCAGATTAACCTCTTGAAATGCAATTTAACATTTATTTTGTATCATCTGTTGATATATACTTTTAGTAATATTAAATCTTTATTATGGAGTATATTAATTCAAATCATGGACTATGTGTTTACCAAGTTGCATTTATTTAGCCGTTTAGTTGTCATAAATGTCTAAATCCTGATTTTCAGAAATTACTCATTTTACAGATTTATTGAACGTATTTTATACGCCATAAAGACATCGGCGAAAATAGGCTCTCTTCATCAGAGCGGCTAGAATTGATTTTTAAAACATGAAATGGACATTTCTGATTTTATTAATAATATTAGTAGCACTTATGGAAATCCGCTATGGGTTATTGTAAGTACTTGGAAAAACAATTTTTCAAAAAGTGAAAATTCAGACGATAACTGGTTTGTAAGTACTTCACAATTATTTACTTTACACACAGGATTGCCATTTGATAAATAACATTTACCTTCAATTGATTTTATATATACACACATATACGTTTATATATATAAATACATATATATATATATATATATATATATATATATATATATATATATATTATAATACACTTAATCGAAATATGACTGTCCTTATTTTTAAATATTAACGTTATTCATCTAATAAATAGTTTTTATTTTTATTAATGATACGCCAATAAATGCTTTATCTAAATCGACATTCCTTTTAAACTCGAACTCTCTTGGTGTCGAATATTATTTCTATCTCATATTCAACAAGACAATGAATGAGTTAATGCTTTAAAATATCCACAATTAAATGAAACTACGTGATGTAGTATTATTTCTACTTTCTTTAAGTTCTTTACCACGACCTAGGTTTCGTTGTATTACAACATCTTCAGGTGGTATATTAGCAAAGATTCAATGCTTTAAAATATGTTTTATAATCTTAATATCTGCATTTTCACTGTTGTGCAATGATATTTCCAAGGGGGTTTTATAATTACTTTCATCGGCAAAACTCGAGACTGGCGCGCTGGTCGATAACAAAACACACACAGTGAGCTGTGCAATAGTTTTAATTCAAATAATTTTTTCAATTTTAACAAGGATCGTGTAACAATTTTAAATATTTTTATGAACCCAATCATATTCGTCCATGTTGCATTTGCAATGAAGAACCAGTGTAATATATTTTACAATATCGTTTCTTTGAACATCGACTTCTTTTGCCACGGTAATGTTTTTAAAAATATGGTTGGACCTTTAACCAAAAGTAAAATATACATAACATTAAAATGAATGTGGGTTGTTTCAGTTTTCTTTACGATTTAATTTTTCGAAATAGTCTCACAATTTGCTGTTCTTGAGCAACGCAAAGATCAATAAATAACGCAGGAAGAAAGTTCACTTCCAATGTAGATCACCGTCATGCATCCTTTTTTATATAAGTTTTTTAAGGTAAATGCATATATATGAAATACGAAAAAAAGCATAAATTTCTCTATGTAAAAAATTGTGGTGCGTTCTTACGACCACACGGTGGAAGTGAAAACTTCTAATTGTAAAGTATATACATAATAAAATAATTACATTGATGTTATATGGATATTAATTCATCAATGTAACTATTATGAAAATTAATATCAATTATATGAATTCTTCATTGTAATTATTATGGATATATGATGGATATTAATTCGGAAAACCAGGAAAAATGCGAGATTATTATTGTATACGGTTTAAAATTTTCATATGTTCCTTGCGTCTGCCGTAAATGCACCGATTTAAGTTATTGCTACCACTAGATGCATCCACGACCATTATATCTCGTCCATCGGAGCAAGATTGGCCCTGGTAGGAACGCCGCATTAT